>OZ005650.1:344308376-344870876 GCA_963930645.1 Salticus scenicus | reverse complement strand
TAATTAAAAAAAATATTCATTTAAATTGAATGGGAGAATAAATCAAGAAAGTAAAGATAAATTTTATTACATTATACATTATATTAATATATACATTAATAAAATCAACACATTATATACATTAACACAAAAATATATACAAATAGAATAATATTTTCAAATTAAAAAATATATTCTCATTATTGAAAATTTACTAGATCCCTAAAAAGGGGCCCCTGTCGTGATAATAAGTTTCTTTTATTATATTTTTAACATTTGCTGCTCTAAAATTAATTTGTATTTCTTCGGCCCAAGAATTTTTTATGCTATATACATATTGTTCATTTTTAATACAATCTTGACAGTCTTCATTTATGCATTCAATACTCAGTCCTCTTTGGTAATATGGCCGTATTAAATAATGGTCCTCATATGGATCGTAAGAATTTTTTAACACAATATTGTTTTTGAAATTGTAAATCTTGTTGTTCCAGTATAATACTTTTTTCTCATGATCGATTGTTAACATATCACAAGAAGGCAAGAGATAATATGTTAAATTTTCAATATCTTCAATGGGAAGATATTTTTCGAGGAAATCATCCTTGAAGAATGAAATTGTGTCTTCCCATTTTAATTCTTCTTCTGATGCACTTTCAATTGATTTTCTCATAGTGCCAATATAGGGAACATTCCAATATTTATCATCGGGATAACATGGCTGATAATTTCTAAAATATCTCATGCATATCGACATTTTTTTATTGTCGAAAAAAACATATAATGGTTGATTGTTTTGCTTTATATACCAACCTTTTCTAACAAATTCTGTAAGTTTTATAAACTTACGTTCTAATAGAGTCCATGCAGAAGGGTTTGATGTTAAATCCTCCATTTCAGGCATTTTGACAAGCGTATTTATTTTATCAGAAAACTCAAAATATTTTTTGAATATGTTGAATTTCACATCGAAAGGAAGGTTTAAAAATGGAAAACTCATATTTACTTTTTGGATACAAGACAAAGTGAAATACTCCCTTTTATATTGGCAAAAAGCAAGAAATAAAAAAAACGGATCATGTTAATCTATTATGTCACCTGTTTTTTGTACGCAAAATAATTGTTTATTTTAAATATGGCCGTTACATTTTTTATCTTTTAAAAATTCGAACTGTTTTGTCATGAGATATAAATTAAGCAATTTTTTTTCTTGAAACATATAATAGTAAATAAGAGCAATTTCATTTTTACCAAGAAAAAAAAAATTTTGAAGAAATAGTTCTTTAGACTAGTTAAAATATTTTTTGATTTTAATATTTTTTTAGTCATACATTTTAACTTTAAAATTATTTTTAATGATTATCATAATTAACATTTCCTTTAAGGATATTGACAAAATATAAAAGATTAAATAAATAAACGTTTTTGTAAAAAAACAAACAATCAAAAAGAAGTTTATTTAAATAAAATATATAGTATTTGAATTTTAATATTTAGTTAATTAGCGAAATTTCAATTTTCAAATTTTGAAAAAATGAAATCCGCTAAAATTCAAATTATATTTTTTGTAAAATAGCATTTGACATTTTGTTAAATAACGAAATTTCAAATTTCAAGTTTTGAATCCGCTAAAATTCAAATTATATTTCTTTCTATATCGAAGTTATTTTACAAAAAATAACATTTGAATTTTAACATTTAGTTAAATAACGAAATTTCAGATTTAAATAACGAAATTTAAGAATAAAATTCAAATTATATTTTTTTATGTCCAAGCTATTTTACAAAAGTAACATTTAAAATGAAATTTCGTTATTTAATTCAAATTATATCACCAAACTATTTTACAAAAATAGCATTTGACGCACCACAGATAAAGTGACGTAATCGAGTTGTATATAAACCCACTCGCCATTTCATTCTTTCTCATTGCTTTTCAATATGGAGTTTCCGTTTCTTGATTTACCAGATTTAGTTCAAACGAGAATAATGAAATACTATTTGAGTCCATTATTTAAATTTAAAAAATTAATGAATATAAATGAATTATCACCAATTTTAGAACAAAAAAGTTCCTGGATGAATCCTACAGATGAACTATTTGATTTATTGAATTACCTTTCATCTCTATCGACTGGATTTTATTTACCAATTGTTGATAAATATCCACTCAAAAACAGTTTTTATATAAATATCGAAGATGACAATATAAAATTCTATCATATTGGAGGACCATTTTTCGCATTGAAGAGGAGAGCTATTAAAAAACCCCTAGTGAAAGAAAGTGAACTATCATCTGTTTTGGAATTTCTAAAAGAATTTTCAAGAAAATATGCATATTGTGAAAACCCACCAGAAAAATTAAAATGGTATTTGAAAAAAAATGAAATTGGATGGTGTCATAGATCGTCTATAATAGATTTTAAACTTGTGGAGGGAAGAAAATTTGTGATTACGTTTAGTGAATTGTATTTCTTCCTCCACAAGTTTATTCCATGTGAAATAACTGAAGATTTGAAAGATTATAAATAAGTTTTCCCACACCTGAATTTCATAAGTTATCTGGACTCACACCTGTAGTCATCATAAAACATAATCATGTCCACGAATTTATTTAATGACAAAGATTTGCAAGTTTATCCCATTAAATTGTATTTTTCTCACAGATCCACGATTAATGTGAAATAATCACATTTGCAAATTTATTTATTTTCATATGCCATCAAATATAAATATTTTTCATATCCTGTTTACGTTATTGAAAAAAATATTTGGACAAAGATTTGTCCTTTATTATTTATATATTTTTTATAAATGATTATATTTGTATATAATGCTCTTTTTTAATTAAAATCCTTCATTATTTATATAGTTATTATAAATGATTATATTTGTATATAATACTCTTTTTTTATTAAAATATGTTGTGTATACATATATTATATATTTATTTCTTTAATAAAAATGTTCAAAATTAAATGTCTTATTATTTTTTTTAAATTTTCAAACAAATCATTTATAGAAATTTCAAATAGAATAAAATTGAATTTGAATTTTAGCGAATTTCATTGAATACCTGCAATTGTATAATTTATTTCTTAAACAACTTTCAGATATTTAATTATATTTCTGTTTCATCATACAATTCAAAAATTAGAATAATCTTACAGGTAGATTTTTTTTAATAACATTCCACAGTAAATTCTACATGGTTTAAAGCATTAATAAAAAATATTGTAAAAACTAGCCACCTTGAATAAGTCTTTCTGTTATTACTTTTTAATACGACCATGACTATTTCTATCAATCTATCATTTTGCGTTTTTACCAATTTATAATGTTCCATTTCGACCTGCAATTATCCTTGAATTTTAACATTTTATTATGTAGCAAAATTTCAGATTTTAAAATTTCAAAATTGAAATTTAGCTAAATAATTAAATATTAAAATTAAAATTATATTTTATTCTATTTATTCAGAAACTCAGTTTGTTTCATAGATTTCAAATTAAAAATATAGATAATATATGTGCTGAAATGCTTGTGGAATTCATTTCCAAAATGACATGTTTAAAATAATACAATGGACGTTATTATTAAAAAATCACTCTTCAATATTCTTAAAAAAGGATTTTATTTAATAGACATGGGACAGGTTTGAACAATACATACAACAAGCAAAATGTTTACAATCTAGAAAAATAATATCCTTGATTTTAACTTAAAAAGATCGTTTCCTTTTTTTGGTCTGTATAATTATTCTTTATGAGAAAGGTTTAGATAGTTATATGGTATTTTTTCTTTTGTCTTTTCTATGAAATTATATTTCTCTCGAAGATATTTCGCAGGGTCCATTAAGGCTTTTTGGCAATAACATGTATTTGGGAATTCATCAGAAAAAACGCATCTTATACAATCGGTCAAGTGCCATTCTCTACTTTCAGGATTCAGAATTACATTGATTTCTCGTTGTTTTCCCATTTCTCTGACTTTTATTTCAAACTGTATAGCATTCCTTGTAGTTTTGTATTCTTCATACCATTTGAACACATTTTCTCTATCTGAAACACAACGCTTGTAAAAATCTCGCACATTTTCAATTTGATCAGAATAATTAAATGCTAATAAAGAGCCGCTTAAACGTTCTTCCTTGTGTAATTTTTGGAAATTTTTTGAAAGCATTTCGTCTTCTAAATATTTTTCTGGAGACATCTTAGCGTGGTAGCAAGGACAAGTATCAGGTCCCTCTTTTGCATCGTCCTGAGACCATACACAATTATTTAAGTGCAATTCATCTCTTTTGTTCAAAAGAAATTTCAAGCGACTGTTATAACGACGAGATAATACTTCAAAATGCAAAATATTAACTCGATTATTGCAAATCTTGTACTTTTTTCGCAGAGTATCTAAATAAGTAGTAGTCATGTTGAAATGATTTAGAAACGACAAGTCATATATATATCCACTTTTATCCACCAATAATTTTAAACAAAAAATAAAAAGACTTATTGATTAAACAACTTCTTTATTTCCGTTAGCTGAAAAAGATCCAACTAATAGTGAAAATTGCCATTTTTTATATGTCAGAATTTGAAAAAACAAAAAAAGGTGGCCGAGTTATATGAAAAACATCCAACTAAAGTTAAAATAGTCATTTTATATGTCAGAATTTAAAAAAAAAAAAAAAAAAAAAAAGTTTCAAATTAATCAACGTAAATTTTTTTTTAAATTTTAAAATTTTTTTAAAGGGTTTTACTTTATTTTATTTTTATTTTAATATTTTTTTATAAAAAAGATATAACTATATAAAAGTGACTTTTATTACAAATAACAATTATTAACGACAAAAATGGATTGCAAATGATTTTGATGATCTATCTCAACCATTATCAGATTTTATAATTTTGATATTAAATTGATTGAATTATGTTTTAAAGTTATTATACGGTAAAAAAATAATTATTACCAGCTGCCTCGTAATAATTATTTTTTTACAGTCTCAAAAGAACAAATTATAGATATTTTATTTTTTGTTCTGTAAAAATTCAGCTACTATCTATTATGGTGACAAAAAATATTGTAACGTCATATAAATTGTCGTGTTCAAAATCTTTAAATTGAAGATTTCTTTAAATTCACTTGACAAGAATATTATGTTATGTTGTAATATATATCGATATCCCAAATTAATTAGATATCGAAAAGAACTGACATATTTTAAATTCAATTAAAGGAATGATGACATATTGTTTAACATTTCGATGGATAAATTTTAAAATTGATAAATGTCGAGATAATAATAATTGATAAATGCCGAGATAATAATTTAATAAATTGTGACATGATTTTATTTTTATTTCTTTATATTCTTTTATCTTTAAAAAGACCTTCAAACTATAAAGAATGTCATGCAATGACACACCTTTTGATAAAGTGACGTAATCGAGTTGTATATAAACCCACTCGCCATTTCATTCTTTCTCATTCCTTTTCAATATGGCGTTTGAATTTCTCCATTTGCCTGAGTTAGTTCAAGAGAAAATCATGAAATTGTATTTGCCACCATTTTTTAAATGCCATCAATTAAGGAAAATAAATGAATTATCATCACTATTGAAAAGAAAAAGTTCGTGGCTTCATCCTTCAGATGAACTGTTTGAATTGCTGGATTTAATTTCATCGCTTTCCTCAGGATTTTATACATCAAGCAATCCACTCAAGGATAGTTTTTACATAAACATTGAAGATGAAACAATAAAGTTTTTCCATATTTCAGGACCTGACAGATTTGGAGTATTAAAATGGTTGGATACCAAGCAACCCATCATGAAAGAAATTAAAATAAATCCTGTTATCGAATTTCTGAACGTATTTTTAAATAGATACTCATTCAGTGAAAATCCATCGGAAATGTTAAAAAGTTATTTGGTGAATAACGAAATAAAATGGTGTCACCGACAATCAATCACAGAATTTAAACTTGTGGAGGGGAAAAAATTTGTCATCACGTTTAGTGAACTGTATTATGGCCTCCACAAGTTTATTCCATGCAATATCACCCAAAATTTACAAGAATCATTAAGATATTGATCCCCTGGACATTTTCATTTTCAATGGCCAGATATGGAATAATCTATTTACGAGTTTTTAAAGGATCTCAAATATTATCTTTATTTATAATTGTTGATTAGATATGGAATATTTAAAAGAATGTGTCATCATAAAACATAAACAGGAATTTTTAAATGTGAGATTTGCAAATTTATTTATTTTCATATGCCATCAAGTATAAATGTTTTTCATATCCAATTCGTTTATTGAAAAAAATATTTGGTCAAAGATTTTTAAAAATCCTTCATTATTTATTTGGTTTTCATAAATGATTATATTTGTGCTCTTTTTTAATTAAAATCATTATTTATATGGTTTTTTATAAATGATTTTATTTGTATATAATGTTCTTTTTTAATTAAAAATGTGTTGTGATTTTATATATTTGTTTCTTTAATAAAAACTGTTCAAAATTAAATGTCTTATTATTTTTTTTAATTTTCAAACAAATTGTGTATAGAAATTTGAAATAGATAGAATTTGAATTTTAGCGAATTTCATTTTTCAATTTGCTATTTAATTAAAATTCAAATGTTACTTTTTGAAACTAGTTTGGCTGAAATAGAATGTTAGAGGATTTTTTCAAGATTTAAGCATTGAAATTTCGCTATTTAATTAAATGTTAAAATTCAAATGTTATTTTTTGAAATAGCTTGGCTGAAATAGTCAAATTTGATGTTTTCTAATAAAAATATATATTTCAAATTGATTTTCATAGATTTGAAATTTTTCATTTGCATTTTTAAAAAAAATATTTAAAATATTAAAAAAAATTATAACTAAAATGATCATTTGATAAAAAGAAAAATCAAAATATAAAAGTTTATATAAACTTTCATCCAAACAAGAAAATATCTCTTAAGACACCAAAACTTTTTTTAGAAGATAAAAGGCGAGATCTTAAAATTATTGATGATAAAAAGGGTCTCAAGATTATTCTAAAGATTTTTAGAAAAAAATATATCATTAAAAATTACAATTATATTATTTGTTATGATTCAAAAAAAAAGATCAACATAATTACAATTGATTGAATCAGATTTGTTTGTCATTTATTTTATTAAACAAGAAATGGAAGGAGTAATTTTAATAATAAAAAAATCTATCCTGTGAGATTATTCTAATTTTTGAGTTGTATGATAAACCATAAATATAATTAAATATTTGAAAGTTGTTTAAGAAATTAAATTATAAAATTGCAGATATTCTAGCATTTTCAAAGTGGATAAATGGTGATGACTAATAAATAAATTTTTATCTAAATTAAATAAACGACACAAAAAAAATAGTCAAATAACAGTTTATTTTGAATTACAACATATTATATATGTCTTTAACAACTTGTCAAATACTTTTTTAAAAAGCTCTTCTTTTAAATTGGATTACTAACATAAATTGGACCAATCAGTATCATAAAGGTCTAACACCAGTCTTCTTAACATTTCTTGACGTAAAAATTCATGCATTGGGTCATCTTCTTTAATCGTCCAAAGGATTGTAGACAAATCTGTAGCTTGAATTGGTTCATTACAAGATGGGCAGCATACATTTTTTGTCGACAGGATAAAATTTCTAACACATGATAGATGAATGTTATGTTTACACTTCATCAACGTAGATGAATTTGCTGGTGTGGAGCACTGAATGCAATCCATCGTTATGATCTCGGATATTCTTTCGAATCTCTATTTATACTCGACATAGTTAAAAAAAAACTATTTATATAATGTCAGTAAAACTGTCGATTTGAACTTTTATTGAATTAAACTGACTATTTTCTGTGTCATATATTTAATTAGATAAAAATAAATCATTGACAGATTTATTTATTTTTTATTAAAATTACTTTTAATATTTATCATTTGACCATTTCTCGTTTAATAAAATAAATGACAAACAAATGAAAATATTTTGGTTCAATCCTTCTTTTTTGAATCATAACAAATAATATAATTGTAATTTTCAATGATATATTTAAAAAAAATCTTTAGATCGAGATTTTATATTAACCTTACCCGGTCAATTGTCATTTATAATTTTAAGATCTCGCCTTTTATGTATATCACTTTTATAAATTTTTTGGTAAATCTGGAGCGAGGTTATTCTAAAGATTTTAGAAAAAATTGTATTCGAAAGATTTTTAGAATTTTTTTTATTAATAAATGTATCCATTCTTCAAATAAACATTTCGAATAAAGCCATCAACAAAAAATTTTTTCAATTATTGTAAATATTTATTTCTTTTTTTCATTTAAAAGATCAAAGGTCTTTTTTTTATTATGTAAAAATTTAAAGTCTATTCTTACAATTCAACTTCATTAAATATATAGTATATAACATTTTAGATAAGACTGCAATATATTTTATTCTGATACAAAAAGATCATCGCAAATATTTATTCACCAGATCTGTCAGAGCTAAAAAAAATAAATCCTCTGTCAGAAAATCTTATTAAACAACTAATAAAAATTTCACTCTATAGTCGCGTCAGTGTTTTTGTCCATTTCTTTAAAATTGAAATTTGAAATTTTTTGTAGAAGATTTTATGTTTTTTGTAGAAAATATAAATTTTATGATATATATTTGTCTAAAAAAATGATGATTGTCAAAACTATTTTTTAGATATTTTATATTTTTGACACACACACACACACACACACATATATATATATATATATATATATATATATATATTTGAATAGAAAGTAAGAAAAAGGTGTAAGAGTTTAAGATAAGTGGGCGTGATTAACAAAAAGAAAAAATTAATAAATACAACAACAAATTAAATTATCGAAAAAATATTTGCAAAAATAAAAATAACAATTCATATATATATGTAGAAAAATTGAAATTTTATATGTTTTCGGTTTTGTAAATATTATATGAGATTCACGGGCTCATTTTTTTTAAACTTTATGATTTATTTATATATATATATGTTACAGACAATAGCAATTACATGCGAAACATTGTTTTCTGATTTTGAGAAAACGTCCTATTTTTAAAATTTTACAAGTTTTTGATATTTTTAACATTGTGTGATGGTTTACTACAAAATAAATAGATATTATAAAGTTCTTTCGCGAGACACTGTTCCATTTTCGTGTCCTAAATGTGGAATAAGTCTTTTGTCAAAAGAATATGAAAAACATTGCACAAAAGATTGTACAGACAACATGAATGCTAAAAAATGTTGTGTTTGGTGTTTTGGAGTTGAGAAATTCGAGAAAAAAAATGACGCTGCGGACCATTTGTTAAAATGTTTTAAGAAATTTAAATATTGTGTAACCGAAAAACAAAAAAATGAAAAAAGTCCATCATCAGTACCAGAAGAATTAAAATTTTTCGATTTTACACCTATGTGTGAAAAACAAAACTTTTTCGGTCACGAAAAAATATCTGAGATTGATTACACAAAACCTATTTGTCCATTAGATTTGAGCGACGAAACTTTACTTGTACCTTTCAAAGACGATACTTTAAATCTGGCTGCTACCTGTGTCCAAAAATATGTTCGCGGAGGTTATATTTGGTGCCACGTAATGGTGCGAGCCATAGCTTATAAAAGTTTTGTTCTAGCCATGGAAAAATATAATGATGACGGAAATATTAAGACTTTACCTTTTTCGTGTTGGTGCAATGGTGGAAATGAATCAGAGGCCTGTTTTAGACAACATAAACACATGATTTTAGTTTCGCGTTCTTTGAAGGATTTTAAACGCGTTTGGAAAAATGTCGTCGCCATAAAAAAACCTTATCCTAAATTTAAGTGTAAGAATTTTAAATATATCGAATACAAAATGCATCTAGTGAATACGATGGGCTATTTAAGCCAACGTGAATCTGAATGTAATTTTAAATTTCGCAAGGATTATGAAGAGAAAGTGAAAACAGAAAAAAGGAAAGAAAATCACTTTTATATAGCAGAAACTTTACCTTTGGATTATAGGTTAGTATTGGCAACTTTGTGGGATGGAGGAGTTATGAAATTAATAGGACAAAATTATAATTGTCGTGATCCTAAAGATTTGCTATACATTCCATTGGAAATGATGGATTCGAAATGGAAAGCTCAAATTAAGAACTTACCTGGAATCAAAATGAATTTAGTTTTACCAGTGACTGAGAATGTCCAAATTTCCAAAGAAGTCACGGATCGCTATTTGCATTTGAATAATGGGAAAAAAATCTATTTTGTCGAACAACAGAAAACTGACATTGATGAAAAAATATTATTTTATAACGTCGTCAAAGAGGATTGGTGGGAACCTAGCCGGAGACAACAAGATTGTTTAAATTGTGCTAAACCAATCATGGAACATTGCGAAGAATTGGAGAAAAAAAATAAAGAATTACGAATGGAAATGGAACAGAAACACAAAGAAATCAGGGAATTGAAAAACAAATTTGAGAATTTACGAGTGGAAATTGAACAAAGGCGCGAAGAAGAAATTAGAGAATTGAAACAGAAATTGAAAACCGTAGAACAGAAAAATGATTCACTTCAAAACAAAATCGAATATTTGAGAGAGACTGAAATTGCTAGATTGGTAGCCGAAAATGTTGAGCTAAAAAGAAGATTGTCTAAATATGAATCATAATTTTGTAATTATATTTATCATGGTTTATAAATAAATATATCGAAATTGGAATTTGAAATATATAAAAATTAAAACTTAAAACATTTCAAACTTTTTCAAGATTAAATAAAATTATAATTCTTTTTTTCAATGTCCCCAGTGGCGCAATTGGCTAGCGCGTGGTACTTATAAAACAGTATAATTGTGAGTTATGCCAAGGTTGTGAGTTTGATCCTCACCTGGGGAAAATTATTTTTATACATTTCATTATTGTTTTTTAATAAATACAAAAATCAAAAATGATTTCTTTAAAAAATCTGTAAATGTTTAAATATTTTTTAATTCTCAATATTTATTTTTTAATGATTATCATAATAATGTAAGATTTTATTTAACGATAAACATTTTGTAAACCCACATTTATATATTTTAAAGTAGTCATGTCTGAATAGATCATCACAAATATTTATTCACCAGAGTAAATAAATGATCCATATATAGTCACGACAAACCTAAATAATTGTATTTTAATAAACTTGGACTTTTTTATAAATTTATTCATTTTTAAAATTACCTTTTTATATTTCAATTTTGGCTATCTAATTAATGTTAAAATTCAAATGATATATTATCAAGGTTAAATAAGCTATTTTTAAAAAATGGAAATTTGAATTTTAGTATTAATTATATAGTGAAATTTCACATTTTTTGATAAATCGCTATCTAATTAAACGCTAAAATTCAAATGATATTTTATTTCAATTTAAGGTTAAATAAGCCATTTTTAAAAAACAAAATTTGAATTTTAACATTTAATTACTTAGTGAAATTTCGAATTTCAAAATTGAAATTCGAAATTTCACTAAGTAATTAAATGTTAAAATTCAAATTTTGTTTTTTATTCTATTTCAATATTAAATAAGCTATTTTTAAAAATATATAATTTGAGATTTAATTATTTAGCTAAATTCCAGATTTTAAAATTTAGCTAAATAATTAAATGTCAAATGAAATTTTTATTCTATTTCAAGATTAAATAAGCTATTTTTAAAAATATATAATTTGAGATTTTATTATATAGTGAAATTTCAAATTTTAAATTTCAAAATTGAAATTTCGCTAAATAATCAAATGTCAGATTATATTTTATTCTATTTCAAGATTAAATAAGCTATTTTTAAAAAATAAAATTTTAGCATTTTATTATATAGTCAAATTTCGGATTTTAAATTTTGAATTTTGAAAAATCACTATATAATTAAATGTCAAATTATATCTATTTTAAAGTTTAAAAGCTATTTAAAAAAATTGAATTTTAGGATTTAATTATATAGCGAAATTTCAGATTATAAAATTTCAATTTTGAAAAATCGCGATATATTTAAATGCTAAAATTCAAATGATTTATATTCAAGGTTAAATAAGCTATTTAAAAAAATAAAATTTGAATTTTAACATTAATTATATAACATCTAGTTAAATTAACATTAAGCCAAACTAACTGTAAAGTTTATATATTTCATAATCTCATGACGTCATTTCTCATTGTGTATATAAACCCATCATTTATTCCAGGTTTTTAGTATCATTTATTCGACGTTCTTAGTTAATACAATGTTTTTCAAAGTGTCATTTTTCGTGAATAAACCGACAATAAGAGCTGCAGTGGGTAACGATGGAAATGTATATTTTTTTGCTGTGGATGTGGACCGTTTTTATGGATGCACTTTTCCCAAACCTTCAAAAGACTTGAAAAATTTGACACCTAGTCATTATAAAAAAGTTTTAAATGGCAAAGACTCAAGAGTGTACAGTTTTAAAGAAATGCTGAATGTCATTTTAAAAACAACTAAAGATCAAATAACAGTGGACATAATAGATTACTTGTGGCATTTTGGTTATACATCAGATAATTTACCCAATTTGAAATATTCGGATCCTGATACTGCATTTATTTTGAACATTCGAAATAACTGTGGAATGCGCATTCAGGCCTATTTACGTTTATTTGTAAATGGTATTTTATCGAGTAATAAAGTACACAGAAAAAATGATGAACATGTAAAATGTGTTCAAACATTGGCTGAATCTAAACATGGATTCTGGAGATAAATGTAATTGTATATATAAATAATCAATGTATTATTATTATTATTATTATTATTATTATTATTATTATTATTATTATTATTATTATTATTTACATTTGTTATTATTATTATTATTATTTACATTTGTTATATCAAATTTGAAATGAAATATTTGTTTGCTAATAAAAAAATATTATTTGCTTCAGAATTTTTTTCATAAATTTAAAAATATATTTTATATTCATTTCCACTTTAAAAAAATATTTTAATTAAAAAATTAAAAAAAGAAAAAAATATATAGCTAAGAAGAATATATATAAGTGTATATATAGATGTATATAATAATATATACGTTATTAAATAGATTATTTTTTGAATTTATCAGAAATGGATAAAATTTTCTTTGACGATGATACCACTTATCATATATTACATATTATTCAGTCTGAATCTAGTATAAAATTAACAGAGTATGGTCGATATAATAAACATTTTGAACGTGCTGCAATTTATATGACTTTACCTATACGTAAAACTGTTTTAAAAAACTTAATAGATTCCTTTGATACAATTTATTCATTTATTGATGGTCATTAAAGGAAATGACAAACATTATATTTTTAATTCTATAAAACGATGTTTAGTAACTCCTGATTCAAAAACAATATATTTAGATCAATGTCATTATGAAAATATTTATAAATCTGATGATAAACATTTATATTTATTACATAATCCTAATGAATTAATTTTATTAAAAGAACCAAATGAAAATGACAAATGTCATGTTTTACACGCCATTCAAAATGAAGGTTTAATTTGCCCATCCAGGAATAAAAGAAGAATAAAACATTTTACAAAAGAATACCAAGTTATGGGAACTATAGAATTTAAATCCGATACTTTTATTCATTTGAATAATAAGAAAAATCAAGACATAAAAGCTCATATAAAATTTCATGAAGTGCCTGATTTTGAAGGTATAACGAATAAAAGTTGTATTTATAATATATTACAAAAAATATATAGAGATAATTATAATGAAAAACGAATTTTTGGACATCACAGATTTTAAAGTGGATCAATTTTAATATTTATGTTTTTTTAAAAAAAGTTTGATTTTTTATATTTAAAATCCTGGACTATACCTATAGTAACAATAAATCTTTTTATATTCTTTAAAAAAAAGAAGAAACAAAGTATGATTGTTGTGGCATTTGTAAATTTGCAAGGTTTTGTGAATAATAAAAAATTTTATTGTTTAGAATTTGCATACACTGATATTATTATGGATGGAATGTTAAGATATAAGTATCATGCATTTATTAATCCAATACATACTTCAGGTTCAACTGTAACTTATGAATTTTTAATTAATTTTCTACAAAACAAATACCAAGAATTACAAAACTTATATCCAGATGAAAAACTTGTTTTCTGTTACAAAAACCATTCTAAATTGTTACACGACGCAAATATTCCAAACATTTTAAATATTGATATTGTGGGTATACCATCTATAAAATGGCTTTTGTATCTATATCCTAATAAAAAATGTCCATACCATCCAAAACGAGGGAAACAATGTGCTCAACGAACTTTAGAACTTGTGGAAAATTTTGCAAAAGATAATTTTGATTTTTTAAAAGCAAATCTGAAAAAATTGGGAATAAAAATTCCTAATAATGTCCAAGAACTTCATTTCTCAATATGGGTACACTTAATTTAAAAAATAATTCAATATTTTTTTAAAGACCTTAATATTATAAATTTAAAATGATAAAATGTAAAATTGTATAATCTAAGATAAATGATAAAATATAAAAATTGTATAATCTAAAATATTAAATATGATAATATTAACTTTAATATTTTTATATTTGATAATATTACAATTTAAAAATTAACATTTCATAACTTTATATTTTACAATTGGGTAATTTAACATTTTTTTTAAATTCTACATTTTAAATTTAATGTAATTTGTTACTATTAAAATATTTATAATTAAGTTATTTTTATTTGTTTTATCACATATATTTATAAAATTTTTATAAAATAAGGGTTATGAATAATTTATTCAAACAACAACAACAACAACAACAACAACAACAACAACAAATTGCAAATTTAAAACAATTCACAAGTTTAAAAGAAAATAAATCGGAAGAATTAATGGATTGGTCATATTATGATCCTAAATGGTATAAAAAGAATGATTCAATTTTATATAAAAAAATTTTAACAAATCCTTTACTATATCTAAAATCATTTTAATTGTTATCGGTGGGAAAAAAAATATTACGCAACACATATAAGGTATAAAAAGGCTTGGCATTTGCTTAGAATCTCAGATCTCTGGATTGATAGCCATGGAGTTGGAAGCAAGAATTCTACGCGAACTGATACTTAATGCTCTGTTTATTATTATGGAAAGTTATGTTGGTGAAAGCTTCATGATTAAAAATGTTAACAACTTCATAAATGTGCATTCAAGAATAATGAAAAAGATGGAGCCATTTAATCATATGATTTTTCGAGAAATTAAAAAAATAAAGGATTTAGAGAAAGCCTTACACGATTTGGAAGAAGCTTCATTGGAAAAAATTATCGCCATAAAGACTAAACCCTTTTCATTAGTCTTTCTAATGATATCATTCATTATGAAAAATTTAAAATGTCATCATGAAATAATTAACGATTTGGGATATTCGACAAATAAAAATTTAAAATTTGTTTTAAAAACTAAACATCACCATCTGCATTTCATAAAGAAAAAGAAGAGCATTCGTGTTTAAAAAAACATATTTGACATTTTTTAAAGGAAAGAATTAATGTTTGACAAAATGTTGTTCATTTTAAAGATTTATAGATTTATATATATAATATGTACATTTTAATTTATAATCCAAATAAAATGTTATTTGACTGTTTCTGTCGTTCATTTATTTTATTTTATTTTTTATTTTTATTTTTTCATTTTAATATTTATCTATTTTTTAAAAAAGATATGAATATATATATATATATATATATATATATATATATATATATATATATATATAGCGACAATTACTAACGACATAAATGGATATAAATTCTGATAATGTAAAAATTCTATCTCAAATATTATCAGAAATTGGATTTAATGATTTTGATATTAAATTGATTGAAAGTATAATTGCTACAGGCTTTTCACATTATGATTTAAAGTTGTTAGGTTTTTCAAAAGAACAAATTTTAGCTATATTTTATTTAATTGATCCTGAAAATGAATTTTGCAAGATTTATTATGGCGACGAACATTCTATAAATTGTCTAAAATCTTTAGAAGACTGTTCTATTTGTTTAAATTCACTTGACAAAAATATTATTATGTTATGTTGTAAACATTTATTTCATATAAAATGTTTATCAAAATGGCAGTCTACTTGTCCAATCTGTCGACAGCCTTTTGAAAATATATATCGATATCCCAAATTAATTAGAAATTGGATATCGAAAAGCACAAATGCTTTTCATATTTTAAATTCAATTAAAAGATCATGACAAAAGATTTTTTAATGGAAAAGGATAAATTTTAAAAGTGATAAAAGTCGAGATATTAATAATTGACTTTAATAAATTGTGACATGATTATATTTATTTATATTATTTTATTATAATTTTTTTATAAAAAAAAACTAAGCTCCACCCTTTTTGTTCAAACTATATATATCACTCTGTTTTCACTTAGATTACATTTCACGATGAAACATCTCGTTGAAAGTATTATGATAAATTTTATTAGACAAACCATAAAGGATAAATTACCAAACTTTTTGGACTTCAATGATATTTCACAATATGTTTTAACTCAAATTCAAAAAAAGACATGTTATTCAGACATGTTTTCTTTTTCAAGAGATATATTAATAGAATATCTTCAACCTCCAGAAAAAGACGAAAAAGTTGCATATGATGCAAAATTTTTAGATTGTTTGTCACATTTGAGTAAAGAAATTGAAAGTATAATTGAAGAATTAAAACAAGTTATGTTTTTAAAAGCAAAACATTTGTTTTCCAATGTCTGGATTAAACAGTCACCAGAGGATAATATTGAAATGGATAACAAAAGTAATTCTATAAATCAAAATTCAGAGGATATAAAAACAAATATTGTAGATCTTACAGATCCACAAAATATACAAGATTGTACAAACCAAAATTTACCTGTGGACTCATATTACATAAAAAGAAATGTTAATTTTGCATATCTAGCTGTGAGATATAAAAATAAACAATTTGATGCATTTTCTCTAGGAACATTCAAACGTATAATTGGTGTTAAACAGTGTCCAAACTCATGGAAAAAATATTTAAAACATTATTGTAAAAAGTTTAAAATTGAAACTTTGTTTATACGTACACAGAAACATTTTAAATTAAACATGAAAAGAGTAACTGTTAATTATTTTAATGTGAAGAAAGATAAAATCATATGTACCAAGTGTCATGATAAAGATTGTTTGGCAGGCAGAATTTCTATGTACTTTAAAATATTTCATGCTGTAAATTTCGAAGATTGTGATTGTAATTGTTTTTAACTTTTTTGTCCATTATCTTGTCTAATTGAGATGTTTTTGTAAAAATGTTTTTAAAATAAATAATAGTTATTGTTGTGTTCTTTCACTATAAAGATGAAAAAAAGAAATTATATAAAAAAAGAACTGATGGAAAAAGTATGATATATTTTTAAAAAATGAATTGAAAAAAGAATATATAAGATTTTTTTACTTTGAACAAGAAGCAAAAAATATGGATCTCAAAAAAAGAAAATAAAGATCAAATAATATTTATATTAGTACGACAGGATAATTCTTATTTCTCATAATTAAAATTCAAAACTTTAAATTTGATAATGATGTAAACTGTCCTGTCATACTAATATGTTCATTAAATTTTTATTTTATGAATCTATAAAAAAGAATATCTTTTTTTACAGGAGAGATAAAGATGAAGAATATATAAATATATGATAAATAAAATATGATATATTTTTTTACGAAAAAAACATGAATATGAAAAAATAAAGATCTGTTACAGATAAAGTTTATATTAGTACAATAGGATAAGATTTTCAAAGTAAAAATTTTAGATTTTCAAAAATTTTACTTTGCAAAAAATTTTGAAAAACAAAAAAATTTTAAAATCTAAAATTTTGAAAAACAAAAAATTGAAAATCTAAAATTTTGAAAATCTAAAATTGAAAATCTAAAATTGAAAATCTAAAATTTGAAAATCTAAAATTTTGAAAATCTAAAAATTGAAAATCTAAAATTTTGAAAAACTAAAAATTGAAAATCTAAAATTTTGAAAATCTAAAAATTGAAAATCTAAAATTTTGAAAATCTAAAATTGAAATATAACTTTTGAAAATCTAAAATTTGAAAATCTAAAATTTTGAAAAAAAATTTGAAAATCTAAAATTTTGAAAAACAAAAAATTTGAAAATCTAAAATTTTGAAAAACAAAAAATTTGAAAATCTAAAATTTTGAAAAACAAAAAATTTGAAAATCTAAAATTTTGAAAAACAAAAAATTTGAAAATCTAAAATTTTGAAAAACAAAAAATTTGAAAATCTAAAATTTTGAAAAAAAATTTGAAAATCTAAAATTTTGAAAAACAAAAAATTTGAAAATCTAAAATTTTGAAAAACAAAAAATTTGAAAATCTAAAATTTTGAAAAACAAAAAATTTGAAAATCTAAAATTTTGAAAAACAAAAAATTTGAAAATCTAAAATTTTGAAAAACAAAAAATTTGAAAATCTAAAATTTTGAAAAACAAAAAATTGGAAATATAAATTTATGAAATCTAAAATCTAAAAACAAAAATAAAAAATATTATAAACTAAAAAAAAAAAAAAAAAAAAAAAAAAAAAAAAAAAAAAAAAAAAAATTTTTTTTTTTTTTTTTTTTTTTTTTTTTTGTTTATAATATTTTTTATTTATGTTTTTAGATTTTTAATTTTTGTTTTCTAAATTAGATTTTCATATTTTTTGTTTTTCAAAATTTTAGATTTTCAATTTTTTTGTTTTTCAAAATTTTAGGTTTCCAAAATTTTAGATTTTCAAATTTTTTTGATTTTCAAAATTTTAGATTTTCAAAATTTTTTTGTTTTTTAAAATTTTAGATTTTTAAAATTTTTTTGTTTTTTTAAAATTTTAGATTTTCAAAATTTTAGATTTTCAATTTGAAAAACAAGAAAATTTGAAAATCTAAAAATTTGAAAACATAAAAATTTGAAAACATAAAAATTTGAAAACATAAAATTTTGAAAATCTAAAATTTTGAAAATCTAAAATTTTGAAAATCTAAAATTTTGAAAATCTAAAATTTTGAAAATCAAAAATTTGAAAATCAAAAATTTGAAAATCAAAAATTTGAAAATCAAAAATTTGAAAATCTAAAATTTTGAAAAACAAAAAATATGAAAATCTAAAATTTTGAAAAACAAAAAATTTGAAAATCTAAAATTTTGAAAAACAAAAAATTTGAAAATCTAAAATTGAAAATCTAAAATTGAAAATCTAAAAATTGAAAATCTAAAAATTGAAAATCTAAAATTTTGAAAAACTAAAAATTGAAAATCTAAAATTTTGAAAATCTAAAAATTGAAAATCTAAAATTTTGAAAATCTAAAATTGAAATATAACTTTTGAAAATCTAAAATTTGAAAATCTAAAATTTTGAAAAAAAATTTGAAAATCTAAAATTTTGAAAAACAAAAAATTTGAAAATCTAAAATTTTGAAAAACAAAAAATTTGAAAATCTAAAATTTTCAAAAACAAAAAATTTGAAAATCTAAAATTTTGAAAAACAAAAAATTTGAAAATCTAAAATTTTGAAAATCTAAAATTTTGAAAAACAAAAAATTTGAAAATCTAAAATTTTGAAAAACAAAAAATTTGAAAATCTAAAATTTTGAAAAACAAAAAATTTGAAAATCTAAAATTTTGAAAAACAAAAAATTGGAAATATAAATTTATGAAATCTAAAATCTAAAAACAAAAATAAAAAATATTATAAACTAAAAAAAAAAAAAAAAAAAAAAAAAAAATTTTTTTTTTTTTTTTTTTTTTTTTTTTAGTTTATAATATTTTTTATTTATGTTTTTAGATTTTTAATTTTTGTTTTCTAAATTAGATTTTCATATTTTTTGTTTTTCAAAATTTTAGATTTTCAATTTTTTTGTTTTTCAAAATTTTAGATTTCCAAAATTTTAGATTTTCAAATTTTTTTGATTTTCAAAATTTTAGATTTTCAAAATTTTTTTGTTTTTTAAAATTTTAGATTTTCAAAATTTTAGATTTTCAATTTGAAAAACAAGAAAATTTGAAAATCTAAAAATTTGAAAACATAAAAATTTGAAAACATAAAATTTTGAAAACATAAAATTTTGAAAATCTAAAATTTTGAAAAACAAAAATTTGAAAATCAAAAATTTGAAAATCAAAAATTTGAAAATCAAAAATTTGAAAATCTAAAATTTTGAAAAACAAAAAATATGAAAATCTAAAATTTTGAAAAACAAAAAATTTAAAATCTAAAAACATAAATAAAAAATTATTATAAACTAAAAAAAAAAAAAAAAAAAAAAGAAAAAAAAAAAAAAATTTTTTTTTTTTTTTTTTTTTTTTTTTTTTTTTTTTTTAGTTTATAATTATTTTTTATTTATGTTTTTATATTTTAGATTTAGTTTTTAGATTTTAAATTTTTGTTTTCAAAATTTTTGTTTTTCAAAATTTTTGTTTTTCAAAATTTTTGTTTTTCAAAATTTTTGTTTTTCAAAATTTTTACTTTTCAAAATTTTTTACTTTAAAAATTTTTTACTTTAAAACCTTTGTACTTTTCAAAATTTTAATTTCAAAATTTTTACTTTTCAAAATTTTAATTTCAAAATTTTTACTTTTCAAAATTTTAATTTCAAAATTTTTACTTTTCAAAATTTTAATTTCAAAATTTTTACTTTTCAAAAGTTTAATTTCAAAATTTTTACTTTTGAAGAATTTTACATTTTGAAGAATTTTACAAATTTAAATTTTAAATTTTTGTTTTTCAAAATTTAAATTTTCAAATTTTTCGTTTTTTTATATTTTTAAATTATTTTAAAAATTTAAAAATTTATAATTCTGAAATGTTTAAAATAATTAAATGAAAAAATTATAATATCTAATATTATGAAATTAAAAAAAATTATAAAATGTTAGATATTATAAAAACAGAATACATATTATAAAAAAAGAATACATTTATGGGATGTATTTTATATCCGTTTCCATCAGTGTAAAATATCAAAATAATTTCAAGTATGCCTAGTCCGCTTACCCTTTTTGATTTAAATAATGATGTGTTATCAATTCTTTTTAAAGACTATATTGCGATTCATGATAAACTAACGTTATTAAATTCACCAGATTTTCACGAAAAATTATCAAATCCTAATCTTTGGTCAATTCCCTATGATGAATTTTTTGGATTTATATATGCGATTCGAATAATGAAACCGGGTTTGTATCTCGATAATCAAAACAATGCCTGTTATATATCCGTAGACGAAAAAAATGCGACTTTATCCGCACGTTATTTTGATTATTTGAACATTGAAAAATTAGACAAAGCTTATCTGTCTCTAGACGATCTGATAAAAGGTGGTATTGATCATAGGAAAAGGGTAATTGAAAATTTCAGTTGGCGTAATTTTGATTATTTTCTTAAATATGAATTTCCAGACGTCTATTTTCCGGTCGATAAGATGGAAGACATCCAATTTTATAAAATACATCCCAATATTACGGTCGCTGTGAACCATTCTTTGAAAACCCTCCGTTTTCCCTGTAATATTTTTTCAACACCTAAAATTTATCATTTCAAAAAAAAATGTATTGTGACTATTGGTGATGAACCACATTTTTCAATACGATGGGGAAAAAATAAAAAAATAATTGCAAAATGCATTTACAAAAAAAAAAAAATGTTCTTGTAAAAAAGGAAAATATAATGTTTTTCCCATAAAAGGTTATTGGAAAGAAGATAGCAGTTATAGTTTTATTATAACCAATAATAATTTATCTTATGATGAATATACATCGTTGTATCATAAATTATGCCTTTATAGAAACGAAAAACAAAAAAAAGTATTACCTGTTGATACTTTTTGGAAAGAAGATAAAAATTATCCTATAACATTGAATGAAGAAAACACAATATGTGATTATAGTAAACATAATGTATTTTACGATCGAATAACTGCATTGTACAACATTAAAATTGAAATAATTTTTAATAGTAAGGATGATCGGAGATATACTCATTACTATTATAATCAAATTATTGATAATTAAAAAATATATAGATTCATTAAAATATAGTTTTGATGTCTGATTCAAAATGTAAAAAAATTTTCAGTTCATTCGTAAAATATGAAGATTTTAAAAATGTAAATAAACATCTTGAATTAAAAGGATCAATATTTTATTTGTATATTAACTTGTTTGTATAAAATACATTCTATTGTGAATAATTTTCTTTTACATGACAATATTTTACAAATTGAGTTTAAGACACTATATTTAGAAAAAGTCCTGTCGTATTAATATATTCATAAAATTATAATTTTGCGAATTATATAAGGATTTCATAATTTTAAAATTATTTAAAAAATTTATAATTCTGAAATATGAAAAAATTATTTAAAAACTAAAAATGATGAAATGTAATTAAAAAAAAGAATATATTTATGGGACATAACCGTTTCTATCGTAATAGAATATCAAAATAAGTATGCCTAGTCCGCTTACCCTTTTTGATTTAAATAATGATGTGTTATCAATTCTTTTTAAAGACTATATTCCGATTCATGATAAACTAACGTTATTAAATTCACCCGATTTTCACGAAAAATTATCAAATCCTAATCTTTGGTCAATTCCCTATGATGAATTTTTTGGATTTATATATGCGATTCGAATAATGAAACCGGGTTTGTGTCTCGATGAGGAAAACAATGCCTGTTATATATCCGTAGACGAAAAAAATGCGACTTTATCCGCACGTTATTTTAATTATTTGAACATTGAAAAATTAGACAAAACTTATCTGTCTCTAGACGATCTGATAAAAGGTGGTATTGATCATAGGAAAAGGGTAATTCACAATTTGGGTTGGGGTTATTTTGATTATTGTCTTAAATATAAATTTCCAGACTTCTATTTTCCGGTCGATAAGATGGAAGACATCCAATTTTATAAAATACATCACAATATTACGGTCGCTGTGAACCGTTTTTTGAAAACCCTCCGTTTTCCCTGTACTAATATTTTTTCAACACCTAAAATTTATCATTTCAAAGAAAAATGTATTGTGACTATTGGTGATGAACCACATTTTTCAATACGATGGGGAAAAAATAAAAAAATAATTGCAAAATGCATTTACAAAAGTGAATGTTCTTGTAGAAAAGGAAAATATAAGGTTTTTCCCATAAAAGGTTATTGGAAAGAAGATAAAAGTTCCAAGTATAGTATAACCAATAATAATTTATCTTATGATGAGTATACATCGTTGTATCATAAATTATGTCTTTATAGAAACGAAAAACCAAAAAAAGTATTACCTGTTGATACTTTTTGGAAAAAAGATAAAAATTATCCTATAACATTGAATGAAGAAAACATAATATGTGATTATAGTAAACATAATGTATTTTATGATCGAATGACTGCATTATATAACATTAAAGAAGAAATAATTTTTAATAATAAGGATGATCCGAGATATTCTCATTACTTTGGTAATCCAATTGATAATTAAAAAAATATAGATTCATTAAAATATAGTTTTGATGTCTGATTCAAAATGTAAAAAAATTTTCAGTTCATTAGTAAAATATGAAGATTTTAAAAATGTAAATAAACATCTTGAATTAAAAGGATCAATATTTTATTTGTATGTTAACTTGTTTGTATAAAATACATTCTATTGTGAATAATTTTCTTTTACATGACAATATTTTACAAATTGAGTTTAAGACACTATATTGGATTTTATTTAGAACATTAATGACCAGAATGTCTTATAACTTTTATTTTTGAGCAGTTATTTTAAACAAGTGTTAAATCGAAAATACTTTATAGATTATTATTATAAGCAGAGTTTCCATTATCATTCTTTGATGACTCACTGTTTTTTTTTTTTTTTTTTTTTTTTTAAATTGTATTTAAAGCCCAGCTCTCGATTCATTTCGAAGCATTGTCGACGAATATGCATAAAAGGATCGTTAGAGATTTTCTTTTACCTGCTCTCAATGATGGTAGATATGGTTGTTTCTTACAATGGGTGGACAAAAAATCTGGCATTTTTCAATTGAATTGGACCCGCAAAGAATATGGTCATTGTAATCGAGATCGTTTTTCAATCTTTGTAGACTGGGCTAGATTGAAAGGAAGACAAACTTCGAATGAAAGAAATTATTACACTATGGTCAAGATGAAATTTCGAGCAGCTCTCCGTAAATCGAAAGACGTTACAGAATTATTTTCTCCGAACCAACAAGAAAAACTTTATAAAATAACAAATTTTCCCACCATTGGAGAAAAATATACACCAGAGGAAATAGAAGTGGCACAAATATTGACAGATTGGTCGAATTGTAAATCGACACAGAGTCAAAATCGAATTAATACTGTATTTCACGTAATAATAGCATGATCGTAAAAGATGAACGTCAAGAAAATTATTAAACTTTGCCCCGCTCTCGCTGAAGGTTGATGAAAATGGATTATTATTATTATTATTATACTGTAAAAAAATAAATATTACCAACTGCAAGAAACTCTCTGTGATTGGAGAAAATAATTATTTTCTCCAATCACAGAGAGTTTCTTGCAGTTGGTAATATTTATTTTTTTACATTGATTATTTATAATAATAATAATAATAATAATAATAATAATAATAATAATAATAATAATAATAATAATAATAATAAAACATATATATATAGTCTTGTCATTTTGAAATATTTTTTGATAATTTTGGAAAAATGGATTCGTCAATATTGTATATTTGTGTTATTTTATGGTTAATATATCGTTATTATTATATTTTATTTTTAATTTATACAGATGTTAATAAATTGTATGTTTTCTATTATGATAAAATTATTGTTAATTTGAAAAATATAGATTCATTAAAATATAGTTTTAATGAATCCTTTTCCGATTCCAAATGTAAAAAACTTTTCGGTTCTTTAATAAAATATGAAGATTCTAAAAATGTGAATAAACATCTTGAATTAAAAGGATCAATGTTTTATTTTATTTGTATGATAACTTATTTGTATAAAATACATCCTGTTGTGAAAATTTTAATAATTTTCTTTTACATGAGTAAATACAATAGACAAAATATGAACATATTTTACAAATTGAGTTTAAGACACTATATGGGATTTTATTTAGACATTAATGAAACAACACCAAAATGTCTTATTACTTTTATTTTTGACCAGTTGCTGCTTTTAAACAAGTCTACAAATTTAAAGCGAAAATACTTTGTCGATTATTATTATAAGCATAGTTTTGATTATCATTTTTTGAAGAAAGAATATTCAGAAACTCAGTCTGTATTTAATCTCATAGATTTCAAAAATAAAAATATAGTTAATATATGTGCTGGAAATGCTTGTGGAATTCATCTTTTAAACACCAAAATGACATGTATTGATTTGAAACAATACAATGGAATGAAACTATTACAGAAAATGGATATATGTAATTTTATACAATGTGATATAAATGATAATAAATTTGAAAGAATAGTTTTATCATATAATGTATGGATAGCTATTCATGCTTGTAGAAAATTACCTATACGAATAATTGAAATATTTCAAAAACATGCTTCTAAATTTTCAGAATTGTATTTAGTTCCTTGTTGTACTTTAAACAAAAAATATTATAGAGAAAATGTTGACATGTATGATAGAATACATAAAAAATATTATACTGCTAAAAAAGATTTGTCAAGACAACATTGTTATCCAGCTATGCATTTTGAATTGTTATGTTCTTTATGTATGACATGTAAATTTAAAATTAAAACATTAAATGATATGCAATCTGTAAAAAACAAAATTATTATTGTATATAAATAATTGAATTACCATGTTTTTTAATACATAATTGTATTTTTTAGTTTAAAATAAAAAACAACTTTTTTTGACAATGTCTTTATTTATTTCAAGATTTAAAAAAAAACAAAAATAACATATCCACTAATTAATTGTCTTTAGATACATCTATGATAAAAAAATCTTTTAATTTATGAGTGAGTAAAACTTGTTCCATTTTCATATTTATCCAACCAGTAGCATTATGATAGTCTTTTGCAATGTGTATTTTACATATCTTATCATATAACGTTTTCCATTTATACAACTTTATCCAATCATTTGCATAGGAAAATACCAATTCAGTAAGAGGGTAATAATTCATTATTATTTTCTGAAATTCTTCAAATTGATGTAATTTTAGAAGATGTAAGACTTTCTCATCAACAATCAAAAATATATTTTCACAATAGTATATATTATCCTTTAGTTTTCGCATATTATATAATTCTTTTAATCCAACTTGTAAAATATTACCATCAAAATAACATACTTTAGATCCTGTAGAATAAATACAAGTTTCATCTACAGATTCAATTAAAAGGGAATTCACATATGATAGATATTTACATGGAATTTTAAAATTATATTTTTGCAAATTGTAACACGTATCATAAGATCGATATTCTGAAAATTTTAAGTTATTAGTCACTTTTAATATATGGTGAGAATTCCAATCTATAAAAAATTTAGACGACATAACTAAGAGCAAACAAAATTTTTGCAGTCACCGATGTGGAGACGATTAAATATATATATAATATTTTTTTCATCTAAAAAATGATTTTTTTAAAATGACATTTAAAAAAATTCATTTTAAAATATAATCGGATTTTTTATTTAACATATTAATTTGTTCCAATTTTAATTATTACAGAAAATATTAAAAAAGTTGTTATGATACATAAACAATATAAAAAAATTTGAAATAACGAAAATTTATCCGATGATGTCAGTTTTGTTGGAGAATTAACGGGTAAATTTAGAAATTGGTTATCCACCGGTGACAATGAATTAACTGGAGCGGTTAAAAGATTTGGACAGTTCGGTTTTGTCCATGTTCCATCTTTTTTACATTTTATAGTAGCATTTGTAATTCCATCATCACAACTAATTACGGCAAATCCTGGAGAGGTAAGTTTTACTTTTAATGTATCGGGTAATTTTGGACAAGGTTCACACAAAATATCTTTACCGCTCCAAATTCCATTATTTAAACAAGTTCGTTTTCCATCAGTACCGGCATCATCAACGATATAAAATCCCAAATGACATTTATGAGTTGCCACCGATTCAAAAAATCTATTGGATGGATAATAAGATACAGATCCGTTTTTAAAATTTTTTATTTCATTACATTGTACTGGATCACAACGTAAATTTTTAATAGGTGGAGACCATTCACCAATTGAAGTACAATATTGATTATCTATAAAACTGTTGAGTTTATAACCTTCATTACATTTATAAGTAATTTTGTTAGGATAACAATATAATGATCCGATATGATAACCATTTTTTAACAAAGGTGGTTTACTGCAAGGTGTAGGTATGCATGTAATGGATGGCGGATTCCACATCAATTGATCATTTTTATTTTTAACTAAAAAAGAATATATATTGTTTGATTTATATCCGAGATCACATTCAAGTACGGCTTTATTTCCTTCATCATATGGAGGATTATGATTACTTGTAAATTTGCCATTTATTGCAGAAGGTAGAGTGTTTATCATTCTTTATAATATTAGAAAAATTTAATATAATTTTTCTTAAAATTGAATCTTTATTTAATTTTCTAATAATAATAATAATAATAATAATAATAATAATAATATATATATGTGAGATTCTGCAAACATATTACATCTGCCATGATAAAATTGGAAAACGGCAAGAGAGTAATTTTTGTGTATCAATTGGTATTACAAAATAATCTATATGAACGACTTAAAAATGCCATTAAATATTCTAAAGAAAATATTTATATCACTTATAAAGACTTGGACAAGCATGTAATTTTATACTCGTGCAAACCCATTTGGATAATCGAAACATGGATGTGTACATTTGATTATCCATTAGAGAATTTTACACTTAAAACCATATGGGGAAATGTTTATAATTTTCACGATATTGAATATTTTAAATTACCAAAACCTCTTCTACGGAAAGCTATTTACCAAAGTCACAAATACTTTGAATTTTCTGGATTAGTTTTAAATAGGTTGACATTCGATGAAGTTATAAAATTATGTATCAGTCATAATTTTAAAAAGGTCATGGAAGAATTACGAAAAGATATAACTATA
Organism: Salticus scenicus; assembly: GCA_963930645.1. Classification (NCBI taxonomy): domain Eukaryota; kingdom Metazoa; phylum Arthropoda; class Arachnida; order Araneae; family Salticidae; genus Salticus; species Salticus scenicus. Next base: position 344,842,591 of record OZ005650.1, on the reverse strand, counting down.
GACGATGTCATGGAAATGTTTTCCAAACAAGATGTAATTTTCGAAAGAAAAAATCTTCTATATCATTTTAATAAAATTATACCAGTTAAAATTTTCTCGGATTTAGATTTATTCGATTTTGGAAAAAAAATTTTGATTCGATTTCATATTACAAAAAATTCTAAAATTGTTGAATTGTGTTTAAAATGTATAAAACTATACTTTTGTGGACAAACATGTACTTTTTTAAGACAATTTACTTTGAATAAAAAATATTGTAGGAAAATGGTAGATTATATACAAAATTGTAACAATTGGTGCAAATTATGTAGACAAGCACCATTATTTCAAATAATCCCATGTGAAGATATTTTTCCTCATGTTTTAATGGAAAAATATAAACTTGTTGAAGATTGTTTGATATTAACAAATCTGTCTATAGAAACAGGTTATAGTTTATTACATTTCAAATATTTAAGAGATGATTTATTAAATGACAAAAATGATTACCAGTTGATAGAAGTTAAAATTAAACCCTTTGGAAAAAACTTTGATTATAACAAATATAATGATCTCATTATTGATGATTTATTCAATTACTTGTAACTTTTCTTAAAAGTCAAATATGTATTTTTAAAAGATTTTCTTTATTCAAAGTGTCATTTTTTCAATATTCCATGATACAAATATTTAAAATTTTTTAAAAGAAACTCCTCAGGCTTCACAAATAGCGTTTTCCCACTGGTCCCACATCAAATTAAACGCGACATCTAACCTATCCAGATACGATTGTCTAGTAGAACAATCCCTTTTACATGAAAATTTGAACTTCATCAGCATCGCATCATTGCAATAACTCTTTATCAAGTCCAAAGACGTTTTCAACTTTTCTATGGCGTCCGCTATTGCATCATCTTTCGAAGTGCCGTCTGTCCGTGCTACACTATCTCGAACAATCTGATGAACTTGTCTGGATTCGAAATACCATTTACTGAACGTGGTTTCCACAATGGTCAAGAAATCGATGATGCGAAAAATTTCTTTGTCTTTGGCAACCAAATCGTTGACTATTTTATTGAGAGATTCTTTATCAACGATCCTTTTCGAAGACTCTAAACGTGCTATTGTTCTATGGTAGTCATCTCGCATGTAGCTAAATATGACTTCTATATTATCCATACTATATTTATTCTAGCAAAACCAAAATTTAAACAACGTTAAATAAATACTATATATCTCCTTTATGTTTAAGTATATATTTAATCTCTTCAAGACAAAATGTCAGGTGAGCGTGGAAAACCCATACTTATATAGAGTTAAACTATACCCACACTTAATTTTTTTTTTTTTTTTTTTTTTTTTTTTTTTTTTTTTTTCAAGATAGGTATACTGTAATACTATTTGCAATAGGTGATCGACAAATTGGACAAGTTGTGATATGGTTTGAACAGCTTTTACAACAAACGAAATGCTTACAAACTTCAAAAACAATTTGTCTCTCTCTGTTAAAACAAATACTACACAATAATCGAGAATTTTCTAAATCTTTATTGGTAATTTTAGTCATTGGTGACTCTCGCTTCTGGACTATTTCACTCGGATCGTGGTTGTCAGATAGAGCGCCTTTCATAAATCTAATATAAACATAATAGTCAAACTTTTTCATCAACACTTCAAAAGCCTTATCGAAAATATCTACTTTAAATTGTTCTGTACAATCTACGATAGTATATGTTGTAACAATCAAACATTTCAAGACCCAAGCTTGATAACGCCAATGGAGACGTGGCAACTTTTCCTCGCCCAACAGACTTCTAACATCAGGATAGAACCGAACGTCGTCATAATGTAAGATAAGCCTCAATTTGATACCCAACCTGAAAATCACCTTTTCAACTGTATCCAGTCTATTTTTCAAGTGGCTAGGGGGGTTCTGAAAATATACTTTAAGCTTTCTCAAAATACAGCAGGCAAATTTAAATTCCAACATTTCGCTGGTCTCTTGACGAGAGGCGAGACGAACGCAATCTCGGAGTAGGCTACGAAAATCATCTCGGATAGACATGATACCAATGATTTATTTTGAATGTAAACTCGTATTTATATAGTCGGGTTTTTTTTTTTCAAGTCTTAAATAAGTTAAACAATGCTCACTCGAAAAAAAAAAAAAAAAAAAAAAAAAAAAAAACTGCAATTTAAATAAATTGATTGGAAACGACATTTTGAATAAAGACAAAAAATTTAAGAAGTAGGCAAAATTTGTCTAGAAAGGATTAATTAATAATTAATTAATTAATTAATTTTCAAAAAATGATGAAATTTATAAAATCTAAAAATTATGAAATGTCAATTGTAAATTGTATTTCAAATTTTAAATTGTTTTAAAAAAACAACATTAGAATTTCAATACTTATATTTAGAGATCAATTTATTTTAAAAGACGACAATTTATATACAATTAATTAAAAAAATAAAATAACTGATAAGTTTTGAATTTCAACTCTGTGTGATTTGATAAATATAAATCATGATAATTTTTTATCTGATACATTTTAAAAAAGTAAATTGCATTTCAATTTTAACAAAATTATTTCAATAAAATGATTTAAAGTAAAAAAAAAGATTTTTTAAGGTTTTTTTTAATATTAACTCATTCTTTGGCATTCTGAGAAAGGTTTCATGTACAGTTAATTATTTGACTGACTGTACGTATTTTACATACCTATTATTTTTAATCACTTAAGCCTTTTTCTACTGGTCAAATCAAGGATTTGAATAGTTATAACGCCCAAACAACTCAGGTCATTTTGCAAAATACACGCGAAAATCGATTCAGTAGTTTTTTAGTGTACGGTGAGCACACATATAAATATTTCGACTTTGTTCCTTTTACCTTATTTATTATTCCTATTCAGAAATATATCTTTAGTATAGAATGTGGTATGGATAGCATTAAGGTTTAGAGAACCAAGCATACTGAGAATATATATATATATATATATATATATACCGCCTTCATCTAGAACGATTAAGTAGTCATTTTCTGAATCGTTAAACTAGAAATATAGATTTCCGAGTTAAGCGTATAAGGTAAAGAAAAAAACCTTAATTGACGAAATGATCGAAAATTTCTAGTCTAAACTTTTCTAGATTGTGAAACAATGCCATGAACTTTACTGTTACGAGAACTTCTCGCTTGATTTCCAAGAATTGCATCATAAACCAAAATTATAGTTACTGAAACACGCCTCTTGTGCTAGGATTTCTTTTTTAGAGAGTTCTAAATAATATTGACCATGATAATATAAGAAAACGCTCTAGAATTCTAATATGGGTTTTAGAACTTGCTGGCAAAAGAAACTAGAATTTATAAGGATGATATAGAACATTTTTTACTAGAGCCATAATTTAGTTTCTAGATGTGAGTCACAAAAGTTTTTCAGTGCAGATGGAAATAACTTGAATTGAATTTTTAGCTGTGTTTGTAATGTTTAATAATTTCAAAAGTTGTTTAAGTATAATTATGACTTTCCGCTATCTACCTGTCTGCACGTCTGTTCGTCTGACAGGGCTCTAATTTATTATTTATAGAATGCTTTAAAATAAATATGTGATATTTGATAGTACTTGAAATATTCTCTATTTCAATAAGTATAAATAGCGCTATTGGTTTGTGTGCAGAGTTCCATAAAAAATATCTGAAGGAATGTGGTCTAAAAATATAGAGAAATATTTGTTTGATTATAATTTAATGTCATTAAACTCTGCATAACTTAACGAGAATAATCATTCAAATACCGGGTGATCCAAAAGTCAGGACAAACTTTAAAAATGAATAATTCGAAAACGAATCAAGATACAAAGATACGGTTTGCACCAAACGGATGGAAAAGAAGCCGGGTTTTGTGTGGCAACGAAAAAAAAAATAGTTCTGTTGGCGACCAACAGATGGCGCTGTCGGATTTCTGATGTAGGATTATGCAAAGCAACAAACGATATAAAAACGAGCAACTGCGGCAGGTAATGGTTGTCGAAGCTTACATGCATCGAAATATCGCATTCTAAGTCGCTACTTTAATCACGCATGGCCTCTGACACCCTGTGACTTTTGGCTGTGGAAATTCTTGAAATCAAAAGTGTACCGCGACCAACCGGAATCACTAGCAGCACTGAAAGATGACATCCGCCAAAATGTGTCTGCCATAACGCAAGAAATGCTACTAATTCCTGTGAACGGTGTGGTGAATAGTCTCACAGCTGTACTTCTGAATGATGGACAGCACATTGAGCAGTTATTGTAGTAGTACTAATTAACTGTATTTAAGCTGACTTGTAAATTATCAACACTTTTTTTATTTGTAAATTATCTTTTGATGAAATAAAACACTATAGCGCCATCTGTTGGTCGCCAACAGAACTAATTTTTTTTTCGTTGCCACACAAAATCCGGTTTCTTTTTCATCCGTTTGGTGAAAACCGTATCTTGTATCTTGATTCGTTTTCGAATTATTCATTTTTAAAGTTTGTCCTGGCTTTTGGATCACCCGGTACACAAAATCTATTTACTTCTGTAGAATAAAGCATTTTTAAAGCAATTTATCGGACACCATAATGTTGATATACACATGCAATTTACATGTATATGTGATATATATGGAAATTGCCCAAACAAAATTGTTAGTGTTAAGAGAATTTCTTTCACATTGTATGATTAGTAAGCAAGTTTTAGACGATATACAGAATGAGGAATTTGCACGTTTTCTGATTTTATTCTTATGTAATAGAAAAGGAAAAGGTAAGAAAATAAATACATACATTTTCTTTATTTGAAATTTAATTACCGATTTATAACAATTTTAACATCGTACTATTTACTCTACCGAGAAAACGCAGTATAATGTATCGTGACGTCACTCTTTATGACAACAAACGGGAGTAATCGTTGTTTACATTCGATTTCGTGCTTTACTTTCCTTCTTGAATCAGTGAAATAGGTTTTGTATTTTATAATGATGACGGATATTGAAAAATCGTAGTATAAATATTGTATTCTTACCACTCTGCACTAATACAACGGCTAATGCTTCTCAAAAGTTATTCTTTAGCCTTCCACAGAATCCTATTAAATTAAAACATTGGACAACCACCATGAAAAGAAAACAACTGAAAATAATGATAATGGAAAATGGTGATAATGATATTAATTGATTATAAGAGGAAAAAGAATTGCTGAGAAATCACATCATAACCGATTGATAGTTATGAAAGTTAAAACGAATTGCTGCTTGCTAGCCAGGCTAACAAAATGTAAACTTTGAAGCATCATAAAGTGTGACGTCAAGCAATGTTTTGAAGTCACAAGGTTTTTGGTTAATTTTAAAGTTATTTTTTAAATTAATGTTAACTTTTTTTTGCATTTTTAATAAACATATTGAAATTTATGGACGCAAATTTCTCATTGCACTGAACCAATATTTTTAACGCTGTTTAATCAGAAATAAAGTAATAAAGATGCTTTTGTGAGAATTTTTTCCTACATAGTTAAAAACAAATTGCACTTTTGTTGCCAAGCTGCCTCTGGACAATATACAGGACTACACAAAATCAATCTATTACACAGTTTTCTTTAAAAATTAAAACATGAAGGAACTTTTTTAAAATTTTCTTCTTCTATAACAAAGAACAAATGCATTTTATAGCGTCAGTATAAAATTAAATTACATTTAAAGGTTATACAGTGTAATAGTTAAGAGCTGAATTAAAGTGTTTATGATTATGACAACCGCATGATTTACTTATCTTGCATTCATTAAATTTCATTTAAACTTCACATGCATAATATAAAATTTTTGTTAAACATTTGCTTTTAATAAAAGTTATAACAAATATGCTGAAATCTGATCGTACTTCTAGCGTAAAAGAATAAAATAAAATTAACATAATAAGTTACCATTTTCGTTTAGCGGAAACTCAACTAAATACAGTAAGTTTAAAAATCTTTCTCATATAAAATCTTTCCCTTATAATAGGAATAAAACCACAAACTACTTTTTATATTTCAAAAGAAAAGAAGAAAACTGAGGAGGAGTAAATGATTTTCTAGAATTTTTGTTTCTGGAATAATCGTTGCCGGGTGGCCGAGTGTTAAAATTTCTGATCAAAGGTGAAACAGCTGCACTTATATCTGGAAAGAGAAGAATCAATTTTTTTTAAGTCACTTGGCACTAGAAAAGATAGAAAAAAATGTTTATTTCTCTTTATATAAAAAAGATACTTTTCGATATATATATATATATATATTTTTTTTTTTTTTTCAATTTCGAATGCTTAAAAATGTTATACTATCTGAAGGAACAAACGTATATACACTGATGGAAAAAAATCCCAACACCAGGAAGGAGCTGTGCTAGATAAACGAAATTTGGTAGGCGTGTTTATACATCTGAAAGATGACGTCGATTCAAATTTCGAGCTACGCGCATAAGTGTGGCGCTAGTAGCGACACTATGAACATGCAAATGAGGTTTGCTTTAAATAAGCGCTGTAAGGTTCGTGATCGTTATTTACAGTTGAGATTTGACGTAGTGGGTTAATGTTAGTCAAGGATGCCTCTAAGAAGACGAAGAAGCCATTATCAACAGCTCACTGAGTTTGAACGAGGTCGTGTCGTAGCGGTACGAGAAGGTGGGATTTCTTTCCGCTATTTTGCAGAAAGACTTAGCAGGAATGTATCCACTGTGCATGAGTGTTGGCAGCAGTGGTCAAGGGAAGGTACTGCCTCAAGAAGACCGGGTTCCGGGCGGCCAAGTGGCACTACTGAGAGGGAAGACTGCCGTGTTTGGCGTATGGCTGTAGCTAATCGTACTGCGTCTGCAGCTGAAATTCGAGCTTTAGTTGGCACCACAGTGACACAACGAACTGTTACAAATCGGTTACTTCAAGGACAGCTCCGAGCCAGACGCCCTGTAGCGTGCATTCCACTGACTCCAAACCACTGCCGTTTGCGACGTGAGTGGTGTCAAGCTAGAGCTCATTGGAGGACGGAGTGGAGATCTGTTGTGTTTTCTGATGAAAGCCGGTTCTGCCTTGGTCGCAGTGATAGTCGTGTGTTGGTTAGAAGGAGGCCAGGTGAACGCCTGCTAGCGACCTGTCTGCGGCCTAGACACACAGGGCCTACTACTGGAGTTATGGTTTGGGGAGCAATTTCGTATGATAGTAGGAGCACTCTCGTGGTTATCCCACGCACCCTGACTGCAAATTTGTACGTCAGTCTAGTGATACAACCTGTTGTGCTGCCATTCATGAACAGCATTCAAGGGGGTGTTTTCCAACAGGATAACGCTCGCCCTCATACCGCTGTTGTAACCCAACATGCTCTACAGAGTGTCGACATGTTGCCTTGGCCTGCTAGATCAACAGATCTTTCTCCAATCGAGCACGTATGGGACATCATTGGACGACAACTCCAGCGTCATCCACAACAAGCATTAACCGTCCCTGCATTGACCGCCCAAGTGCAACAGGCATGGAACTCCATCCCACAAACTGATATCCGACACCTGTACGACACAATGCATGCACGTTTGCATGCTTGCATTCAAAATTCTGGCGGTTACACCGGTTACTAATGTACAACATTTCACATTTGAAATGGCTCTTCTCGCCAATGGCTCTACCTGTGATCTAGAAACTTTAATCAATTAAATATGTTATCTAGACAAATGTATTGCTGAAATTTCATTACTGTACAATAATTTTTTCTTGGTGTTGGGATTTTTTTTTCCATCAGTGTATATACACCCCGCGACAAAAAGATAGGTACGAAAGGTTTTTTCTTTGATTTTCATAAAATAACATTATCTAAATTTTGCTGATCATTTATTATCATAACAAAATATTATTCTATCAAAAACATATTAAAAATTTGAATCATAATCAAATTATTCATATTCAAAATAATCATATTAAAAAAAAAAAAAAAAAAAAAAAAAAAAAAACCTTTGTTCCTATATTTTAGTCGCGGTGTGTAGTCTTAAATTAGAAAAAATTTAGTCTTAAAATTTTTCTAAATTAGTCTTAAAACAAAAATTAGTCCGGGAATGGTGTTATTTTATGATAATAATAAATGATAAGCACAATTTAGATAATGTTATTTTATGAAAAATCAAAGAAAAAACCCTTTGTACCTATGTTTTTGTCGCAGGGTGTATATATACATATATATAGAGAGAGAGTATATATTTAAAATTCAATAATAAAGTTTTAAATAAGAATGTATAGAAGTACTTTTACGTCAGTTAAATAAATAAATAAATAAATATATATTATTACTTAGAGAACGTTGAAATGTTTCATCATACTGTGTATTTAATAATTTGTTGATTACATTTCGTACCATGAGCAATTGCCCTGATTATCATCATATGAAAAAATATATACTTTCAGCATGAATTTAAAATTCATAATAAGCAGTTGACATTAATTTCATTTTACTTTTTTTTTTTTTTTTTTTTTTTTTTGCTGACGAAAAAATTCCAAATATTTTTATTATTATTATTATTATTATTATTTTATAACTGCAAAATAAATATTAACGAATAAAATAATTTTCACTATGGGAAAAAAAAAAAAAAAAAAAAAACTGCACTTGGATATTTTCCTTTTTTTTTTTTTTTAATGTAATTTTATCATTTAAAAAGCAAATTTTCGAACAACTTTTAATACGTCGTCCTCCACATAAAGTTTAGGATTGATCCAAGTATTCCGAACGATAAACAGTTGTTACGGTAGTTGTAATTTTGAAAGGTATTTCAAAAATGTGAGAGATAAGGCAATTAAAGACACCATAATAATATTATAGTTTTAAAAAATTAAAGGACACGCTTTTATTGAAATGTGAACTAAAAAGCACAAAGTATCTATCTTAGTATTAAAATGCAGGGTAAGAGAAAATCGTGTGAGTGACACACCATAATATTTACATACATTTAAATCTTTAATTAAAATAATTTAGAATTAAACAAAAACCATTTTTAAAAAATCTCCCCTGACTGGGCTCGAACGCTAGACCTTTAGGTTCGTAGCTCGGCTCTTTACCTCGCAGCCACGGCGTTCACGTACGAAAAGTCTGTTTTTTACAATATAGATTTTTTTGTTTGCTCCCAGAGTGGTTACAAACATACAAACATACATACAAACATACATACATACAGGTGAAGCTAATAAAAGCGTGTTAATAAAAAGTACTGATTTTAGAATGAAAAGCGAAATGCATTTTAATGCGAGAGATGGCAAAATAGTTTAATGTTGGTGAATCATTGGTGAGATGTTTTTTAGCAAGCTATTATTATTATTATTATTATTATTGGCTGTTTAACCTAGAATTTAAGCTTTAGGAGGCCACTTCTTACAAGCGAAAGGACCGCAAGTTAAAAAGACAGTGTTTAAAAAATCGATATGTATCATGTTCAGAACTTAGAAAATATTAAAAAATAGTGGTTTCAAAAGCAGTGCAGCAACAATTATACAAAGCATGTCATAAACCAGAAGATCTGCAAAAACTGCAATTATTAAAGAAAAAATAAATAAAGAAAAAAAAAATCAGTTAATTATTAAAGTGAACTGGTTTCATCTGATGATTCAAGTTTAAATTGTTTCGACCTGGAGAAAAAAGATTTTAGGAGGACGAAAAGATGACCGACTTAATGAAAATTGCACTCTTAAAACAGTGAGACATTCTCACATATTCCTTAGATTATGGTACTGTGGTGTAGGGGTCTGCACGGGCCGAAATTTTGAGGCCCGGGACCGGCCTGGTATGAAGTAAAAAAAATCGGCCCGGACCCGACCCGGCCCGTTTATTTTTTAACCGTGTATGGCCCGGACCGGACAAAAAATGATAAAATCAGGCCCGACCCGGCCGGCTCGATTCAAAAATATGTAAAATAAAAAATAATAATAATAAATAAATAACATGCCTTTCTATGAAAAAGATTTTTAGTATGTGTTTTGCAGAGGTTTTATATAACCAAACAATAGTACGTTCTTTAACAAAACTGCTGAACTTTTACAAGATAATTATATATAAACAAAAATTCATAATTATAGACAAAGCATAAAGACAAGCAGAAAGTCAAATCGAAAATATTAGCATCCATCAAATAATACAGGAAGGTATTTAAAATGGTTAATACTACAAAAAATGCACTTTCCTCTTATATACCGTAATGTATTCGAATCTTTCATGTGATCTGGCAAAGAAAACTTTAATGTCAATCCAACCATATTGAATAGAAAAGTTGTTTTTGACCATGATAAGAATGATGCTACTTTCATCCACTGGAGAACAGAAAAAGGGGCCTTAGAGAAAAAGTTACAACGGAAGGATTTATATACCCTTTATACCACCTAAACTGAATAGATCATAGGAAACAAAGCCTTATACACAGTAACGTATCTAATTTATTTTGTTATGTACATGTACGCAAACTGATAGTGACATTCCTTCTATTTTGAATAGGAAACCATCTAATATTACTTTAAATAAAATATATTAATTTCGAAGCATGCTAAAAATATTTGCGAAAAATCAGATTTCGAACAGACAAACTGATAGACAATTAAATTGAAGTTACATTTTTTAACAAAATAGAACTTCATGTGACATACCAGCCTGTAAAATTATGTAAAATAAACGACTGATAAAATATTTTTTATCATTTTCCTTTTTTGTTGATTAAAGAGGAAACCAGAAAAAAAATTCGGTCCGACACGGTCCGGAAAAAATTTCATTCAGGCCCGGCCCAAGTATACACAAAAAAAACTGAGCCCGAGCCCGGCTCGGGCTCAAAAATGAAAAATATTTTTAAGCCCGAGCCCGGCCCGGCCCGAGAACAAATTTAAAAATTCGGCCGAAGGCCGGGCTCGGGCTTGGGCCGTAATCCCGGCCCGTGCAGACCATTACGGTGGTGCATAACTTTTGAAGGGGTCGGGCAAATTTTTATGCCCAAAGAATAAGTTAACTCGAAATAAAACACGGCCATTATAAAAATGGCGCCTGGTCGACTATTTTAGAGTTATCTCAGACTTTTTCGCAATTAGCATTTCAAGATGATAACACAGTTTGCTACACGGCGTCTGTGGTACGTTTATTTGATTCAAACTGCTAAAAATACCTATCCATTCCCATGAGCACCTATAATTCTGTAAGTGGTCATAACCTTTTTCACTTTAAATTAAATCGGATAAAGAATATTGTAGAATTTCGTCTTTAATAGATATGAGTTCTATCTCAATCCACTCGAAAATGTTTAGTCTATAAAAAGTCAACTGAAGTCTATTTTTTTTTATTATTATTTTATTTTAGTTTTTAACTTACTTTGTTTAATTGTTGCTTCACTAATTTTGAAAAAAATATTTTACTAAGCTTTCTTTTTAAAACTCTTATAAGTTCTCAAAATTTTTCAAAACGATTTTTTAAACATTTGCTTTTAAACTTGCGGCCATCTGGCTTGGGTGAGCAATGTGAACACCTAAAGCAAACTTTGCAGCTTAAATAGTCAAAAAAATTTATATCTTGCTAAAAATCATCTCACCAGTATTTCTTTAACATTTGATTACTTTGCCATCTCACGTATTAACATATTTTTTGATTTTTCATTCTAAAATTAACACTTTTTGTGGTATCGGTAATTACTTTATTCTTACCATTTTTTAAATACTTTCCTATTTTCCTATCAGTTGCTTTTTTTTTTTTTTTTTACATTGGGCTCAATTTTATTTAATGTGAGAATTTTATGGTGTACCACTGTCGAAAAATCAATTGTGTATTCTGTGTATTGTTCTGTTATAGAAATTTTTTGTCAATGTATTTTTCCCTTAGTATATGGATATTTTCTGGCAACTTTGCTACCAGGAATTTTCTGCAGTATAACATGATTATTGTTATTATTATTTATTATTATTATTATGTTTTTACAGCAAGGATTCTTTTTAATGACAGTTAGACATAATTTTTTTTTATATATAAATTATGCGAAAAGCTTCATATACCATGGGTATCTAAGTTTACTGAAATAACAGTAACTTCTAATTAAATGACATTTTAATGTATACAAAATTCAGTTTTATGATTTTAATTTACGATGTTGAAAGGTCTAGCATTTTTGCATGTTTTTATTCAACTGTGCATTTTGTTTATGTGTATTTCAAATGTAAGAATTGAATTTTCACCCACTTCCTATCATCCGATTGAGCTGAAATTTTCATACATGTATAACGCCAAGAACAATACATGCTCAAGGAATTACAGACAGGCTAGAAGAGGCTGAGAGCCCTTGGCCCTGCCAACTCCAGTTCAAATTCTGTTTTAGAGTTTTAAACCGGATTCTTCCGTCCGATTGAGCTGAAATTTTTCATACATGTATAACGCCAAGAACAATACATGTTCAAGCAATTACAGACAGGCTAGAAGAGGCTGAGAGCCCTTGGCCCTGCCAACTCCAGTTCAAATTCTGTTTTAGAGTTTTAAACCGGATTCTGTCGTCCGATTGAGCTGAAAGGGTGTATCATAATTCCTACGAGAATACATGCTCAAGCAGTAACAGACTTCAGTTTGCGAGCTCAGTTCTTGGTTTCTCAACTTCAGTTAAAAGTTTGTCAGCAAATTTTAATCCACTTCATATAATATGATTGAGCTGAAATTTTGCATACATGTATTTTAGTCACAGTCGTTGAATTGGAGTTTTAGTACATTTTGAAATAAAAGAATTCTCTCTTTTTTTTTTTTATGTTTTATTTGATTTGATTTGAGTTCATCCAAGCTATAATGCTGTTATTTTTAATCTACAAATATTATCTTCCAAGAAGATAAGAAAAAAGTATGATTTGATTTTAAATGGCATTTTGCTCTTAAGTTATTCTTAAAAGTTTTTTTTTTTTTTTTTTTTAAGCATAAAAGTATGTTTCTTTATTCTTCTTTATTCACATTTATTATCTTTCCGTAGGAGCAACTACACTGGGATCCAAACTAGATTTATTAGTCAACAACAACAACAACAAAAAAAAAAAAAAAAGTTAGCAAACAGATAAATAGAGCAGATCTTAATGATTCTAGGTTAATATTTTAATTAGAAATAGGGTAGGACGGAGTAAATCAGTGGAAAAATTATTATTATTATTTTAATAATGTTCATAGTCTCAACATTTTTTTCATTGTTAAAATGGCTATACCAGGAGAGTTCAATAATGTATCACGCTGAGATGGTTTGATAAATTTAAAATAAAAATGTTTTATACGAATAAAAAAATAAAATAAATTTACCTCCGACTTTCCCTACGTGGGATATTTTGGAAGCATGGCTATAAACTCTATTGAGATTCATGTTAAAACTGTGAGGTAAAGTAGTACTCAAACAAGAATAAAAATCTTTACATAAAACATACTTTCATTAAAAAGTAAATAAATAAATAAATAAAAATAAGGCTTCAAAAAATGTTGTTAAAAATAAAAATTGCCAGTTCTTCAACCATTTTTGTTTTGCACAGGCCTCCTCATGAAAAACTTAAAGTAAATAATTGATATTGCTATAAGTTACTATCGAGTAGAATTGTATTAAAAAAAAAAAAAAAACTTTTATTATTATTATTATTATTATTACTTTTACAGAATTTTTATTAGAAACGTATAAAATTTGACAAAATTCGATGTTTTTGGAATTCAACAGGGTATTATTTTAAAATTCGGATATGTACTTATAAGAAAAGAATAACTTAAAAATGCAGTGGAAGGCCATGCAGTGGAAGGCCAAACAAGCATACAAACTGTTCATATTTGTTGTACAATAATGCCTTTACTTTACTGTAGTCCACTTGAGTAAGACCGATGGGCTTAGAATCGACTTGAAAAGTGTCTAAATTAAATTAAGGGATCAAAGGTAATGCTTTAAGCAAGTTGTTATAATATTTTGAAATAATTCTAAATTAAAATAAACTAAAAACTAAATAAATAAATAAAAAGTTCCACCATTTTCCTTACGCCGAAGTAATTTGGAGGTAAAATTCTCACCCCGTCACTTCCATGTAACATTTAGCATAAAAAAAAAAAAAAAAAAAAAAAAAAAAAAAAAAAAATGCACATAGACTATTAGAAGAATAGCTTAGAATATCATTTTTCTTATAATAACATATTTCACCATTTTTTTTTTTTTTTTTTTTTTTTTCAAAATTAGTGTGGTCTTCTACAGAATGTTTGTTTTATGAAAGTAAAAATAATTTAAGGTTCGCAATAATAATAATAATATTAAAATGGATATAAGCTTTTCATTTTTCTGTTTTTAGATGTAATAAGTATTTGAACATAAATATTTTTTTATTTTTAAGAAAGGCATAAACAACATTTTGGCATTATTAAAAGTTATTTAATAAATTATAAAAAGGGTTAAATATGTATTTTTATAATTTATCTCCGATTTACATCACCATCACTTTACCCTATCCTGCCCTATATAACATAAGACTATTTGAAGATAAAGCAATTTTAAAATACAGAGGCTGTTAGCACATTTTTTAGACGATTTTGATGGAGTGTACTGAAGCAATTTCACTCATATTTCGTGTTTAAATTGTTCAGTTTGATAGCCCTTGTTCTTAACTATCATTCTACATCGTAATTTCTATGATAATAATGCTTTTTATAATATCGGAAGAGGTATATTTTTCTACTCCTCTTGAACGGCTTTCCAAAGTCCACAAAGCGTTGTAGTCGGTGTTTGGATAATGTTGATTTTAAGAGTCAAAAAACACAAAAACCCAACAGTGATACATCAGGAGATTTAGCAGGAATATCAGTGAAGGGTATGGTTTTAATTCCCGTTTTTTGTTCCATTTTTTTCTAGAAAAGCAATTGCGGATTGCGATGTGTGGCTGCGTGTTTTGTCTTGATACAGTTCAACGGATTGATAGCATTGTGGATAAAGATCTGGATTTTCATTTTTTAAAATTGGAATTAAAATATGTTCTTGATAGTATTTAGAGCTGATTTTGACATTTTTTGTCACATTTTTTTTTTTTTTTTTTTTTTTTGCTTTTATCTTGCGCTTGTATGAAAAACCAGTGGCAATCATAAATCCTTTAGAAAAACTTTCTTTTAATGCTTTGAACCATGTATCAAAAATTTTTTTCTCCACTTTTGTGATAATAAATTGATCATTTTTTATTATAAACACTTAAATAGACCCAAGATCCATCTATTGTTGCGACATTTTTCCATTTTTCTCCTGATAAATGCTTTTCATAAAGATTTCACTAAAAACTCTCTTTGGAAAGAGCGGAAACCTTTCTTTCCATCCACTGCCTTTTTAAAAGCGCATTTTTGCATCTAAACAGAAATTCTAAATATCAGAAGATAAATAAAACTTCCAAAAATATAACTGTTGTAAAAATAAAATTCTCCATGCAAACGATTTTTTTTTACTGCGAAATAAAATCGTCTAAAAAATGTGCGAACAGCCTCTGTAAACACAACAACAAATATTTATCAAGAAGTATCAGTTATTATCTTTCAAAACAATACTTGTAAGATGAACGAACTGAAAGAGTGACAGAGATGAGGATACAATGGAAACTTGTTGAAATACGTAAAATATAATTTAACTATTCTAAAACGATTCTGAAACATATTTATAACTGTGAGACATCAAAACTATTACATCACATAAATGCGTTTGAATTTAAACAAGCCAGTATTACCCTTTTTTAGGAAATAAAAATCTTTAATTATTAAAATTTTAATTAAATATATAGATAATTAATATAATTTAGTATTTTTTAATTTTCAACTCTTATTTGTAATAATTCAATTAAATCGATTATTTTACCAGAGATTAACTTTTAATGTCAATGCTCATATAAGTTTAAACAAATAAAGAAATGTTATTCCCCAATTGTAATTTTTGTTTCCTCTTTTTTTTTTTTTTTGTTAATCAAAATGGTGTCAGGTATATTCAGAGTTTAAAGATGCGTGTCTCAGATAATCAAAAATTTTTTCACTTTTCTTAAAAAGGAGCAAATTTAATTCAGACGAGAGAGCTTCTCTTTATGTAATGATTTGAAAGCGTGCTTTTAATTTAATACAATTTAAATTAATTTTATTTATTTATTTATTTATTTATTTATTTGTGATTATTATTATTATTATTAGCATATGTTTTAGACCAAAAATGATTCGACTCTGATATGCTCCGGATATGCAATTATGCTTATTTCACGCATTATTATTATAGTTGTAAATCATGTAACGTAAACTTAGGAGAGATAGCATGATTAGGGAGATTACACACATAGAAAATTGGAAGGAAATATTAGAATGTGGGGCAGCAACTCTATGTAGTTTTTACAACAGAAATACTGCTGTTCCTTACAGGGGTGAAAGTTTTCCGTCTTTAGACGGAACACTCCGACCAGTAGTTTTTAACAATAATCTCAATCACATTCAATCACAATAATCTGATGCAAAAATACAAATTATATTTATAAATAAAAACAGTGGTGTCGACAACGTCGATCGCTGTTTTGAGGTCTACGATAAACCTTTCCTTCCTCATTTCGTTTTGTTTTCCCACGTAAATTCGTGAATTTTCATAATTCTTCTACCGAATTTCTATTAACTGGGAGCAATCTATATAAATAAAGAGAAGTGTCTGTGTGTCTGTGTGTGTGTCTGCGCTCTGGTGCTCACACTACTGATCGCAGAGCCTCCAAATTTGGCATATAGGTACCTGGGACCCTGCAGGTGTGCACCTCATCGAGATTTTTTCGAATTTCGAATTTGAATTTTTTAAATTAATGTTTTTTCGAATTTAAATATTGGCTTCAATGTTTCATTTTTCAGAAATTTGTTTCGTTTCAAAAGTCTGCGTATCTTAGCAACGGCTATTAAAGTATTTATTTATTTGAATTCATTTGAGGAAGAAATCTTTTTTATTATATTTATTGAAATCAAATAGTTATACACATATAGTAGAAAAAATTAAACATATTAAATTTTTAGATTTTGGCATATAGGTACCTGGGTCTCTGCAAGTGTGCACCTAATCGAGATTTTTTCGAATTTCGAATTTGAATTTATTAAATTAATGTTTTTCCGATTTTAAATATTGGCTTCTTTGTTTCATTTTTCATAAATTTAATATTTTGCTTCAATCGTCTGCGTATCTTAGCAACGGCCATTACGCAACTTATTTTTATTTAATACATTCATTTAAAGGCGATTTTTTTTTTTTTTATTGGAAACAAAATTGTAATGCAGTAGAAAAAATTAAGTATAATTAATAGTTTTAATTTTAAAAACGTTTTTATAACAGTTACGTTTAAGTTTTTATAGTAGACCAACTTCTTATTTTTCATTTTTTAAATTCTTTTAAAAGAAAAAACTTTTTTTTTTTTTTAAATTATTATTTACAGTATTTATCGGGAAAAGTGGAAGTACATACATAGCAAAAAGGATTAAATTGATTAAAATTTATTTGTTTATATATATATATATATATATATATATTAATCTACTTTTTATTTTTATTTATTTTATTACATTGGTCGAAATCAAATCGTAATATAGTGTAAATAGCATGGGCTATAAAATACATGGTTCAAAACTAAAATATTTAATAGATGCTGAGATACAGTCATCGTTAAAATCGTAGTTCTTAAATAGTAGCAGATCTTTCCTGTCGTCGATAAATATCCAGATTAAAGTGCCTGGGAAAGATCTTTCTGCAGGCATGGGAAACCTCCTGATGCAGTGCGGAGGGAAAAGAGCTGCCGTAGACAGTGAGTACCCGAAGCGAGGTTTGAAGCAATTTTAGTTACTTTTTTTTTAGTTTTTGTGTATAATGTGGTGTAAAAAAATAAATATTGATAATTCTTTCTAAAATTCATTTAAATATAGTGACCAGCGAAGCGGGCGTAGCCTGCTAGTGCAAAATATTTAAAAATAAAACTATTTCTCCTAACTAAAACTAGCTAACTTAGTCTAACTGTGCGATTATCAACGGTATTTTCTAAAAGCGGCCATGCTTAAATTAGAAGCTGTGTAATCTCTTCAACTGAAATGGTAAAGTTTACAAATTTTATATTGAGAAAAGATGGTGCATTTCTCTAATAGTTTCTATGCTAAGAGAGATTACGCAACTTAATCGTAATGACAGGTGTATAGCACTAATAGAGGGTGGTGACGATAAAGAATTAGTAGAAACCCTGGATAATCTCAGTCAAGGGTCGTTAAGAATTAGAAAAAAAAAATTGTGTATGTGTGTGCCTAGTGGATAATGGAAGCAATGCTCAGAAGAGAAGAAATGAACAAAATAAGCGTGTGACGCCATATCCAATATTTTAAATATTTTTTTTAACTAAAAATTTGTATATAGTGCAAATTATTATTGTTGTATTATATAAATTAGGGCTGGTCTTCAAAAGGGTATTTCTTCTTCTATTGATTCTTTGTATGAATTTATTCAATCAGTTCCTTATAAAAAGAGAATAGGGTTAAATGCATTCTATAACTGGAAGTACACTAGGAATCAACTTGAAACAGGGACTGGTTTAAATTTGTTACTTGTGGCAGATGGTTGGACAAAAACTGCAACATTTACAGCAATAAAGAAAAGATCACATGTGACGATCTCAGCAAATTAGAAAACTTCGAAACTGACTAAACACGGAAAAATTAACTAATTTTAATGTGTTATTTAGTAACGTAATGTTATTTTGTAACCTTTTCTGAACTTGCTCTTTCTAATAGCTTTTTTTTTTTTTTTATTAAAATTATGTAAAACTTTTTTAAATTCTTTTATTTTTCTGATAATTTTATCATTAGATTGAAATAGCGCCTCCTAATATAACTATGTTTGTTTATAAAAATTTTATAGCAACATTTAAAACTATAATTACATTTTGTAACAATTTAATTATAGTTGATATCAATAACTATCTCTCCTACCCATGTGCGTAATCACAAAAATCCTGTAAAGAAATATATATATATAATTGAAATCTATATTCTCAATTAAAATAGCAACTGAAATTTGTGAAATTAAAATTACTCATAAATTGTTAAGCAAAAATTAATATTTACATTTTATTTATGTTATTCCGCTGAATTGTATTCAGACTTTCCTAGTTTTACTTTATAATACTTCCAATAAATTCTTCTCCACAGCATTTGCATATTTTTTATTAGTTTATAGCTTAAGATTTAATAATAACCAATTTAATTTAATAATATATTCCTACGGATAGAACTCTTTTCAACTGTCATTAATAAAGATTTAAAGTGACTAGCGAAAAAACTGTACCTTATTACACTCTCAATCAATTTTTATGATTATATCTGTTACAAAACGAAGAGTTAATAAATGTTTTTTATTTTTATATTTGTAAAGATTTAAGCTGAAAATTCAGCTAGAAAATATATAATAAATTCCTGTTACGGTGTCATCAATTTCTTTTCCTTCCAAATAGTTCCAATGATAAAGTTCCAATTATTTAAAAAGAATTTAAACGAGAAAGTACAGTTTTAAATTGCGCTACTAACCATTTGACATTCATTAATTGCTCATTTCACTTCGAGTATTATGGTAATTGAATGTAATTTGAGAAACTCTGATACTTTATCTGCAGCTGCGATGGCTTTGACGCATTTAACAGGGTAAGAGAAAAAATCCTTTAATTTATACGTGGTAATTATTTCAGGATACTGCACATCGTTTAAATTCTTTAAGGAATGAATGTTATTAAGAGTTGAAAAGGAATCACATATAAAGGTTTTCGTTAAATAATGTAAATTTAGTTGTCATAATACCTGTTAAATAAGCATATTTTATATATTAAATCAAAAATCTCTCTTATAACTATTTTTATACACTTTGAAATATTCTTGTTAAATTCTGCAAATAAAAACTGATAAAAAAGCCATTGTTAGATTTTTCTTTAATTTATTATTCTCTTTTTTAATAACATATATATATATATATATATATATATATATATATATACAATGTTGCATAAATAGATAAAATAAATTTTAAAACAAGAAATATACATCGTTAATTCAAGTTTCATCAAATACATCGTTAATTCTAAGTTTCATCAAACTTTCTTATATATATACATATATTTACTTACACACACAGATTGATTAAAGTATCAAATGATATTTAAAATTATTCCTTAAAATAAAACTTTTTAGTGCTATTTCACTTCATCCTTGTATATTTCAGGGTTTCTGCCATAAAAATGTATAAAGTGTACATTTTTAAAGAATTAACATTTGTTTCTTTATACGTTATATTTTTAAGTCATATTAATAAAATTATTTCAAACAGTGCACTAAATTATAATATTTTCATCAAAACGTTCATGATTTATCATTTAAGAAGTGTTAATTTTGATTTATGTTGATTACACTTTTTTAGAGAGCAGGCCTATTTCTTTTAGACGAATTAGACTTAATGAAAACAGTTTTCTTTTTTCTTGTATATATACAGTAGGTAATAAAAATTGTCCGAACACAAGCAAAAATTCCTATATAAAAAAAGTAGAATTAATGCTGTTTTGTTAAATAAATCCTTGTCGAATCATGTTATTAGACTGACTAAAAATATGATTCGATAAGGATTTATTTAAAAAAACAGTATTAAATCTACTTTTTTGTATAGGAATTTTTGCTAGTGTTCGGACACTTTTGTTACCGATATATATATATATATATATATACAATTTCCTTAAAAAGGAAAAAAAAAATATTCAATGCACTGTGTTTATTTAGTTGCCTTTTGTTTAAAACAAAAAATAAAAAAGTCTGGAGTGACTCCATTCGACTGTCAAAACATTAAGTAATTAATGGTTGTATAGAAAAAGTAAAGTAAGAGAAGTAGTTAAATAAACAAAAGAGAAAATTATAACAGGGTGTTTAAGTATTTTTTTTTCCATATGGATAATGTTCAATTTAATGCTATTGTACTTCAAATAATTTGAGCCCATAGATCATAATGATACATAATTTTTCATTGGGTCCCTGTAAAAATACAGTAACCGCCGCTTATTAAAATCACATTCGTTCTGAGTCAAAATGATTTTATTAAGCGGCTGATTTTTATATACGGCGAACGTTCCTGCACTCAAGAAAAAGGCATTATATCCATGAATTTGGAAAGAAATTTCATAATATAACGAATAATAGAATTAATAAACATTATTAATTAATTTTTGATGATTGATAATTTAATTAATCGTTCCTTCAAAATAAGTAATTAAACAAATCCCAAGTTCTGATGCGCTTTCCTCCGAGAATGATTCTAATTATTTTGCTAAAAGTTCACGCTTTTCTTTTAAATTTAAAATATTACCATTTAAACCTTATGCTTCTTAATTATTTCAAAATTTAAAACTGAAAATTCTCTTTTAATAATATTAATAATAATAATTAAAAAAAAACCTTATCATTTGCGAATCAAATCAAATTTACAACTTATCGTTTACATGCTCCTTGAAATTGTTACTAAGACAAGCGATGGGGCTTGTTTAATTTTTAACTATGCTGCAAATGCAAAACTTTTGACAGAGAATAGAAAAAACGACGGAAAGATTATTGTGTTTCTTTTCTTTTTTATTTAAAAAATAAAAAAATCGCAGTGCAAATAAAAATTTGTTTAATATGCATAAATGACATTTTTGCCTGCTGCAGAGATTCTTTTGAGTTTATTAACCGGCGATGCTGATTTTATTAAGCGGTGGTTTTGAAAGCAGTTCATATTGATTTGATTCCGGTCCTTGCAATTTGATCAGATTAAGCGGCTGATTTTATTAACCAGTGAATTTATTAAGCGGCGGTTACTGTATTTAAATGCTAGATTCGATACAATTCGTGTAACAATGACCTAGAATATATGTACATAAATTTTACACTCTATCGGATAAGGCATTTAGACGTTATCGCACTAAGTTTGAGCTTTTAATCGATGATGATAAACACATTTTCGTTGTGTCTCTTTTAAAAGAACTATAAGTGATTAATTCTCCGAAATTCATACAGTTCGTGTGACAGTAAACTATAGCATGTATATAAATTTTCAGTTCATTTGAACAAGACGTTTAGATGGTATCACACTTTAGATAATTTCCGCCTCTAGACCATAATGATAAAGAACATTTCTTTGTGTCCCTGTAAAAAATCTCTAAGTACTAGAGTCATCAAAATCTACACAGTTTGTGTCATGGTAATCTATAATAAGTATATAAATTTTCAGCTCAAATAGATAAGGCAATTATTCAGTTTTTTGTTGTGTCCCTGTAAAAAAAGAAAAAAGAGAAAAGAAAAGAAAAACTATAAGTGCTAGATTAATCAAAATCAATACAGTTCGGGTGACAGTGACCCTAGATATATGTATATAAATTTTCTGTTTATTTCAATAAGTCGTTTAGACACTATCTCACTTTGAATAATTTGACCTCTCAGGCCTTAATGATAAAGAATTTTTCTTTGTGTATCTGTAAGAAAACTATAAGTGCTAGATACACCAGAATCAATAGGGTTCGCGCTACGGTTAATTACAACATATGTAGCAACTTTTTGCTCATTTGAATAAAGCGTTTAGACGCTAGTGTGTTCACTCACACACATACACACATGCACGCGAACACATACAAACAAACACACACATATCACCGTAAAAAATAGCAAAAATGAACCCAGGTCACCTCAAAACTTGAAGCTACATCAAAATCTCAACGTTGAATTTTTGACATGAATACAATAGTTTTCTTACATAATATGTTCGAAGAGTAAAAAGTGTAGTGGTTGCATAGATTTTTTTATTTTTTTACATTTGTTTATATTTTGCAAACTACACTTTATTTTGAACGTTTTTATTTAAATATTAATGCAATTCAATTATTGTAAAATATTCTATCTTACCGCTTACAAAATTATGTAAAATGTATTGCAAAAACTTTTTACAAAAGCGATTAACACAAACTTATGTCAGTGGGATTTTAGTGCCAATGATGTTTTAGAAGACGAGCGAGAATTTATTGAAGCATTTTTAGTAGTAGACATTCATTATAAAATAATGAGAGGATAAAGAGAATTGTTGATAAAGAGAATATTTTTCAATGAAAATATGAGAAAGAAAGTTTACAAGAACGTGTGAATTTACCACAAGTCTAATTGAATAAACTGATTAAAAAATAGAATTTCATTCTGAATTAAATTCTGTTTAGTATAGAATTTTAATTTATCTTTATTCATTTTTTTCCGTATTTTCTTCGTATGATAGCACTTATCGATTAAGTCTTCCAATTTCATTGATTGATTAAATCTTCCAGCTGTTGGTCTTCCCTTTTTTACCTTAAATAATATTTTTGGTCTTTAGACCATAAATTATTTTATAGTCTAAAACAGACAGCATATAGATTGTAATAAATAAATAAATAAATAAGAATTGTTAGACATAATTAATTAGTTTTAAAAATTTGAGATATCTGGCAATTATGGTTGTTTGATTTATAAATTGAATGAGTACATTTTACTCCAATTAAAAAGCTTTTTTATAGAATAATCTGTTTCCTGTTATCAGCATGAACAAAAAGAAAAAAAAGAAAGTAAGAAAGAAAGAAAGAAAGAAAATAAAATAATAATAATAATAATGAAATAAATATAATGGAAAATAAATACTTTTTGATTACTGTAGATAACATTATCAATTTTCGAGATAATATTACATTAAGACGTATGACATAATACATGTAAAAAATAAATAAATAGAAAAAAATCGATGATTTCAACATCATTGGTTTGCGTAATATTACATTAAAGAGTAAACATAATTCGAAAGGATGCATTTGCATATATAAAATCTCCTATAGCAGTTCACATAGACCAATATTCAAAACAAATTAAAGCCTGAAAACTCAATAAAAAGGAATAGAATATATTTTAGAAAACTTTATGCATGCAAAATACTATGCATTAAGCTGATTTTAAGAAAGACATTTATAGTGATGTCCCTTTTTAATTCTTCTATAAAAAGCATACTATTTATTTGCCACAAAATGAATCAAAAATACAACACTTAAAATTAAATATATTTAATAAAAATGCATTTCGGAATACCGGTATTCAAACAATTAAAAAAAAAAGAAAAAAAACCTACAAACATAGAAAAAATTTCTAAAAATACCAGGATAGCCAAGTTTCACTCGTAATCACTGTAAAATAAATAAATAAATAAAATACATAGAATAAAAATGTTAAGTGAAAAAAGTGATTTGTTTTTTGAAATTATCGAATATTTTTCACGAAATATTTTTCAAGAAATATTTTTCAAAAAATATTCAAGAAATATTTTTTTGACTGGCTCAGTTTTTATACTGTTCTCATACTGTGACATATAAGAAAATAAACCAACTAGTACCTATAATTAACTTTCATTTACATGTAATGAAAGATGAAGAAAGATAGCGAAAACTAAACTGCGATGATTCATGTAAATAACTTGAAAATTGCAACAGGAAAATTACTTCCTGTTCTTTTTCGATAAGTAGCAGAACTATATACGTAAAATATCAACGTATAGTCTGCTTTGAATTGATTTAAAATTTTTACATAAAATCTCAAAAAAAAAAAAAAAAAAAAAAAAAAAATCAACCGAAGTCATAGGCATTTGGAGTAATGAACTCTTTATTACTTTTTATGGACAACTTTTGTTCTTTTATGAAAATCGCTTTTAAATTTGAGATCTTAAAAAAAAAAAAAAAAAAAAAAAAAAAGAAGAAGAAGAAGAAGAAGAAGAAAAGAAAAGATTTTTTTTTTTTTTTTTTTTTTTTTTTTTTTTTTTACTCAAAACAAAAACCACATGATTTATCTATTTTGAGTCGAAATTTGTCGTAAATTTAGTCGTAAACTTAAAAATATCAAAAAGCAGGCGTTTGAAAAAATAGCATTCCAATTAACTTTAAAGAATTTATACAGCAGTTTTTCATGAAACGTAGATTAGAACCATCTCAATTTATTCAGTGTTCGTTAGAAACTATAGTGGCACACATACAATGATAGACAAAGGCATATAACTTTCATGTCTTTGGCGAAGAGTTAATAAAAATAAATACTTTCATCTGCATTATTATATAATACCGTATAAAATACGCCCATGTAACAAATTCATAAAAACATTGCTATTTTTATGGTAGGTAGATGACACGAATGAGCATGGGGAGGTCAAGGAACAGCAAATTTTTTATGATAGACGGTCGTACAGAAACCCTTTTCAATGCAAGAGATAAGGGGAAAGAAAGTTAACCATTATCTTTTTATTTCATATGTAAACTAGATATTGCTGTCTATAGAGTTTATAGTTTGTAAGATGTGCATGTGGTCAATATCGTGAAATGTTGACAAGTTTGAAAGCGTGATCAACGTAACAAGTCCAAAAATGGAAGTGAATTTATTAAAGAGTGTATTTTCAGAATGCACGGAAATGTAACAAAAAATATGTGAGAGAGGGAAACCCATGGCTAAACACTTAGACTCTAAAATTTTGTTTAGAACGAAAATGTAGTTTGTGATAGACATATATGGCTGAAGATAAATAATTCTTTATGTCAAAAAAGTGAAATGAAACTCTTTTAATCTCTTTTCAAGTCTCATCACAATAGATAACCATAGATTTTGCGCCTGTTCTTTCTGGAAATACCTAAACAGTCAAGAACACCATCAACTCATCAAAAAACATTCAAAACTGCGCTCACAGTAATTATACTATGGTCGCTTTTGATGTAAAATCCTTTATCACTAATATTCCAATTAGCGACATCATCTTCTGTCTATAAAAGGGATTAAAAAGATTTCACCTCTCTCTCTCTCTCTCTCTTTTTTTTTTTTTTTAACGCAAGAATTACTTTACTTCACCCCTATTTGTTTATCACAAACTCCTTTTTCAAAAAAGAACTGACAGTTTAGCAATGGGTTACTTTTTCTCAAAGATTCTCGCGGACATTTACATGCATATTATTTTGAAAATGTGCTTTTCAAGAAAAAACCCCTATCGTAAAACCTATCGTAAAAAACTGCAGTCTTTTTACTGCTCCTTGTGCGTTTATGTCATCCACCTACCCAAAAAATGGCAGCTTTTATACTTTTGTTAACCGTGCTCTTAATATTTGTTCCGATTCTGTTTTATTAAGCCTTTGAATTAAATATCTCGAAGCCATTAAAATTGATATAGGTTATAACATTTTAATTATACATAATGCTATTCAAAAACTACAGCTTCCTAGAACATCATCTCCTAGATCGGACTTTTATATTATCAGCATTGTTTCACTCAATTTTTCTAAATCAATTGTCATTTTTAAAATTCTCAAACAGTATGATTTTAAAATTCTTTTTTTCGCTCACCCTTTAACTCAACTTTTCTTAATTAAAAGGTCCTATAGATATGTGTAAATCTTCAAGTATTTATAGCATTTTTTGCCAGTGTGGTCTATCACATATTGGTCAAATTAAATACAGTCTCAAATTCCTTTTAAAAGAATATATCAATTGTATTCGGAAACAAGAAACCAACTAATCGGACATTTCCAAGCATTGCTGAAAGGAATACTATAATTTTAAATTGTATACAGCTAAAATAATTTGTAGGCCCAAATCTACACTTAAACTCGATTTTTTTTTTTTTTTTTTTTTTTTTTTTTTTTTTTTTTTTTAAGCATTTTACATTTATAAGAATTTTAAAAACATTGTTAATTGTGATTTCGCTGTACTCTCTTTGTCCGATTATTGGACATTTGACATCCAATCTAGGTACACTTTCTTATTTTTTCCTACGTTTATCCCGACAACTTTTCCACAATTCGCAATTGACTAATCCCACATTCCTCCTAACTCCATTGGTTGATTAAACAGTCTTAATATTCGATTCTCTTTTTAAATTCAAATATTTTTCTACGACTATGAGCAATTAGGGTTTATAACTTCAATGTGGTTAGTAATAACTTCAGTTTGAATAACATAATCTTAATAAAAATAAAAGTCATTTTTATGCGTATGAGTATTACATCTCCACCCATATCACTAAACAGATTCGAACCAAACTTGATACATTTACTGCATATGACCAGGAATGAAGTCCTGTGGGAGTTACAAATCTCTAGCGCATGCGCAACAGGAAGAATGAGGAAAAACCTTTTTGAAAACCATATTTTTGTATTATTTCTACAGTAGTAACGTAGCTAGAAACTTCAAGTTTGATATATAGGTTACTTCTAATGTATATATTCTTTCTAAGTAGCGGTTTATTAAAAAATCGAAATTTAAAAGCGATGAAGTGATTAAAAAGGCGTTCAAAAATTAGCTTTCGTCAAAATTTCTTGCATGCTGTTTAAACATGTTACTGTGTATACGACCAAATAACGTATTGTCTTAATATAAGTAAAAGCAAAATATTTTTTTAACATGTTAAAAGGGTGTCACTTTCAGAAAATTTCCTAAATGAAGTACCGTTGCCTATGAAAATAACGTAATTTCCTCGAAATCATTTAATAGAAAAAGCGCATTTTAATATTGCTACGCTTTACTATGATTGTGTGGGGTTTTATTTACTAGCGATAGATTAAGTAGTAAGAAACAGTAAGCTTAACTGCAAGTTAAAATGCAACTAGCAGTTCTACCATTGCTTCGCACGGGAAAAAAAAGAAAAAGAAAAAAAGGAAAAGAAAAGCAAAGAAGAAGAAAGAAAAATTGAAAGCAAAGCCAAATAAATTGACCTGTTGGCAAGAGATTGTTCATTCTAAGTTCTGATGAAGACAACTTTTCGTACAAATTTATTCAAAAATTCTGTTGGAAACCAATGCGATTTTCCCAGCCTGAAGAATAGATACAACTTCGGTAGACACCTCCTTTAAACCTTAATTGTTAAAGGGAAATATTTTCATCGTTTACTTTAATTAGGACCTAAGAAGAGGCATTTTGCTTAATTTAAAGCTTTTACTAGAAACCTTTGCGATTTTCCACGTGAAAAGACGAGTAAAACTAGTAGTATAGTTGGTTGCCATGCGGTGATCTGACGTTTTTGGCCGCTTTGGCCGGCATCTAACCCGTTAAAGTTGGACTAGACCGTCTTCCAAGATTCCAAGACATCCTCTTTCACCCCTTAAGGACTAAATTTCGTAAGATTCTCCTCTTTTACCTTAGTAAGAGCATAAGAGGATACATTTTACTAAACTTACTAGCAATGACTTCTGTCTCGAATAATCCAAATTACATATTCACAATAACATATCCTTCATTTTTACACTTATTAGGACACCACACACGTCCATGCCTTACCGGAATTCGAACCCGAGACCTGTTGTTTCAGAAGGCAGCTCCCTACCGACCGAGCCACCAGGCCTGCCCTGATTTCGATCATATAAAAGGTCTAAATTCTGGTTTTGATAATTGTAAGGCACGTATTTTCCTTAAGAGTTGGCACACTGCCAACAATCTCCACACTGTCAATGAAGCATGCGCAATGGCTGCTCAATAATCTGTACTTCTAAAAGTTCTTTGGGTATTTATGTAATGCTTGCAAAATATATTGTATTGATACTGATGAGGAAACTCGGACGGGTTTCGAAACATCTAAATTTTAATTGCTTTTAAAGGTACATTTTAATTGTTCTTAAATGTGTATTTAAACTAAAATTTTGTCTAGTAAATAAAAAAAGTTTTGCACTTCAAGCATTCATTGGTAACCACAGCAGAGATACGGTGAAAAGCCTTAAAGTATTCAACTACAACTTTCAATGATTTACGGATTAAATTTCGTTAAATCTGTTTATAGTGAGTTTCTATATCACGAAAAAACTAATGTTCAAACGGCATGTTTTCAACTTCAGGTACATGGGTCCGACGTTGATACGTCTATGAATGAATCAGTAGTAATTCGCGTTTGTATATATAGATATGAGAAGGCTTTTTCACGGTACAGATAAATATCATATTTGACTGCGTAATAAATACACGCTCTTTTCTTAGAACATTTACTTTAATAAATGTTGCCATTCGAGAGTTATGTATTATAAATGAATTATTTCAAAAATGTTTCATTTGTAATAAATAATAACTGTAGATATGTTTGAGGTTTGTTATTAGATATAAGAATTAAAAGAAAAAAAATGTGTCTTAATATTATAAAATTTATTTATTTAAATGTAGTAAGTAGCTAAGCGGCAAAGCTAGCTGATGTGGATATAAATTCCGATATAATTTCAGAAAGAGCGAAAAGGGACTACGTTAAGGATCAAACCTTTATTCTTGATATTACGCAATACTTATGGAAATAAATATATTTCAAAGGTTTTATTTGCGTGGAAAAACACATTGGTACATAGTTATTAATTAAAAAAATAAATAAATAACATATTCTAAACATTTTTATTTTAATGCAAAATATTAATATTAAAATATTTTTTTCCCCGTAATAACATATTTGTTTAACCTGCGCATTTGATGCTACCTCTTTAACAAACTTTTTTTAATTTATTAAACTTACTGTTATAAAATAAGTGTGTGTGTGTGTGTGTGTGGGGGGGGGTTATAAGGGAAAAAAAATATTTTCAGAGTTTTGTCCGATAAAATGTTTGAAGATCGCTGACATATAGGATAAATGGTCTTCTATTCATGAAGAGGAAAAAATAGAATAAAACATTTCTATGACAATTCCCAGTGCTCTATATGAGAAACGATTCTTTTCTTTATAGCTCCTGTTTTAGATGCCATATTGTCAGCACATCTTCTTCTCTCTCTCTCTTTTCAAGTCTCCATGGGCTAGTTTGTATTCAGGTAAAAGCCGGTTGAAGAGCGCAAGTGTAAATGTCTAAGTTATTTTCTTTGTTGTAAGGATCTTTTCTCTGCCTCACAAGCAACAATGTGTGTTTTTTAAGAATTTATAAAGTTCAGTTATTAATTCAAATGTTTATTAAATAACTTTATTTAGAATTTTTAATTTTCCTCGTTGTGTAATGTTTCATACTATTAGTATCAAATGAATCTGTATTTTAAATTAATATAGATACTAATTTTTTTAACCTACTTAACATAAAATAAAATTAAAATATGGTAAGGACAAAAAAAAGTTTGTTAAGTTTCTTTGTTCCAAATTCGCACTTAAATTTTTATATAAAAAATATTTAGCAAACTAAATGATAGACGTTGGCAAAATGACTCCTTTCATATAATATTTCACACAACTTTTATCCATGAAAATCGCATTTTGTGTTTATTCAAAAAGCAGATGTCTAAATAATTTTAACACAGTTTCTGACAGCTATATGATATTGTGTTGATAGCAAATTCCATGGCGTAAAAATAGATTGTACCCACATTTCAAACTTATAAAATTTAGATTAATTTATTTAATTTTAAAATCAAATATTTTACCCAAGTTTGGTGTAAGTATTAGGGGGACCGGAAAATAATGTCGTTTTGAATTAATAAAATGAAACCGGAAATTTTTGTTTAACAGTGTTTACATGGTACTTTACAAATAACCATTTTATAAGTTACCTAAGAATATCTTAAATTTTATACCAGTCCAATTCTATACCAGTAGGACATTCCCCTCACCATCGTATTCTCCATAAACATGCAAAATGAGCTTATGGATCTATGGAATTCTCGCCATATTTCATCAATACAAAACAAGGTATAGCGGGATTTATTTGATCACATGACATGTTATCAGGCTTCAGATGTCCAGTTCCATCTTTTCTCACAACACTGCAAACGAATTTTGGCATTCCGGGCAGAAATGTGAGATTCCTTGATAGACATTCGACTACGTATTCCCCTTCTCTGAAATTCTCTGCGCATGTTTCCATCGAGATTGGTTGGGACGAACCTTGGTTGAAGGTCTCTGTCAGTTGGAGTCAAGTAAGTCCCTTTTCTGCCATACAATTCGTCGGAGACAACATCGATTACAATCTCGGTTGGTTGTGTTCAAACCATCATTACGTCTATTAGAAAAGAACTGTGGCTTCTATTTCCAACTTCTGAATACCTTCGAAATAGTTGCTTTTGAGAATCTAGTGAGTTCTGCTGTCATTACAATCGTGACTCTTGCTGAACGGACGGCAACAAAAAGCCCTTTTTCAAATGGTAAAAAATCAGTCGTTTTTGCATTCTACTCCGTTTTTTGCGAAATTCACCCGCACATATTAGAAATATTAGCATTCTGATGATGTGTTACCCCCAATATAAACAGGTTTTGCATACTTACGACGCTAGCGAGTATTTGTAGAAACTTTCACAGGTTTCTAATTCATTTTCTAATTAGTGTGTGTATTATATAAAGTCAACTGTTAATAATTAAATACCTCTAACAATATAATAAGTTTATAAAGCGCAAAAAGAATATATTAATGTTGATTCAAACTCTGTGCCAATGGAAAGCAAGTTTCTTTAGGACTGAAGTTCTATTTTATCACGTTTTTATTAACTTCGATTCTTGTTTGTATGTTTGTTTGTTTGTTTGTCAGGGACAAATCTTGCAATCGATTTTTAACTAACTTCCCAGCTAGCTAGATATTTGAAATTTTCAGAACAGCTCACAACACGGTGACAATACATTTTTCTAATAATTTTAGTCAACTATTTCAGGTCCCGTTGCCTTCAACAGCGCTTATATGATTCGACAGAAAATTTATTTAAATAACTTCCCGACTAGCTAGACATTTGAAACTTTCAGAATAGTTCAGAACACAGTGAAAATACATTTTTTAAATACTTTTAGCCAACTGTTTCGGGTTCCTGCTGTCTTCGGCAGCGTTATCAGTACAAAGCTTGCAATCGATTTTTCACTAACTTTCCGACTAGCTAGACATTTGAAACTTTCATGGTAGCTCATAACACGGTGACAATAAATTTTTTAAATACTTTTAGTCAACTGTTTCAGGTCCCTACTGCCTTCGGCAGCGTTTATATGATTGAACAGAAAATATTTAACTAACTTTCTGACTAGCTAGACATTTGAAACTTTCACAATGGTTCAGAACACGGGGAAAATGCATTTTTTTAAATACTTTTAGCCAACTGTTTCGGGTTCCTGCTGCCTTCGGCAGCGTTACCAGTACAAAGCTTGCAATCGATTTTTCACTAACTTCCCGACTAGCTAGATATTTGAAACTTTCAGGATAGCTCAGAACACGGTGACAATACTTTTTTTTAATACTTTTAGTCAACTGCTTCAGGTCACTACTGACATCGGCAGCGTTTATATGATTCGACAGAAAATTTATTTAACTAACTTCCCGACTAGCTAGACATTTGAAACTTTCAGAATAGTTCAGAACACTGCGAAATGCATTTTTAAAATATTTTTAACCAACTGTTTCGGGTTCCTGCTGCCTTCGGCAGCGTTACCAGTACAAAGCTTGCAATCGATTTTTCACGAAATTCCCGACTAGCTAGATATTTGAAACTTTCAGGATAGCTCATAACAAGGTGACAATACATTTTTTTTAATACTTTTAGTCAACTGTTTCAGGTCCCTATTGTATTCGGAAGCGTTTATATGATTCAATGGAAAATTTATTTAACTAACTTCCCGAGTAGCTAGACATTTGAAACTTTCAGAATAGTTCAGAATACGGTGAAAATGCATTTCAAAAATATGTTTAACCAATTGCTTCGGGACCCTGCTGCCTTCGACAGCATTACCAGTACACAGCTTGCAATCAACTTTTAACTAACTTCCCGGCTAGATAGCCATTTGAAACTTTTATAATAGCTTAAACCACGATAGCAAGGGATTTTTTTAATACTTTTAGCCAATTTCTCCGGGTTCTCGCAGCCTTCAGTAGCGTTTATATGATTCAACAGAAAATTTAAAAACATGGTGTATAAAAGTTCTTTTTATCTTGTAATTATTTATTATTATGGTCAAAAAGAATACATTTTTATTAAGGAAAATTTGACCTTAGAGCGAAACCTCAACTGAAGCTTTACTTTAATAAACGTTACTTCTAAATCCTTCTCAAAGCCCGAATTTTGTGTAGCTTATATGATGTGAAATTCTTAAAATAAGGGAAATCATACCTTAATATCATTTATTTAATGCTCATCCGTATGAAATACCATGTGTTATAAACAATTTAAATGACATTACGTTTTTCTTAAATTTACACGTTAGGCTTGCCAACCTGGTTTGAAAAACTTTTACTTTATTTTTTAAATATATATCAATAAAATTAAGCACTATATTTAAATTGAAAAAAAAAAAAAAAAAAAAAGGCATTCAACTAATATAATTTACACAAATATTTAAACCCAATTCTAGTTTGAATATATAATAAATTAAATTATTGTACAAAGTAAAAAAAAAAAAAAAAGAAGAAGAAGAAGAAGAAGATTACTTTAACGATGAATGTAAAGCAATACATTTTCCAATTAGCATATTTAAATATCATGTTAAATATATATAGGCATTTAAATTGAATGTAAAAATTAAAGATTGACAGATTTTTTTTTAATAATATTATATAATTTTTTGATCAATATTAATTCAAATATCAACTTCAAAATCCTCTCTAAAATTTCTCACATTATAATACTTAGTATTATTCACAATGCAGAAAGAAGAAAGAAAAACGTTTAATTCTATCATATAATTTATTTAATCTAAGCAATGAAAAAGAAATGTACTTTGTACTTAAATAAATGTTAGGGAACAAACTGTGCTAAATTTAATAATCGTACGAAATAAGGATGTTTAAGAATTAAGAAAACTTCTTTAGATTAGGAATTTTTCTTTTTTGGTAATCGAATGTAGTAATTTGATTTACTCTTTGTTGTTTTATTAATTCAGAGACAAATTGAAAAGAAATTATGTGAATAAATTCGATTTACTTTTCCGTCTTATTAAAATTTAAAAGTTTAAACATTCTTATTAATATTTA
Source organism: Salticus scenicus (assembly GCA_963930645.1). NCBI lineage: Eukaryota > Metazoa > Arthropoda > Arachnida > Araneae > Salticidae > Salticus > Salticus scenicus. The sequence goes on along the minus strand of OZ005650.1, from coordinate 344,808,625 downwards.
AATTTCTTACATTTCGATAGAAGATCTGCAAAAATATTAAGTATAAAAATGATTAAAAAGAAGTAATAATAATGATAATAAACTGCCTAAAATATATTATTTAAAATATATTATCTAATCGAACGAAATAAGATTTGAAAATAATCTATGAGTTTTATTTTAAAAAATAATGATTGTATAAAACAATGCAATAATTCAACTTTTTTTTTTTTTTAATTTAACGAATTTATTTTATATTTTGACCTAACTTTTTAAATAAGGAATTTAAATATTGTTCATGATATAAACTGTTTATATGTTAAATTAAAACTTTCTGAAACAGCTCTGAAAATTCGATTTTCTTTTCATCTTATAAAAAAAAATCCAGCTTTAAATTACTTAAATTTAAAATTGCCTAAAGTGACTTTTTCGTTTTTCGGAAATGCAAATGAAATTTGATGTACACATTCTATAACATTCGTAATAAGAAAATTTTCTTTGATTATAGGGTAGGTGCACCAGTGATTGGCATGCTCCAGTAATTGACTTCTATCCCGAAATAATTAATAAATAAGAAAAATAAGAAAATGATATATTTTGCATATAAGAATTTTAACATTTTATGTCAAACACTGGAGCATAGGGTACTAATAACTGGTAAAATGAATAACTAGCAGTGTCAAACACTGGAACATAGGGTGCCAATTACTGATAATTGAAAAACTGGCAGTGTCAATTACTGGAACATTGAGTGGGTGTCAAATAAAAATTCATAAAAAAAATAATTGTTATCAAATGTATATATTTTAACATATATGTGATTCTGAATGTAAATCATACCATATGTACTAACTTAAGATTTCTAAATATATTTTCTCAAGACTAGAACATTAAACACATCAGAGATTGCTCTAAAAGTGTCAATCACTGGTGCATTTACCCTACATGACTTTTACCAGACAATGATAGAAATTTTATTTCTTAAATTTTTTGAAGCATGCTAATTATTATAATTATTATTCTTTTATATAAATATTTGATTATTGTGTCTTTGTTTATATAACATGTCGATATTTTTAATCTATGTACTGTTAAATTGGACTATTAAATCGATGGTTGTAGAGTGAATGAATCTATTATGCTAAATGTCATTAAATGTCTATAAAACACTATTAAAATCGTTCTTTTAGGATCTATTTGCTTTTCAATGTATTTTGAAAGAATTTATTTCAAACTATAAGAATAAGTTTTACGTAATACGAGTAATAATGAAGAATTTTTTCAACGATGTAAACCAAATTTTCTTTATTATAAAAAAAAGTTCAGATTTTTAATTAAAAATTAATCTATATTATCAATGCACTAGTTTGTCTGCTTTCGTCTAGCGCTCAATTTTTACAGATGTATTTCAAAATTTTTTATTTTTGCAAGTTTAAATTATTAAACATTGGTTTCCATAATATACCAACATTCAAATGCCATCACTTTTATATCATAATGTTTAAATGTTTTGAAGTCAAAATGTCTCCAAGAAATAAAGCAGGACATCACATCCTTTAATTTAAATTTTATAACTATGCCTAATTTGTTATTTATATTATTAATTTCACGTGACAAAACTAAATTCTACACTTTTAGTTTATTTTTATATTTTTACTAACAGACTTTGCCCGCTTCGGTGGTCACTATATTTAAATGAATAATAATAAAAAAGAATCATTATTTTTACTTTGTAAATAAAAACTTTAAAAAACAAAAAATAATTGAAATCGCTCGAAAACTTGCTTCGGGTCACTAGTGCATTCGACAGAGTTTTCTTCACCCACAACATCTAAGACATGCGTTACTATTGCCTGAGACAACCGACGATTTGACCTTGGACTTTAATTTGGATATTTAACGGACGACTATTTTGAAAAGAACAACATGATATATATATACATATATATATATATGTATATATATATATATATGTATGTATTCGATATATATATACATATATATATATATCGAAGTATCTTTTTTATATTTAAATCGTGATTACATTGAACAACACTATACAGACTATACATAATATTTACTATCAAGTAATGTCTTATATTTTAGTTGATTTACCCGGTTGACTATAAAATGATAGCAATTATACTATAAATATAGTACTACAATATGTTGTGAAATTTAATTTGATGTCCAAATGAAGGAATATATATATATATATATATATATATATATATGTACACTCATGTTTACGAAAATTGCAACACCATGAAAGAATTGTCAGAAATTATTGAAATTTATTCCACATATTACAGATAGTGGTACAAATAAACGATCAAATGTACAAGACAAAATAACAAAAAGAACGTCTGAAATCAGTACTTTGTGTGTCCGCCACGCTGAGTGATAAGAGACTGTACACATCGTGGCATTGAATCATACAGGTTCTGAATGTAATCCTGGGGAATGGCATTCCAGATGGCTACGACTTGATGCCAAAGTTCAATCTTACTGTGCCCCCTACCAGTTGTACGAGCGAGTCACCGACAAATGAAATCCCAGACATACTCGATGGGCGACATATACGGGGAATGAGCCGACCATGGAAGATGCTAAACCAATTGTGCACTGAAGAAGGCTTGTGCAGTCTGAGAAACATGTAAACGGGTATTATCCTGCTGAAATACAGCACCTATGCGTCGAAGAATGGGAAAGACCTCTGGCTCCAAAATTTCCCTTATGTAGCGATCACTGTTGAGGCGACCCGCAATGTGCCCTAGATAGGATCGACAAGTATACCCAATAGTTCCCCAGACCATGATGCTAGGCGTTTGTGCAATATGACGTTGGATAACACACTGTGAGAGCAGACGTTCCCCCTGTAACGTAAGACGTGTACTCTTCAATCATTATATTCCAGATTGCAGCGAGATTCGTCGGAGCAAAAAAAAAAATTGCCACTGGCGACGCCGCGTGCTATGTTGCTCAGACCATTGAAGTCGGAGGCGTCTGTGATTCAGCGAAAGGGAAATCCTGCGTAAAGGAACCCTTGCACGCAGTTCATGCTGCAGCAAACGGCGATGAACCTTGGAGCTAGACACCAAAACACCTGTAGTCGTGCTCCAACGTTGTGGTAACACACGAAAGGACGCTTACCGTCCGTCACAGCCATGCGGAGGAGGTGTCTGTCGTCTCATGCTGCTTTTCTATTGCGTACCCCACTGCCAGGTTTTCGGCTTGTTTGATTCTCCTCTGTTCATTTCTTCCAAACACGCATCTGTGGCATTACAATACGTGCTGCGATTTCTCGATATAAAAATCTACCCTCTCGCATACGAACAATGCGGCCTGGTGCGAACACCGTTAGTTGTTGGTATGGCACCCTCCGCTTTTGACGAGGCATATTGACCACCAATGAAACGTTTACCACAGACAGAGGACGATAAACTGATTTCACCGCGCCTTTACAGTCCTTTATATACCTAGAACAAGAGACCGATAAGAAGTTGGTTCTCATTCCACGCATGCGCAATCGCTTTGTAATTCTAATCATTTTCATGCCTTACGTCACTTTACATTTCCTGTAAGTCTGGTTCAATTTGCACAATCCCTTCATGGTGTTGCAATTTCATAAAAAAGAGTGTATGTATATATATATATATATATATATATATATATATATATATATCCATCCATTAGTAAACGCTCTATTGGAATTAAAAAAAAAAAAAAAAAGCGGTTTATAGCGCATTACATGAAGAAACTGCAGAATCTTCGGTTTTTCTCCTCGGAGGTTCGAAGGGAAAGTCACGCGGCGAGAAAATCAAGCGGAATCTTCGGTTTTTCACCTCTGAGTCTGAAAGGGTAGGTCTCGCAAAAATTTCGATAGTAAATCACATTTTAATTAATAAATTGGTTCCGAGTTAAAAATTTGAAAATTTATTTTCGAGGTGGATACGGATTCATTCCCAACTATGCGTGTGTCAAATTTAACATCTGTAAGTGCGGTAGATTTTCTGGAGACATCTGACAGAGGAAATGACGTACGCTATTTCAGTTTTATTATTAAGTTATTAAAATAAAGAAAATGTGCATTCACATTAGAAAACATGTATACTATGGGACCTTGTTGGCGAACTTTGATATTTGAAAAATAGGTAGGACATTTCTTGCCAAGGTCTTTACTTATGCAATTGTAATTGCTATTTTTATTCATAGCCGAAATGACAAAAAATTTAAAAATCTATATTACTTTGTAAAGGATTTAAAAAAAAAAAAAAACATAAGACTTAATGAAATTAATGTTTTAAACATAAATGAATAAAAATATTTTTAATGTTATGACGTTTTATGTATTGCGTTTATAAGAGTTCTAATACCAATTTTTATTTTTATTTTTTTTTTTTTTTTTTTTTTACATGCAGTCTTAAACCAGTTATTCTTTCCGTAAATTTGTCTTAAAAAAATCGCAGGGTTATTGTTTTTGTAGGTAATTTGTCGAATTTTTACTTTTTTATGCAGGTTATCCTCAAATTACACACATAATCAGTTCCTGAAAATGTATACGAAAGTTGAATATTCGAAAGTAGAGAGATGTAAAAAAAAAAAAAATGTTTTAAAATATTTTTTATCGACAATATAAAAGTGAAAAGAAATTACTATCTTCCGTATTGTTCCGTTATTTTTATAAAATTAACATAATACTTTTTTTTTTAAATATGCAAAATAACGCATGTGTAAAAATTAAAGCCTTGTCTCTATATTATTAGCTAAACCCGCTAATTTCTAAAGTTAGAATCGTTCAACATGTGTCTAGTGTTATATGTTTTTTGCACGTTAGATGCAGTTGGCAGTAAAATGCAAAAAAAACAAACAAAAGAGGAAGAGAAAAAGAAAAGAAAAAGAAGAATTAAGAAAAGACGTTGAATAATGGAAAATAAGAACATTTAAAGCAAACATAATAAATTGCCATTACACCTCGGAGGTTTTGGAAATTTATGGCATTAATTATACTTTTTTTTCTTTTGTTATTAATTAGAGATATTTCTCAAAATATATGGCGTAAAATTAAACCAAATTTACAATTAACACTCGAAATTTTTAGAATAACACTTGTGAGTTACTGAAATAGACTAAAATATTAGACCGAAAACAAAGTTTTATAATAGCATATGTATACTATTATAGCCTCATAAAAGCCATATACACTGTCACAACCATTTCTTAGCAGGAGTATTTTGTGTATTTCTGTCAAAGAATTGCATTAAAATAAGAAATTCATTATTATTCAAAAAGAGTGGCATCTGTTTATTACTTTTCAAATTAAAATTTCAAACTACTCCATTTTTAAATATTTTATTATTTAATTTACGCGCAAAATTTTTGCAATGCATAAACAAAGAATTAATAAAAAAAAAAAAAAAAGTAGAAGTGGTGATGAATTTTATTTTTAACATATCTCTGCATTTTAAATGTACACTTTAAAATGAATTATTTTATGAAACAAACTTACTTTAACTAGTTGTTTTTAAATGTTCTAATTTGAAAACAGATTTGAATAAATATTACATTGTTTGAAAATGCAATTCTTTCAAACCCTGTAAGATGTCGGTGTTGCAATGTTAGGGCTAAGACCCATTAACTACTCTGCGATCTTAGCCCATATTCACGAGGGTTTCACATAAACCACGAAACACTATGAACGGCTAGACTGAGAAATACCAGATTCTAACCCGGCACCTCCCACAAGTCGTGGAATGATATGAACAAATAAATTTAAGGCGATAATGTAGGAAATAAAAGTAACAGCAAATCATTTCACATTTCAAAAGTTTATTGAACTTACATTTATTGTCTTTACATTCCAGATTAAAAATGATCTTCATTCTCATTTCATATCACCATCACATAAATAGAATTACAAACATACTTATTACTGCACGTTTGCTCCGCACAGTAGCAGTCTTCTTTTCATGAATATCATTTTCCCCACTAATACTCTAAAAATTACGTTGTACAAGCCATGAGTGATACATGCAAATTAAATATCACTCAAGATAGTGCTATTTACACATTCTTTTTTAATAGTTATCAAAGTACATTTACTACATCAAAAAATAATAAAAAATGATATTCAAATTGCTTCTACTGAAATTTACAAATATACTGACCTCGTCTTGGGGTAGGCAGAAGTCATTTATTGCTCGCCGTGTTCCCTTAAAAAAATGCTGTACATATTTCTGCTTTTTTGTTAAAATGTAGTAAGTCCATTTTAGCAATGAATGATAAACATTGTTAATTTACTAATTTCTTTACCTTGAATATATATATTGTTTTAATTAATGTTCATTAAACATCTTCATAACGTGTAAACACAACCCATTTTTTAAAAGAAAACTTTATAAGCATCTGTTCTCCATAAAGAAGATATCTATCATCAATTAAACGTTTTTCATTTTACTCTATATGTTTATTTCATTTACTGAATGAAAAATGTATGTTTTTTTGCATTTACAAAGAAATTAAAAATATGGAAACAGTAACATTTACGATTGCTAAGAACAGCCAAAATGAGCGTGACTTTTTTTTTTTTTTTTTTTTTTTTTTTCAGCGGTTTGAGAAATATGTACTGTATGTATGTATATGTACTATAATGAAATACTAAAATGTTTGTCTGTAATTTCAAAATACTTCAGAAAAATGAAGAATTGTTATACATTTGGCATTTTCTTAATGAGAAAGTATTTTTAATTTTACTAATTTCCCAATGATAATTAGCATTAGCAAATGTATAAGAATTTTATATTATCTTAAACGTAATGGATCTAACTAAAAGCAACAAGTTTAAATATAGAAATCTTTAGATTATAGCAGAAAATATCATTTTGATCAATTTAATTATAGATACAGTATCCTTAATATTATCAACTTTAATCATATTTTATCTATTCTATCAAGCTGTAAATGAAGGTGAAAAATTTCCAAGATTTAGTAAAGCAATGACATAGTATTTCAAATATTTGTAAATATATAGTCAGAAAATAAAGTCACTGTAAGTAACATTAACCCTAGCGTTTATGCTAGATTAGAAGAATATATATATGGAAAAACGAAATTTCGACTTTCCTCATTATACGTTATTGAAAGTAAAATTTCTATATTTGTAGTATGCACAACCAATTATTGTATACTGTTTTTATATAATATAGTTTTTTAAATAAAAATTTAGATTTTTAAGCCTGAAAACAAATTTTAAATAAGTTTACTTTTATGAAAATAGAAAAATGCAGATTTAAATATAAAGATTACATTTTTGAATCTGCAAATAGAAAATTTTAAATAAATCTAAATTTTTGAAAATAGACAAACGCAACTTCAAATTTAATGATTATATTTTTGAATATATAAAACAGAAAATTTTAAATTAGTTCATATTTTTGAAAACAGAAAAGAGTATTCTTCATGATATGAATCTAATTTTTGAAGCTATAAAACATAAAATCTTAAATAAGTTTATATTTTTCAAAATAGAAAATAACAATTTCAACATAACGATCACAGTTTTGAATCTATAAACAAAAAAATTTCAAATAAGTTTAGATTTTTGTAAATAGAAAAATACAAATTTAAAGATCCATCTCATTTTTGAATCTATAAAAAAGAAAGAGGATTAAATGTTTCACCTGCATAAATGAATTTAAGTTTTTGAAAATAGAAAAAAATGTAAACTTTAAGCTCAAGATCAATTTTATATATAATAGTCGCCAATTACCCATCGCGCAGTACTAGTGCGACGTTAAAACTTACCTACCTACTAATTATTTATAGTATATGATGCAATATTCAGAATAAAAAGCTGTATTTTTAAACATATCATTCATTGCTGCAAGAGGCTTACCTACATTTTATGACTGGAAACTAAGAATGTAACCATAAAGCACCACAGAGAATTGTCGACACAACAGTATGTTTCTGATAATTTCTTTCTATATTCATTTGATGAGATATGTACCAGTAAAATTACTATGCTTATGCAGTGAATTCTCATAAAACTTAATTCTACTAAAGCTAGAAATCTTACAATCATATGTGTATTATACATAATTTGTGGCAATATTATACATATATATGATGATGATTTTCTTTTTATGCATATATAAGTGAATATGTTCAGTAAAAATATAATTTTTTCACATTGTGTCTAAAATGTAGAAATAGGTCACAAAAATTTCTTTTAAATTAAAAAGTTCATACATGATGTAATTTAAATTACAAAGGCAATATTTCATGTTCAGAATATTTTATGTTTAACATTCAAGTACACATAATTAAGGAATACATAATTTTGTTTAGCCTAAGCATATATACGAATTTTTACCATTTAAAATGAATTTTGATGCAATAAATAAAAGGAAAATTAGAAAATTTAATTTTGATGTGAAATATTATTATAGAATACATTTTTTTTTTATTTTTTATTTTTTTTTTTAAATAGTTAAATATAGTTTATGTGTAGAATTATCAATTAATATAATTACAAGTTCTTATGATGGATTTTTAAATGTATATACAAAATTTCTTTTTATGAAGCATGTATCAACATAAAAATATATTTGTAATAGATAATGTACAATTTATATTACGAAAAGAGTCTATCGACTTTAAATAAAATTTATAAAATGACACTCGTTAATTAAAAATAAATAAATAAATTAAAAATAAATGAAAAATAAATTTATTTTATTCTAAACTTTTTATTTCTTTAAAATATCAAATGGACTTTTTTACATAGTAGTGATATTGATATAAGTGCAGCAATTTAAAATCGTAGGGGCTAAATAACTGAAAAAAAAAATGTTTTGTGAAATGAAATAAAGAGATATTTCATTTTTAAATTATGTAATAACCAGGATTTCATTAAGAACTAGATCTTTTAATTTATTAAATTTGTTTTTTGTCTATTTATTTTCTAGAGGGTCTTAATTCTAAAATAGGTTTAAGATATTAAAGAACCGATAGTTAAATGACAAAGTGAAATTAATATAATTATTTTTTGTCATAAATTAATTATATAAAGTTACAATTTAAAAACTAGATTATCTGTATTATAATTATAGCACATAATATAGATTGGAATTTTTTTTGCTTTTGTTTTTGTTCTAAATGTTATATATACTTTCTCGGTTAAAAGTGATATATTTATTCTCTTGTATAAAAGTAAATCAATGTAGTAAACTAAATATGAAAGTTTACATTAGTAAAAGCTCAATCTTTTTAATATTTTCATTTCTTGCTCTCTAGCGTGTCAAATATTTCTAAACATCAACACAAGTAAAATATATGGCTTTTTAACATTAAATATACAAGTAAAATTATTCACTTAATAATTATAAATAATTATAAAATTATACATTTTTATTGAATAAATATATCGAACCATATTTGTTCCCCTTCAAGGAAAATCAGTCACATTAACAAATAAGATTTCAATAGTTAATTAATTTAGATGTATATTCTTCAATTTCTATTTCAGATTAATTATCAATTATAAATATTTTAAATATATATTATTGTTACATGTATCTCATCTTAGGAGCTTGCTTATTGCTTATTTAATCAATTTTTTACATAAATTTTGTTATTACTTATATCCTGGTCTTGTTCCAAAACAATGGCTACCACAATCGTAATAGCTGAAAATTATAACATGCTTTACATTTAAGAATGAAAATTTAAATATTTTATAGAAATTATTTTAATGAAATAAATCCTAAAATCTGAAAACATCATTCTACAATCTGTACTCAGGGTAAGAAGCTGTTATAAGAACTCATTGCTTTTACACTCTGAGCAATTACTGTACAGTTTGCATAGCGGGAGCATATGTTGTTCCCAAAAGTGATGCCCTAAGGTTGCATTGCAAAGATAAAAAGTATTTATTGTATAAAAAATAATGAACTCAAATGACTTAGACGCTAATAATCTCAAGGACCATTGAATGTTCTTAAAGTTCTCATTAAAACAGTCAGAGACGTAGCTAGTGAAGTTGCCTGATGCATTAAGCCTGCCATGTTTGAATTTGGTATTTCACCTGTAGCAGCAGAATGCGCCGCTTGAACAGTTCTTGAATACGCTACAGCCATTTCTTTTAATTTTTCTACTAAGCTATTTATTTGTGACGGTAATGTCATTTCCATAACTACAAGTTCACTCACAGCAAAAATGCGGTCCAAAAGAGCAATACACGACTGCAAATTCTCTTCCATCTTATCCGAAGACTCTGTAATACTCTTTACAAAAAGTTTAGAAGCAGTTACGAATTGTCTTGACTCATAGATTAGTGTATCACGCACTTTCACTAATTTAGAATCTTGAGTTTTAGGCAAACATTCGGAACATTCCTGTAGGCGTGCCTTACAGGCTAGGTCAAGATTTTCGATCATATCTGCAATTTCTTGCTGAGCAGATTCAAAGGCTTTTGAAGTTTTAATACCTTTATTGAAACCGTTCTCAGTTACATCACCGTTTATTTGCTGTAATTTAGCACTAAATGTTTTCCTAGGTAAAGACTGGTGATAACTCAGGAACCTGTTCAGTTTTTTGCAGACACACCCATTTACCATTCCATTTTTAGAACCAATGCAAACTTGGCATTCTGGTATGGAATTCTCTAACCGTGTTGGTTGAAATTCACTGGATTCATAGCCGTTGTATTCTCCATTGACGAAGAAATCACTTTCATAACCATTTACTTCTTTATGCATATAACCATTGTAAAGGTATGAGTGGGGTCCGCCATTGTATCCATTTACCATAGGTGCAGTTGCATCTTGTGACTCTTTCCTATTTTGGTGCCCATTGGTACTGGAACCATTCTGCAAAATGAATAAATTAAAAATAAATAGTTTGTAAGACTATATATATATATATATATATATATATATATATATATATATATATATAATGAATTAAAATGAATTAATGTTTTATTTAATAGATCAAAAATATATCATAAACTGCCCCTGTAATCTAATTATTACAGGAAACCATACTATAAAGCTTAAGTCTTTAAAATAGAGATCTTTTAAAAGTAATTTTGCAAATTCTTATGGTCACCTAGATAATTTTTTAATTCATTCCTGACATCAATTAAAAAATATTAACCATAAAAGATACTAATTACACAGGTCGGCATGTGAAATTTTGATTTTATAATTTTGGCTGATCTTTTTGTTTTTCGGTGTGCTGAAACCGAAAATGAAGCTAGTTTTTCTCTATCACATATAGATTTTTGCCAATACAGGGTACCTGCCTATACCATTTCTTCCACTATCCTTCCAACAATATAATTATGTGGTAAGTTTTATAGTACTTTTCCATGATTAATTAATCATGGATACCAATTTTTGTAATTGAACAGCACTAGTGCAACGTAAAACCATATCAACCAACCAATCAACCTATTGTTATGATGGTATATGTAAGAAATTGTGTCGGTAAACACACTATTGACAAAAATCTATATGTGATAGAGAAAAATGGGCTGCATTTTCGGTTTTACCACATCAAAAAATATAAAGATCAGCTAAAATCATCAAATCAAATTTTGTCAACATAATTTTTGTAGGGCTGTGTTATCAGAAATATAGTATTTGCCTTCTAGCGATCAACTCTGAAAGTACTCTTATGGTATCAGCGACACCAAATGAACGGACAAGTTTTTCACGTATAATATCTGTTAAAATCTTTTCGGTCCTTGTACCTCTTGCTTATAACTTTTGGAATATTTTGAATAAGACGTGCTGAAACGATAAAGCATCAATAAAAAGATCTAAGACAGCGGAAATTCTTTGTTGTCATTTGGTAGTCCTTGCTATTATTTTATATACATAATAAAAATATGCCGATCATTTATTTATGTTAATCAAAATAAAATTAAACATTCCCTGTTATTATTAATCAATCCATAGTTATTAAAAAGCTTCATTACTTAAACTTAATCTGAGATATTTTACACATATCATGAAGAAAACATTTATGATATATTTTAAAAAGTTAAATAAATAAAACATGAATTTTATTCAGTTTAAAAAAGTAATTAGTACATATAATTATATTAAGTAATTATATATAATTACATATAGTGTGTCATAAGTCAGAAAATTATTAATAAACCTGCTATGAATGCTGTAACGTAATAAAATTAGTAGATTCTACTAGTGAGCTATTTAACATAGTGTTTAAATTAATAAATCCGGCAATGTTTTAAAGAAATGTAGTAGGAATTAAAAAAAAAAAAAAAAAATGCATAAGAGAGCATAACGCTCTTGATTATAACAATCTTTGTAATAATCTACCATTAACCTTCATCATTAATTTATAATCTATTTTATAATAATAGAACATTTTTTATTTATATGTTTTTAATTAAATTAGTAGGAATTTTTGCGTTACAGAACTGGCTAATTTCTGAAAAGCATTTTAAATAGATCACTGCAAAATTTCAGAGAATTGGATGTCAGAAAATTGTTTATAAACCTACTATGAATGCTGTAAAAGATTAATCTAATTTAACTTCATTAATCATTTTTCCAATAAAGTCAGAGCCACTTGCAAAAAGTTTTACAGGCTATATTAGCTTGTCAACAAATCTGGAAAGTCTAGTAAGATAGATATGTTATATATTAAAAAAATTTCACATGCTTGCAAATGTTTGTGCAACATGGGTTTAATTAATTATATCACACGCATACTATATATTTAATGGACATACTTATTTAATAAAACACGCTGTATATATAACGAAATTATTCTTTTAAAATTTGAGATCATTACGTTTTTCTAATCATACGCAACAAGAAAAATAAATTAAAAATGTATTAAAAAATTATTTATTTTCAAACTATATTTACACAACAGAACTTCTAAAATTTCTTAATATATTTTAGTTCATTTTAAAATACATTTTGGTCATTATCACGTTAATATAAACTGTGGACAGCTCATAGGTTACCCTTTCTTTGTAACAGTTTAGGCATTTTCTCTGTATCTTTTTGCAAAAACGTCTCCAATTTTAAAATGAGTAACTTGATCATAAATCTAACACTGTGTTATCAAGTAAAAATGTATAATACGTATTTTTCCTGTAAAAAAAAAAAAAAAAAAAAAAAAAAAAGCAATTGTTTATCTAAACATAATTTAAAAAAATTATTAAAATTGTTTAATTTTAGTCTTTCGACAAAATCACAGTATTATAAAATAAAAATTTCACCGATAAAAGATTATTAGAATCACAGAACAAATTCATACCAAATCCTTTTACTACCGTGAATAATTCTTTTATAGAGCTTGCATTAATGACCAATTTCATAAAACATTTTTCATTACGATAAATGTTTATGCATATGGCCTAGTAATACTAGAGATAAAAATAAAAGATGTATATATTTTTAAAAATATTTCTTACTGACTTATTTTAAATTAGACCCATTTTTAAAAAATAAAAATTACTTTTAAAAACACATTATTAGAACTGAATAAATTATGCTATCAAAGATTGATTATTCTTAATATATATATTTTTTTTTAATTGAAGATTTTTTAATTATATCAAAGCATTTACCTGACTAGTATGATCCGACGTATTAGATGGCGATGCTCTTGCATAGATATCACTTTGATTCCCTGAGTTTTTATGACTTCCTTCACTGCTCATATTAGTCATATGATTATTACGACTAAAATCAGCAGGTATAGAATTTCTCTTAAATCTTGGCGGTGGCTGTGGTCGGTAAGTATAGTTATCTTCATCTTCACCTAGTCCATTGTCCTTACTAGAGCTTTTCGAACTACTTCCTGATGAATCACCATTTCCTGGGAAAATCCCAGAACCAAGTTTCGTATGCGTTTCTCTGACTGGAGTTACTAACGACGCGAGTGAAGACAATGGAGGTCGATGTGCTTCTTCATGCCTCCTTGGTATGGTGCAAAATTTACTAACAGAGTTCATAGATTCTGTGTATTTACTCCCTGGTTCATTGCCATGAGCCATCATACGACACACTTCTTCAGCAACTTGCCTAAATCGAGCTAGAACTCTGTTCTGTTCTTCTACAGTTTTTGTTGAACTTGGCGGTGGTGGTATTATATATGCAGACAAATCATCGTCTTCTGTGGCGGTCAGTGTTTCACTACTGGCTGCCTCTGTCATTCCATGCTCAACCACACTGTTTTTAGTTAAAGTTGAAGAAGGTGACGAATCGGAGGAAGCAGAAAAAACGATTCCAGACTCGTCAACATCAGAGTTTTCGTCTATAGCTGAGAAAGAAAATAAATATTAATTGTTGTTTAAAAGTCAAAAAATAAAATTATATACGTTTAAAAACAAATTGTAAAATTGAAAGAATATATTTATAAAGTCAAACTAATTAATACAAAGATTAGTTAAAAAAAAATATTACCAATTAAAAATAATTAAAGTCTCACAAGTTTTAGATAATTGAAAAGAAGAGAACAAAAAGAGAACAGAAAAAAGAATGAGAGAGAGAGAGAGAGAGAGAGATTATTTTAAAAGAAAGTAACGGAGCTAAAAAGAAAATTAAAATAAATAAATAATAAATAAATAAAGATGAATGAAATGAAAAGTAATAAAATATAATTAGCTCATAATTTGTAAATAAATAGATGCAGAATTTAAAATATGTACAAATATGTAAAATAAAATTAATGCATCACTCGCGTAAATATAAAATGTTTAAATCATACATATACCAGAATAACTTAATGAAAAATATGTAACTTATTTCCATTTCGTTTTTCATTTAGTTATAAATTATACTATTTTGCCGTCATGAATTAAAATGAATCATATTTAGTACAATATTCAAAATTAAAATTAAGCTTTATTAAGAGATTAGATTTAGATTAGAGATTAGAGATTATTTATATATACATACATTTTTATAACATCAATGTAAAAAATATTAGATCCGTGAATCGAACCTGAACACTGCGCTTAGCGTGTGGATACTCTACCATTGAACTACCATGGCTGATAACCAATTCGGCATCTCTCACATAATATCCGTTGACAAAATCACCGAGTTTGCAAACGCATATATAACAAGTGCGAATATTAATAGTGGCAGAACTCCGATAGACCCCGTAAATTCCATTCATAAATTAATCAACCATGAATATTCATTCAGATAAAGTGGAGTGTAAGATATATTTATTTTTTATTTATTTAATATCAACTATAGGAAAAATGCCAGAGCCAGGAATCGAACCCGGGCACTCCGCTTAACGTACTGCTACTCTACCACTGAACTACCCAGGCTGATAAACAACGCAGCATTTCTCACAATGGGCTCTTCCCACCTGACGTCAGAGGTCACATGATAGAGGAAAAACAAATAGCAGACGAAGTCTTGTTTATCTATAGCGATTGCTGAAATAACATATTTTCTATTCTTATTTTTGATCAATCGTATTTAATCTGTGTTATTTTTTTATACATCATCATGTTTAATCCATTTTATATCATTATTCATCATCTTTTGTTTGCTGTATACATTTACAATCATCCTTTAGTTTATATTTCTTATTGATGTTCATGAAGAACGTGTTAAATACTCTGATTTTTGGTACTTAAATCAGTGACAGTGCAATATCGTACAGCGTAAATACATTTAGACCAGTAACTAAGTTAATTAACTTGTTGTAACACCTTTATGCAATTAAATTAAATGAAAACATTTTAAAATTTCAAATTATAATCCATAAACATTCCACAAGAACAAGCTAGATCAGTTAATGTAACAGTTACTCTAGAATATACAAAAATTGATTCTTACAGTTGAAAATAAATAAACACATAAAGTGTTTAAAAAATTATTAAATTTACAAATACAACTATTCTACTGTTTACAAATGCTCAATATTACTTTATTTTATTTTATATAAAATATTAACATTTTTGTTCTTAAGGACAATATTTAATTGAATTCGATTCTCAGAATTTGATTATTCGTTTTCCTCTATCATGTGATTGAGTAGACGAAACTGGGAAGAGTCCATTAATATCTACATTTGCAGACACGGTGACTTTGCCATAGGGGATAATATGTGAGAAATGCTGAG
Organism: Salticus scenicus; assembly: GCA_963930645.1. Classification (NCBI taxonomy): domain Eukaryota; kingdom Metazoa; phylum Arthropoda; class Arachnida; order Araneae; family Salticidae; genus Salticus; species Salticus scenicus. The sequence continues at coordinate 344,792,509 of OZ005650.1, read as the reverse complement.
TTTGTTATAAGCCAGGGTAGCTCAGTGGTAAAATAACTGCACGTTAAACAGAGTGCACGGGTTTGATTCCGGCTCTGGCATTTTTTACATAATTGGTATTTAAAAAAAAAGTATTCCACCTTACACTTCAGCTTAACCCATGGTTGATGCATTTATGAGTGAATATTCCTAAGTGTATTAAGAATGTGTTTTTCCTTTTGAATTTACACTTCAGCTGATATACGGTGAAACTACTCTAAAAGGGTCGATGTGCCACAGGAAATTTGCCTTTAGAGAGGTGGCCATTTAAATGAAAATCGTTTATAAAATCATAATTCAGGAACGAAATTCTCTAAAATAAATTGTTTTAATTATTCTAATTTATATTATATATCTATACAGATTTTTAATAATCCTTTATATCTGTTTGTTTGATTAACAAAAAAAAAAAAAAATATATATATTAAGACTCTTTTTTTTTTTTTTTTTTTTTTTTTCAAGATTTGTTTTATATAACCGAAACAGCTTATTATCATTTCAGAATAGTTAAAAGATCTTTGTTAATTGGACAAGGGACGTTGAAAAAAATTATTTAGTTTTATATTCTATTGCTTCTCATATGAAGTGAAATCTATCACGTTTATGCATATAACATGTTTTAAATGATAAAAAGTAATTTTTGAGATGGAAATATTCTTTTATGGGAATAATAATACAAAATAATATCTAATTTCAAAATGTCCCATGCTAATTCTAACTTATTTAAAAGTTTTTTTTTTTTTTTTTTTTTTTTTTTGTGTGTGTGTGTGTGTGTGTGTGTGTGTCTTGTATATAACTGAATACATCTGTGCATTGAATTTTTTATATCTCAATTACAGCATCAGTTACAATAAAATAATGACTAAAATTTAAAAGCTTCTGAATTTTCGACATTCGACTGAAATTAAGAGTTCGTAATAAATGTTACGATTTCTTTCTTTCAAAATGAATGCGCAGTTTTCTGACAAATGTATTGATGAACATTCACACAAGTTTTTTAGAGGATTAGATAAAAACAAATTAGCCAGGAGCATTATATAAGTAACTAATTATTTCCAAAATTTGGAAAAAAGGATAAATAAATTAAAGTTTAATATTGTGTAATAAGAAAATACTGAATAATGTGTAAGAAGCTGTAGAATTATATTATTTTTTTTATATTCTTTAATAACTATCTAGGTATTTTTAATTGTATCAATTTTGATAATTTTCATCATCCGTTGTCCCTTTAATCTACAAAATTTCATTGAAGTTTCCTGGTAGCAAATCTTAATTTTAGCGTCATCACGGCGACAAAAAATTTAATAGTTACTATGAAGGTCCTATCCTAAAGTTGTACTGCCTGGAAAAGTGTGAAAAGTGGGTCGTTAAACATTTCATTTTGAAACTTTTCTTTGAATGATTTTAGTTTAACTATTCCACATTATTAATTTGAATCTACTAATACTTTGGCGTCTGATAAATTAAAATTTAAATTGGGTGGAGAAAACTGGTTTAAAATTTATGAGTCGAAAATTTCGCACAAGTTTGCTAGTTTATATATGTTACACCTGTAAATAAAAATCACGTAATTATTGCAGCAAAATGCTTCACAATAAAATCTGATGAAGATGAAGAATTAAAAAAACTTAGTAAGCAAAGTCCGTAAATTGCAAAATCACGCGATACATCCTACGGGTTTAAATATTTAAGTTCGCAATGTTTATAGTGTAACCACGTTTCACGCTCCAAGGGGGACACTGAGGACAATTTTAAACGCTTGGTGAGATGTTAAATTGACAGACAGGTTGGGATTTGGTAAATATTCAGTCATTCGGCTTTTCCTTTTTGCTATTTTCTCTCAATCCCAAGGGTTATCACCCCTTTTTCGATATCGGAGTCAGCATTTGCGAAGAGGCCCCAATGGTCACCAGAAACATGGTTGAAGAATAAACCCTAAATTTTATAAAAACAGTTTATTACAGTAAAAGTTATTAGATAAAATATTGTGTAAAAGAAATTCCCAATTGCATAAAATAAGTAATTTAAAATTGTTTTTTAAAATTTTTATTTGGGCATACATTATTGAGTGAGGTGTACTACCACTTCCCCCTCCCTCAAATATTCGTATAAATATTGTGGCTGCATTCATAACCTATTAAGTTACATAGAAAATTAAAAAGATTATTTCAAAATATTTAAAGGCTTTTTCTTAGTCATTGTTACTTATTCTACTAATGATGAGTGTCCCTAGATATTTATTATAAATTCTATACACGTACCATAGTGTAATTTAATTGAGCGCCATTAAAACACGCATAACAAAACTTGAAGTTAATTTCAAGATATTTTTTCAACTAAAGAGCTAATATATCTAGATTTTATTTATTTATTTATTTGTGCTTGTGTGTTAACCTATAAACGAATAGTTTAGGCTTTTCATGCCATATATGTATTTTATATGATAACATGTTTATATGCATATAAAAATGTATGTAAATGAGTAAAAATTTCATAGAATGCTAGAAACGCTAAAAACCATGTATAATTAATTTATAATAAAATATTTATCGGACAGCAGTTAGAAAAAAAAAATATTACATAACAGTTATTACATTAACAAAATATTTCATAACTTAGATTAGTGACAGTTACAAAATCATAATTTATTTAAATCATAATTTATTTATTTTTAATCATAATTTATTGGTGCACAATCCAATGATTATTTTTCAGTTATATACACATTTAATAAATAAAATGTTTACAATGCTTTATTTTATTTTGATAAATTTAATGATTAAGCTTTGTATGAACAGAAGGAAAAATATGGATGTTCACTATACGTTACGTGGGACTCATTATTTTAGAAAAAAAAATAAAATAAATAGAGGAACCAAAAAAAAAAAAAACCTTCCTTTTATCTTTTTTTTTTTTTCCCTTTTCTTTCTTTTTTGTACTAATTTATATTTATATTGGAATTCAGATTAACTAAATGTAATTTGAAAACGACGTACTCTACACTTTAAGTATTAATTAATCTTTCTTTTTTATTTATTATTGTAAATTCGTCTTACAAAACAATTTTACATTATTAGTTGTACCGGAAAGCTCTGTCGTTTTCAATTAGTAGACCAGAAAATTTTTGTTTAACAATACTTATATACTTTACCAAAAACCACTTAAAACTTATATACATGTTGTCCACGATAAATTTGCAATGTTAGTATTTTAATGCAAAACGAGAGAACTTTCTGATGCACCTAATAATTTTTTAATAGGTAAAAGTATGGTAAAACTCGATGTTGTTCGAACATCCGGTGTCACCCATAAAAATGATACTCTGTTAATGTGTAATTAAATAATAATAATAATAATAAAACTTACATCTACGTTGGTTCTGTACATGGTAGAATTCATTCCTCTGTCCAGTTTCTTGATCCAAGAATGTTTTGCTATCGTCAATTGCGTCTGGAGTAACACATCCAAAGTCTACGTCATCTGGTGCTGGAGGAGGAATAATTGTAAGATCGATAATGTCTGGGTCTAGGCACAGACTGTCTTCTTCAAAAGGTAATGTTGTGGAAGTCTGAAGTTGCCGTAACAATTCTTCAATGTCTTCGGACTCATTTTGCTGAAGAAGAACGTGTGGACTATGCAATCCAAAACTGGAACACATCTTTTTTAGCGCCTCGGAGTCGTCTTGGGGAGCGTGAGTGGGACTATTTGTAGGCGTGCTTTCAGCTTCACTTTCGGAAGGCATCATATCAGGACCCGGTGAACATCTGTAATCTTCACCACCGTCATGCCGCGGAATGAATAATAGCGAGTCATTCGATTTTAATCCGAGATCATTCGTATTCTGCTCTCCTGTTTCATCTTTCTGCAAATACAGCTGTGCATCGCTGACTATTTTACTCATTTCAGCTACTCTGCTGATGACGTCACTACTTTTGATTTCGATACGTTGCATGATGTCAGCTGCTGAAGTATTCTCTTCTACTTCATTCTCTTCTTCCAGAAGTTCCATTGACATCACGCTGTGCAAATCTATTCCCGCTGCGGATTCAAATGTCCTTCTTTGCTGTAACTGAGACGCGATTTTGTCAGGTTTTTCGGCGTAGAACCTCGCGGACGGACAATCAGATGCGTGATGCAGCCTGCTGTCCTCGAATTCAGGTGTGAAAGAAATGTCAGCGACAGTTGACGTAGAGGATGAATCATCCGGTGTTTGACTTTCGGGTAATTCTCTCGAGGACTTTTGCATTGCAGACGACGGGGACAGATTTATGGGTAAGGAGGTTATTGAGGCCACCAAAGCTTGCATCTCGTTCATGTTATGGTCAACTGAACTAGGACTGGTTGCAATGCTAAATTGGTCTCTTGAATTGCTTCTCGACAGGCGGCGTTCCTGTAAAAACAAACGAATTTATCAATGTTCGGAAATATTAAAAAGATGGTTTAAAAATATTGAAATATTCCTTATGTAAACGAGTAATCAAATTAAAATCATAATAAATCTGATATAAAGGAGAGAAGAAAATTAAATTGTTTTATGGGCTGTCAATAATGCTTCAATTTTGTGATTCCACTTCATTCTAATATTATTTTCAATAAAAAGGTCCTTCAGTTGATTGTAGGAAAAAAAAGGGAATGTATGTCATTCTTTATAAAAAATGGTAAAAAATTTAAAATTGCTCGATTGTGTTCATGTACGTTTAACTTAAATTGAACAATAGAGTGGGATATTTTGACAAATTGCTTTAGAAGTTTAAACAAACGCCTTTATTGAACAATTTTATGTCAAAATTGGATTTTAAAAAATATTTGTTACAAGTCTCATCGCATTTTTAAGTGTCTAACTTAAAAATATACATATACAATAATTAGTAAACATATATTTATGTTAAACAGTTTGTGATTGATACGGAAGGTATGATTATTGGTAACGTAAAATGATTAGATTGTATTATGTACTTAAAGAATAATAATGAAAAAATACTAAAATTATGCAATTACAAAATTAGAAATTTTAATTGAATTTTTAAATACACGAGAACTAAAAACGGTAATTCGTATAAATGAAATTTGTGTATTCTTTTTTTAAAACTCAGAAAGTTTGGTACTTTAACCCTTTAGTACCTATTCTAGCACATTCTATTGAATTTAATTAATATTACTATCTTCTGCAGATTGAATTAAAAAAGATAATAATATACAGTCGGTAACAAAAGTCTCCGAACACTAGCAAAAATTCCTATGTAAAAAAGTACACTTCATACAGCTGTGTTCAATAAATCCTTATCGAATCCTGTTCTTAGTCAGTCTAAAAAGAGGATTCGACAAGGATTTATTTAAGAAAACTGTATTAAGTGTACTCTTTTTTATATAGGAATTTTTGCTAGTGTTCGGAGATTTTTGTTACCGACTGTACTGTAAAGAATATATCGCGTTTAAATTAATAAATATGAACTAGATCTACAAATTGGTAAATATAAACATAAATGTTTAAACATTTTTTTCTTCAAAAAGTTGATTGTACTTACCTCACAAGGGATGTACGGTGGTGGTGGGATGGACAAATCAATCGTCCTGACTGGCACCGTTACAGTATTGCCTGTCTGCTGTTGAAGCTGCTTTTGAGGAGAAGTGGATGGGACATAGCTCCATGGAGCATCCTGCACTATGTGACGGGTGTGGTAGCTGGGAACTGTAAAAGAATTATTTTGTGTAAGTAATCTCATATTAGACACTTAAAGAAAGATTATCTGCATACAAAAAAATGGGTAAGGAATTTTGATGTCAAGTACATTAAAACATAACCTATTTCATACAATGCTCATAAATTAAAATACGGGACAGAGTCAATTATAGAGCAATACTTTTCTGGATCATTTATATTTTCATAACAATTATTTAAGAGAGACATTGTGTAACTTACCGATAAAAAATATTGCACAGGTTTATATATTATTTTTAAGGATGTATGATACCAAAAGTTACCAAAAAAGGTGAAATAATTTGTTGAAAAAGGTTTTATCACAAAATAAATTCAATTTACTTTACTGTGGTTTAAACACGATTTTTCTACGAAGAAAATCTTTACTTGAAATGTAATTGGAATTGTTATTCGGAAATATTGCGTATACTTGTGCAATAAAAATATTAAAATTTTTGAAGAAAATTTCTTTCGGTTATTTCTTTAGACTATTGGAGTAAAGTTCGCGATTAACTTTCATTTAATAATATCTATTTAACTTTAAATGAAAGGAAATATTTTATAACTTTTTTCTTCTTCAGTTTGTTAAAAAAATATATATATATATATAGTTTTTCAATTATGTTTAATTACTTAACATTATTTCAGGAAAGTTCTAAAACACAAGAGAAATATAGATAGACATATGTATATATATGTATATAAATATATATATATATATATATATATATATATATATATATATATATATATATATCTGTATATATAACTAGTTGGCATAGGTGAACTCTCCTCAGTTCTCCATCATATGTATGTTCTCATAAATGTTTAGTACAAAACATATTATATTCCTGTTAAGAAAAATTAATTTGACCAAACGCTTGACACAGTGACAGAACGAAATCCCCGTCTAATAGGCTACCCACCGTTCAGTTCGATATATTTATCTTATTCTAACCTATTAATTTATTAAATTGGGGTCAATTTCGTAGTTTAGTTTTCATGATATTATACTATTTCCAATTCAACAATCCCCAAAATGCATATTTGTATGGAATAATGCCCATTTTGTTATGTTGATAAAATCTTAAATTTCGAATAACTTACGAAATTTTCCTATTAGAATATTTGTAGTCAATCATAATTAAACAAGTATCATAAATATTATTTTGAAGTTGTCTGATATATTTATGATCCTCAAAATGGACGTTTACGCTCAATTTTGCCCTATTGAGCGTAATTAATTCGTAAGTTATTTCTAAATTTAATTTTTCTAAATTTAAAATTTTCGCGTAAGTTATTTCTAAATTTCGTAAATTAGAAATAACTTACGAAATTTTTAAATTAAAACATTTATAGTCAAGAATGTTCATGCCAGCATCTTATATAATATTTTAAAAGTAGATTGACAACTTTACGATGAAAATATCCCTCAAAAGGGGCGTTTATGCGAAATTTTGCTGTATTCTGCCATGTTAAGAAATTCGTAAATTTCGAATAATTTGCGAAATTTTCAAAGTAGCATGTTTCTAGTTAATGATGTTTATCCCGGCATCAAAACTGACATTTAAAAGCTGGTCTTAACTTTATGATAAAAATATTTCCTTTCATATACGTTTGTGTGAAATTTTGCCCTATTCTCCCATGTTAAGAAAATCGGAAATTTCGAATAACTTCTGAATTTGAATGTCGCGAATGAATTGGGTTTTTTCCAGTGTCATAACTAATACTTTAAAACTGGTTCGACCTTTTTGCGGTCATTTGTTCGTGAGATATCGTGTACACAGACTAACGTAATAACACACTAACGGACTAAAAACTAACAGACGCCCTATAGACGGGCACCATACCCATTTTGATATTTTTGGATTATCCACACCCGAAAATTTGTAAAAAAGTCCAAAAACCGAGGTAGAAAATTTTCAGGATTACCTAAGTTCCCCATACCTATAGTATGATGAAGAACTAATAATAATAATAATAATAAAATGTATATAATGATGACTAGTGTTTTTTAGTAAATCCATGCAAAAACAATTGTGAAATGTATTTTCTCTTTATAAATTTAGAAGATAATTTATTCTTTTATTCATATTTCTGAGGGTCTGATTAACTACATGTGAGGCCCGGAGCACATATACTTTCGAGCCCCCCCCCCCCCTCCCTTCCTCATTACACAGCCCACATTGCACCAATCACCAAAGACACATACATACCTACATATTGGACTAAAATGAAAGGCTTTTCTATTTTATGATACCATTTTTTGTCTTTTCTATAGACGAAAAAGGCAAATCACATTTTAAAGGCCAGTTTTAGGGCCCCCTGCTACTCAAAGCGCGTGCCCTCACATTAATCCGCCATGATGTTTCAACGAAATCATTTTCTTAAAACTCCGAATTATCAGACTCTTTTAGGCAATACTTACAATGCGATTTCGAACATACTGTTTACTTTCCATAATGCCTTTTCTAATAGCAAGCCAATAATAACGTATTCAGAATAACCCCGTGAGTAAATAATAACTTGGTCATGAGAATGAAAGCAAGATATAAGTAAAAAATGCATATTTATTTGGTAGAATTTTTAGAATGTCTCAGTAAAATATTGCCGGCTGAATAAGTCATATAATCGTGACATAAAATGACGGAGTTCTTCAAAATCGTGACAAAAAGCTTTATTTTGAAAAATGCTTTTTTCAATGTCAAGTATTTTGAAACAGAAAACAGCTGAGAATTCATTCGTTGAATACGCAGTAGACCTTTATACTTATTTCTTGAATGTGTACCTACTGTAACGTAAGTGTAGACAGCTGTTATATATATATAGATAAAAAAAAAGAAAAAAGATATTTTTTCGATGTCTATTTTTACTGGTTTTAGACATTTTAAGGGATTTTGAACACATTTTGAATGATATATAATTGATTAAAAAAAAGAAGGGAAAAAAACATGATTTATTAAAATAAAATATAGTTGACAGTCAACTAATGCCCGAAGTTTTAGGTAATTTTATATTTAGTTGCACTTTGATATAAATTGGTGTTTTGGTGTTTTGATGTTTTGTAAATTGGTGTTTGATATAAACTGGTCAAATTTCGGTGTATACCCACTCTACGAAAGGAACGATAGAGCTGTTTTTCATATAAATTTAAAGTAACATTGGACAAACTTCATATAAATGCATACAAAAAATTTTCTTTTAAAGAATCATTGTACAATTTAAAAAATTTTATTTATAACGGTAATAGCAGGGATGGAACACGGGCGCAGAATTCATACCACTATTAATGTAAGAAAATTTTCTACTTCTTAAATCAACGATATTATACGTAGAAAATTTTCTTAAACAGATTCCGGTATGAATTCTGCGCCCATGTTCCATCCCTGTAATAGTCAAATTGGGTAAAATTTTGTATGCCTGTAATAATTTAAAATTTCGATATTTTCCATTGGAAAACAGTCTGAAAAGAGAATGAATTTTCTAAAATAAACTCTGTAAGGCACAAAACTGGCTTCCTTTCGACATTGGATTAAAATGTGTATAAGTTTTATCCGATAATGCGAAAGAAAGTTTGTGACGGCCACTAACATACTTATTTTTACTTTCCGAACACTATAGTGAGGAAAGTATTGTAATCATGTCAAAAATCCGAATTCGAGATTTTGATGTTTCTATACGTTTCGAGGTCCAACGAGTCCGTTTTCACTATTTTTACGATGATGTATGTATGTGTGTGTGTATGTATGTGTGTATGTATGTGTGTATGTATGTGTGTATGTCTGTGAGTGAACACGCTAGCGTCTAAACGCTTTGTTCGAATAAGCTGAAAGTTGGTACGTATATTGTAAGTCACCATAGTACGAACCCTATAGATTTTGGTGAATCTAGCACTTATAGTTTTTTTACAGGGACACAAAGAAAAATTCTTTATCATTATGGCCAAGGGACCAAAATCTTAAAAGTGCGATAGCATCTAAACGCCTTATTCAATTGAGCAAAAACTTTATACACATATTATAGGTCACAGATACTCAATCTGTATAGATTTTGGAGAATCTAGCACTTATAGTTTTTTTACAGGGACACAAAGAAAAATTCTTTGCCAAATTTTTAAAAGTGTGATACCGTCTAAACGCCTTATTAATCTCAGCAATGAATTTGTACACATGTTATAGGTCACATTTGAACCAACTGTATAGATTTTGGTAAATCTAGCACTTACAGTTTTTTTACAGGGACACAAAGAAAAATTATTTATCTTTATGGCCTATGAGACCAGCTATTGCATCTAAACGCCTTAGTCAATTGAGCTGAAAATTTGTATGAATATTATAAATCACTGTTGCACTAACTATAAGCATTTTGGTGAATCTAGCATTTATAGATTTTTACAGGGACACAACGAAAACTTCTTTATCATTATGATCTAAGGGCTCAAAATTCAGTAGCGTTAAATAAAACCTCGTGTGATATATGGAGAAAAATACTCAAACACTCTGTTAAGGTTTTCTCTTTTTTGTTTGTTTAGCAACTCCTCTTTCTTTATTTTATCTACAAAACTGTTAGTTACTCAATGTTCGGAAAGTCGAGTGGAGTCACTCCAGATTTTTTTAATTAGTTACCTCTCTCGATCGGCTCTGGTTCTCTGTCCTTCCAGTCAACAGGCAATTCCATTCCGACCAACTGGCTGTAATATCGTTCCAGCACCAACACAAATTCGTCCGTCTCTCTGTCTTCCATCACAATGCTTAGGCACTACACAAAGTGAAAAGAAAATTTCAAACAAATGTAAAACTGTTTTAGAAAGATAAGCTCTGATTCAAATAAATAAATAAAAAAGATTTAGTCAAGAAAGTTATTTTGATAGAAGTAGCTAAATACATAATATATTGATTTAAAATTTTATCCACACATTCTTTACCACAATGTTGGCGTATTTAAATGAAATGGGAATTTTTCTAAATTGAAAAATATAAGATATTGAAAATGATTGATTCAAAGATTGTAAAAACCGGTTACTGGAAATAAACTTTGAAGAGATCGATTTCCAAACTTAATCATCTTTAAATGTTGATATTTAATGTTACCGGTAGTTAACAATTATTTAAGAATACCATGTAAAAGAATATAAAAATCCGAAGTGTCTAAAAATCGAAAAAGTTAAAAATGATTAATATTTATGAATTTGTTTTGAAACATGAAAAGTTGCAATAGAATTTTGATTTAATGAATGATTATTCTTTTTTTTTTTTTTTTTGCTTTTTTTTTTTTTTAGTCATTTAAAATTTTTCATCACTCACATACAAATACGTATTATATGTACAAAGTGCCCAACTAACCGTTCCCACATTTTTAATTGCTAAACGGCTTCAGCTACAGTCAAAAATGAGTTGTCCAAGTATAGTAAAGTGTCTATTCTTTATTGCATGCGACAGCTTACAGCACCCGTGGTGAGAAACGGCATTGTTAGAGTTCCTGTCTCAAAAATGGTAAAAAGGAGAGAAAAAAAAGAGGAGTTTGCAAAGTTGTAGAGTATCATCGATTTTGTACGGAAAGAAACTTTTTATACGTGAATGCTAAAAAGAAAACGCTTAAAATACGAATTTGCTTGTTCGCAACTTTATTCGCAGTGACATACTGAAACGATCATAAAATGAAAATGACAAATATTCATCAACAAATACTTTAATTTCCGATAATAAAACTTGTATTCGTTACAGCAAAGTACATCTGGGACTTTGTTTAAATTTTACGTAGAATACGTGTCACATAAAAAAAAAAAAAAAAAAAAAAAAAAAAAATCTTGTAATAACTAGTTGATTTTTTTTTCTAAGATTGTTTCCTGAAGTTATAATGTACGATATCAGAAACATTTAAATGCACGTTTTTTTTTTTTTTTTTTTTTTCACCATTCTTGTCTACAAGGTGTCCTTTTGTACTGAACCGATGATATTTCGCAACTTTGAAATTAACTTCTTTCCCCCTATCTTGTACTGTTTTTCAGATAAGAATGCTAACTTCCCCCGTTTTCCACCAAGTGGCGCTGAAAGCGGTCACATGTAGAAATCCTCTATCACATGTAGTAGCGCAAGCCCGCTTTACTGTACCTGGAAATCACGTTTATAATTATAACTACAGATGTTCAGTTGTTAAAAGGGTATGATGCACTTTGTAAATGTAAGAAATTAGGCAACCCTTTTCATTACATATTCCAAAAATGTTTATTAATTAAAAACAATTTTAAATTTAATAGCAATAAAACTATAAGTCAAAACTTACAAGCAATATCCGTTGACTTACTTTTCTCTGTTAATGAAACGTAATCTGTCTAATGTAATTATTAATAATATTATTTTATTATTATTATTATTATTTATCATTTTAAGCTTTCCTAAAAACAGTCTTAAGTACAACTTTCGATGTATCCCCTATTAATAAATTAAACTACGGTCTTCTTCTTTAGCAGGACCACAGACAATTTTTTTCGCAAGTGGGAACAAAAATCCCTATAACCAAGCGGTTTGGGACCCACAGCGAGAGACCAATGTAACCAATGTTAAAAGGGTATAAAAGGACTTTAGTGGGCACCCTTTACACACACTCACACTCACACACATACACATATATATACAGTCGGTAACAAAAGTGTCCGAACACTAGCAAAAATTACTATGTAAAAAAATTACACTTCATACGGTTTTGTTAAATAAATCCTTGTCGAATTCTGTTCTTAGTCAGTGTAAGAACATGATTCGAGAAGGATTTATTTAATAAAACCGTATGAAGTGTACTTTTTTTACATAGGAATTTTTGCTAGTGTTCGTACACTTTTGTTACCGACTGTATATATATATATATACATGTTCATATGCTCGTTTTAGGAAATCTTCGAATGTCCGTTAAACATCTAATAAGTTCATACTTGCAAAGATTCTGAACTTTTTCTTCTGAATATTTCATAAAGTGGAAAATTAAGGAAAGACTGAAATTATAAAAAAAAGCAATTTATATATATATATATATATATATACAGAAAAATAAATTTTCCAAATAAAAGATATATATATATTGTTTCATATTTCTCTCAATTCTATCTCGTTTAAAACAATCCCAGTGTAATTTAATAGACTATAAATAAATCGCCTCTGAAAGTACCCATATAAATGGCTTTATTTAGATGTAAGCGCAATTTTATTTGCATAACGTCATCCCCACTGTCTAATTATCAATTCCTTTAATCTGTGAATGGATACTGTTGCGAAGTCTTATCAGAATGAATGCCACCACAGATCACTTATCTCAGTTTTAAATATTTATTAAGCTCATTTGAGATACTTTGATTGCACGAGTTGAATATTCCGAGTGTGTTTACGTAAGTTCGAAGCGGGAATTTAATATATTGTTTAGAAAAGACTTTATCTGAAAACTGAGATACGGTCATTTTGTTTAAGTTCTGAATGTTTACATATTTACATTCAAAATATAGTGAGAAATATTTAGGGACGCAAACAAATCTATGCATTTTGCCTTGAAAAGATCATCAAGATAATTTTTTCTAGTTGCGCGAAAATGAAGATATGAATAAAAGTAAATAAAATACAATATATTAGCAAAATAAATTCCCACCAAAGCTAAAAACGCCAAAATGAAACATGTAAATTAAACATACTGCAGTTTCGGTAACATTAAGCATACCGTCATCTGTGCAGTATAGCAAGGCGGATAATAAACTCTTATATATAAACAGCGAAGAGGACTCTAGGGACAGAATAACGTCTAATAGAATTGTGTAATTATGGTGATATTAATGAATACGTAATTAGGTAATGCAAAGCTGAGGAAATGGCGTATCGCGAAATGACAATTAACGACAATTTTACCAATTTCATAAATATCGTAATCTTCTATAAAATCGAGTTTATGTAAAAATCTGAATCTGGAGATTATTTTATCTGAATTAAAGAACAGATTTTTCATAAAATATTGAAAGCTGTTACTAAATTTAAAAGATTATTCCAAATTATTCGAAAAACTTTCATCCACACCACTCCTTTAAATATACCGATCTGGGACAACATTTTCAAGTAATAACCTTTCATGTTCTTCGAAATACTATGCTTGAACTTAATGCAAGTATATATGTTTTTAACTTATGCTGATAAACAGGCACGGAAACATACAAAACAACCACTAAAGTCCGATTTTCGGATTCAGCGGAACTCAAAACGCGTAATTAAAACAAAAAACATAGAAAAAACATTAACAAATTGGTCACCAAAACAATGCCTTTAATATCATGTGAGTAAAAGAAAGTAATTATCCTTCCTAAATATTTTCAGGACGTATTATAATTTAGAAAAGCATTTCCATCAATTTCATTCACTAGAGAAATAATATGTATTTTACTAATTTTGGGAGCTATGTATGTTGTCTAAGAATTGTATATGCACTGTATTGTGTACGTAAATTTAGTGTAACAAAATAATTCATAACACCTCTTGAAAATTACTTCGAGTCATTTCCAACCGTCGCACTAATGTATTAGAATTCTTTAGTGTGGCCTTGTAAATGAAGGATACATACGTTTCTTACAATATTCTTCATGAAACATGCTTTTGTGTATATAAAGAAAATGTTAATTTAATTATATTGAATGCAGTCTACGTATGTTAAACTATACTGACGAGGAATTCCGTCCATAGACGTATTTGAATAATTTTGTATGTCTGTCTCTGTACACGTACCTTTTGTCCGATCTCAATAAAAAGTTTCAGGTGGTTTCCTCATAGAATGAAGTTTCAGAATACCGAATTTGGACTTTTTGCTAATGTTTGATTTCAAAATATTCTCATAGCAGTTTAACACGCCCATAGATGCAGATATATAAACAAGCCGACATGTACACCAAACGATAAAAACCTGATTATAGGGTCCTTCAAAATGTGTAATTACAGCAAGAACATAGTTTTGAAAATCTGAACCAAACAATTATACTTTCTCTATAGGAAGGGGAAAAATTGCAGTGTAATTCAATGAAACATACAGTCGGCAGCAAAATTATTCGAGCACTAGCAAAATTTCCTGTGTAAAAAAAGCGCACTTAATTCTGTTTTGTTAAATAAATCCTTGTCTAATCATGTTCTTAGTCTAAGAACATGATTCGACAAGAATTTATTTAAAAAACAGTATCAGATGTAAATTTTTTTATATAGAAGTTTGCTAGCGCTCGAATAATTTTGTTGCCGACTGTATTACTTAAAAAAAATGTATGACAGTGAAATAACAAAGATGAAGGAGAAATTGTACTGAAACGAAGTATTACAAGTTATATCGAATATCTTCGACTTCTGTTATTATTTATTTATTTATTTTTTAAATCAACATTGATAAGTAATATATGGCACCAAAATCTGGTGCTGTGAAACAGAAAAATAAGAACATTTTAGCAAAAACTGCTTATAAATCTTTAAATACAAGGATGAAAAACTTAACTATTTTGGAATACAAAATGCAATTAAAGTGAAAATAATAATAATAATAATAATCTGCTTAAATTTGTGATTACAAAGAAAATAATAATGTACGGATAATTGACGTGCATTTAACCATCTTGTTTCAGTAAATATTAATTAAAATTTAATAAATTTTGCTGAATTTTGCTACATTTTTTTAAATAGTGTTTATATAGGACCATTTAACCACTTGTTGCTAAAAAATATAATTTCTAGATATTCTTATATTAAATATAAAACCACATACATTAAAATTATTTATGCTGCTACATTTGACAGATACGAAATATACGTAATGGTATATTTTTAATTTAATTTAATTTACTCAAAATGTCATTGTATAACTTAAATAGTCATAGTATGTAATTATTATGCACAAAAAAATATTCCTGATGAAATAATAAAATTTTGAATTTCATTGAAAAATCATTTTATTTTATTTTTTAGTCTTTAGTCTTTCCATGTAAAAAGCGTTTTACTACAAGTAATTGGTTTAAAACATTTACTTAACATTAATATGAGGAATAAAATAAAACATATAACACATTTTAAATTATTCAAGAAAGTTAAGCAAAATTAATTCATTATGTTTTCTATAAATCGATGACAACTAAGAAATAAGGAGAGGAAAAAAAAAAAAAAAAAAAAAAAAAAAAAAACCTTTGCTATAACACGTACTCAATTGACTAATTGCTGACAACCTAATGGCGGTTATTATCGTCACAAATTCAACCTTTTTCTCTTTCCCATTTAAAATTTTACTGACAAGTAACGAAAATTTAAGAGAAGCCTTCTCATGAATATTTAAATTTTAAATCCACCAAGGCAGAGAAGGCGGCTTAACTTCATTAGCTGAAAGGCACCGTGATAATAACTTTGTTCCTCAAAAGAAATAAATATTTCAAGACGAAACTGCAGAAATTTTAAAGAGTATTAAGTCTGTTGATTGGAGTTATGAATCTCGGAAAATTATGGAGAAAAGGATTAGGTATTTATTTTTATATTCGAAATTATGGATTAAGTGAGAAGGAAGGCCGCTGTTTTATGTATATTAAAGGAAGAAAGTTTACCAAAATGTTTTAGGAGAGTATATAAAGGACAATTTTTGTTTCGGAATATACATTTGCTCTTCTGCATTTAAGGGCCCTCTTCACTCACCGCCGCTGGAAGCCAAAGCTAATGTTATTCAATGGGAAATGTTTCTTTACAAATAACTTATTAAGTAATACATATTTTTAAATTCTGTTTTCACATTCTGAAAATTCCCAGCTGTTAAATTGACGGACCTTTTTTAAAAAATTATTTTTTAACTTTTTTATATTTTATTTTGAGGCTGCAAAAGGTGAATTTTCAATATGTGAATTTTTTTTATTTTGCAATTTCAAAATAAAATATTAAAAATAAAAAAAATACATTTTTAAAAAAGGTCCGTCAGTTTAACAGTTGGGAATTTTCTGAATGTGAAAACAGAACTTGAAAATATGTATTAGTTAATAAGTTATTTGTAAAGAAAATTTCCCCATAGAATAACATTGGCTCGGGCTTCCGGCGACGGTAAGTGAAGAAGGCCGTTGAGGGGTAAAATGGGTATCGAAGGAAAAAAAAAAAAGCATATTTTCCCTATTTTGTTTTAACATGAAAAATAAAATTTTTATTCAAAAATTTGAGAAACATTTAAACGAAATTTTATAAAAATTTCATCAGAAAATTTGAAAAATTCAACTAGTGGATTCTCGTTTCCGGAAAAGCTTGAAGAAAAAAAAATGATCACGATTTCTTAAAAACTAATGCAGTGATCTTATTGAGACTTTGCACACTTCTTCAAAATAGAATTAACTTGTGCTTGAATGAAGAATTAAAAAATTTGAAATTTGAATTTCAGGCAGAGCTGTATGTAAACATAGTACCATTTTCGATACATTTTATCCCAAGCATACTCTAGTAAAAATAGTTATAATCGAAAAGTCAAAACTATTTTAAAGAAGTATGCGAACTTTCAATAAAATCGGTGCATCAGTTTCTCAGAAATCGTGTCCACTGCTTTTCTGAAGGGTCACCGGAAATCAAGATCCACCAGCTGAATTTTCCAAAATATTTATCCAAAATATTTTCTAAAATATTTAAAATTTTCTAAAACATTGTTCAAATGTTGATCTTTTATATGTCTAAATTTTTTAATAAAAAAATTTATTTAATTATATTAGAAAAATAGAGATTATATATTTTAATAAAATTAAACATAATTTCTACGTCTCATTAATATATTAAAACCAATGTAACATTTAAAATGAGATAAAAAATACAAAAAATTTAAAACTTTAAAAATACATTTTAATTAAAAACATTAAAACACAAGACAGACGTTTCGGCTAGAACACTAGCCCTCTTCAGTATCAAACATACAAGCACAACATTTACAAAAATTGTATTATTTAGAATTTTTGTATGTTTGACACTGAAGAGGTCTAGTGTTTTAGCCAAAACGTCTGTCTCGTGTTTTAATGTTTTTAATTAAAAAGTATTTTTAAAGTTATAAATTTTTGTATTTTTTATCTCATTTTAAATGTTACATTGGTTTTATTATATATTTTTTTCTCACCCTTCGAAACCCATACAGTCGACAGCAAAATTATTGCTGCACCCATCTACACTTTTAATTTATTTTTCTTTTAGTCGGATCGCTAATTTTTATCCTCAACTTCCTTTTTTATAAACAGTATAAGATTAAGATCATGACTTGACAAATATTTACTTAACAAAACAATATTAAGCGCCCGCCTTTTAAGTAGGAATTGTTGCTAGTGGTTCCATAATTTTGCTGCCGACTGTATAATCCCCTTAGATAAGTTAAATATTAAATTTTTATAAGGCTACATTTAAGTTTTGCAGTGTGTATTCAAAACCGCTTTGAAAGAAAGTATTTGATTATTATTTTTTTTTCTTTAAGTCCCTTTTTGTTGTTTACAACCAAATTTTCATTAAAAGTAAAAAATCAGTCTTCTTAAGACAACGCAAAATATATTTTTAACATGTTTACAAAAATTTAAAGAAATATCTTTATATTTGTTTACACTAACAAAGTATTTTGTAATTTACATTAACAAATGTATATGTATTTTGTGATTTACATTACATTAATGTAATTGTAGTATTTTACATTATTTTTTGTATATTTAAAAGTAAGAAACAATTTTAAAAAATTGTAAAAAAAAAAAAAAAAAAAAAAAAACAAGATAAATTAGTTAGAATTTCAACAAAAATGATTTTGTAAATCAAAACAAAATAAATATCTACTGGGGAACATTTAAACAGAAATTTTTGTTATGAACACCGAATTCTTATTGATTTAAGGACATCTTTGTCTGAGTGAATGCTTTAAATTTCTTATATTTAAGTTAAAATGCATTTATTAATAAAGTTATTGCTAGTTATATATAATTTCTTATATTTAACTTAATATTAAGACGTAAATGCATTTATTAATATAGCTATTGTTAGTTATATATAGACTAGTAGTATATCTGGTGGTACACGTATATATTAAATTAATTAAAAAAAAAATGAAAATGAAGTAAATCAAACATGTCCTTATTATACATGCTCAATTTTTTTTTCTTTTTCCAGTATCCTGCAAAATTTGTAATTTTAATATTGATATAATTTACTTTACCATCCTTGACTGAAAATATTACTTTTTAAAGTAGAAAAAAATCTTGTAAGTAAAATTCCCTAATTATAGTCAATTATAATCTAAACCATCATGATTCAGTTGCATTTAATTTTAAAACATCCACAGAATTGGATAATTAGCGCAAAATATCCGGTATAGAGAGTAGTTAAGAAGTAGTTAGTAGTTAGTAAGTATAATATTTATCTCTCTATTTACCTAAAATATTTTCTCGATTACTTGTTACTACTTTTTTAACAATAGGAATATGGTTTTTATTTTTTAAGGGGGTGCAATTCCTACTGACACCGACCTTCAAACTCCGTGATAAGATAAATTTGTAATGTGAATGGTACTCCTTATTTAATATAATTTTACAATTCCATTTTCCACATGTAGAAAATTAACAACCGTTATATATATATATATATATATATATATATATATATTTTTTTTTGTATTTTATTTTGAAGCTATGAAATAAGAAAATTTAATTAATAACATATTTTGTATCTTTTAGTTCCAAAATAAAATTATTAGATTTGAAAAAATCGATTTTTTAAAAACAAAATGTATTTTAACTGTTGTAAATTTTCTTTATGGGAAAAGGGAACTTAAAAAAAAAATGATTACATATCAGATAATTCTCACAGTAAATTATCCCATAGACTAATATAAAGGATGATTGGCGATGTCGTCAAATTATTATACAGTTTAGTATATAAAAATATAACTACACTAATTTATTAAAAAAAAAAAAAAAAAAAAAAAAAAAACATATATTAGTACAAAAGAAAGTTCTGCAAAAGAATTTATTAATAGCCTCAATAAGCCACCACTGATTAACAGATACACGCTATCAAAATTTAACTGAAATATAGGAATGTAGTGTCGGGGTGCAAATAACCACACCCCATATATCTACTTCGAAAGTATTAAAATGCAGTAACGTATAATAATAAAATAGTAAAATTTTACTTATAAAAATATAAATAAACAACATAAAGTAATAAAGTAAATTACACATCTCTAGTAATTATAAAAAATTATATATGAAAATCTCAATTTTCTACCTATTGGAAAATTCATACAAAAAAAAAAAAGTTAATAATAATAATATATTTCACATATTACCTCTTTTTCTGTATTTCTTAGCCGAATCCGAATTCTGTATGAAAAGTCATCTTCCCTCGTCACTTCTACACTTTCGAGTTCGCCAAACTGCGCCAAGTTAATAGGCTAAAAATGAAGAAAAAAAAAAAAAAAACTCAATTTAACAACATGGATCGATGTAAGATCCAACTTTGAAATTCAGAACGATGAATTATATTCTGGGACTAATTGGCATTAAGCAAAGTATTCAGGTTTTACGCTAGAGAAAATGAAATAGAGCCAAAAGTGATTTAGAGTACGCAATGGCTAGATTTCGTGTCTCGGGTGAATAAGTTATTAGGTTCAAAGACCTTATTTTTCTATAAAGTGACATATAATAGCCGAATTGCAGGAAAAGGTGAAATGATTAAAGAATGATTATAGGGAATGTTTCTAAAATTTTTGCCGTGATACAAAGGAATACTTTTGCAATAAAATGAAATAACAATTTATGTTTAACATTTTGGACTATTTAATATTACTTTTTTCATGACGTAATTTATATTGATGTATCTTTTTTATTTAAAATATAAAATTCATTAATTTATTAATTTATTATTACCTTATATTTATATTAAAATTTTAGTACATTACCGATAGCAAAAATATTTTAAAATAAAAAAATGGGCCATTAATATTACTGTACAAGTTGTGTAATTTAAGTAACGGAACTGATAACGTAAAATTTTTTCTTGCAACATGTCGTTGGTTGGACTTGCAGGTATGTTAGAATAACATGTAATACGCTTTGAGAATGATATTCAACTCACTAAATCATTTAGTTGTCCATAGCGATTATTTAGTTTTTTGAAAAATAGTTTTTTCAAGTACGTTTTAAAATATGTGACACCGGTTAAACCAGTTAAACCAATAAAACATTCATATTGTTTTCACCCTCTTTATTCATCTGATTTTTTTTTTTTTTTTTTTTTTTTTTTTTTTTTTTTTATGTATTACGATATTAGTAAAATTGAAAAATTTTGTAACATTTGTGATAAAAAGTACTATTTCCGGTTCATAGGAACTTTTCAGTATCCAGTAAAATTTGATATTCTAATATTAATATAATTTAGTCTACCGTCCTTGGTATAAAATAAACTCACTAAGTCATTCAGTTGTCCACCGGTTATTTATTTTTTCGCAAAATAGTTTTTTCTAGTACGTTCTAAAATATGTGATACCGTTTAAACCAATAAAACTTTCATGTTGCCTCTTTATTCATCTGATTTGAATTCTTGTGACTTTTTTCATTTTTCGAGATTGGAAACCAGTTAACAGATGTCATATTGAGACGTTCGAAAACAACAAAATAAAGCTGTAACTAACCAGCTGAAGTTTATTTCCGTATCCGAATACCAATGAGGAACAGTCTTTGAAAGAACAGTCTTAAAAGAACAGTTTCTAACGCTCTGTGGCTTCACAAAGAAGTTATTTTAAGAGAACTTTGATTCTTTTTAAATTAAAAAAGGAAAAAAAAATCAGTCCCATTAATTAATTTACATATTTCGTATACTGCATATATAAATATTTGGAGGGGGAAAAACTAATTTATTTTGTTTTTTAAATAAAATGTTATTTATGAAACGAAAAAAAAAATTAGCTTTTTCCCTCTCCAAATATTAAAAAAAAAAAAAATTACAATTAAGTTAACTAATTAATTAATGCATACAAAAAACTATTTTAAGGCTGATTTTATAATAAAATTCGCAAGGATCATTTTTAGTAATTAATTATTCCTGAAATTTTAACCCAGAAAAAATAATGTTTAAAATTTTACAAAAATCTTTCAAATAATGTTTGAGGAACTGTAGAATGACATTGTTTTAAAAGTACTATATTGCTTCATACATTTTATAATAACTATCTGGATATTTTAAAATGACAGGGTTTTCATAATTTTCACTATCCCTAATCCCCATACTATTATTTTACCGTGTTTTTATTAACTCGTATTCTTGTTTGTTTGTCCAGTGCAAATCTTGCAATCGATTTTTAACTAACTTCCCGACTAGCTAGACATTTGAAACTTTCAGAATAATTCAGAACACGGTGACAATGCATTTTTTAAATACTTTTAGCCAACCGTTTCGGGATCCCGCTGCCTTCGGCAGCGGTTATATGATTCGGTGCAAAATTTATTTAACTAACTTTCCGACAAGCTAGACATTTGAAACTTTCAGAGTAGCTCAAAACACGATAACAATGCCTTTTTAAAAATATTTTTAGCCAAATGTTTTGGGTCCCCGCTGCTTCGGTAGCGTTTATATGATTCAGCAATCATATAACATCCTGACTAGCTAGACATTTGAAATTTTCAGAATAGCTCAGAACACGGTGACAATGCATTTTTTAAATACATTTAGCCAATTGATTCGGGTGCCCGCTGCCTTCGGTTGCGTTTATATGATTCAAAAGAAAATTTAAAAACATGGTATATAAAAATTTCTTCTTATCTTGGAACTATTTATAAATTGTTTTAAACTATGTTAGATAACATATCTTTATGCTATTTTTCAAAATATCGATAAATACGAAACAAGTGATGTAAATATTTTCAACTTTGTAATGTAAAGGTTATATTCATTATTTCATTCATTATTTATTCAAGATTATACTTACAGCTATGTTTCTAATAGTACTAATTTGACTTATTCCAATTCTCGGGCCGACTAATATGGCAATCTCCATTGCAGAATTCTGAAAACAAGTCAGTGATTACTCACAAATGAAAACAATTGAGATATTGTTTTAATTAATTCATTAATTAACTTTATTTGAAACAAAACAATTTTCATTATAAGGTTTAAAAAGAGATAACGTCATATAATGAAAAATATATAAAATTTAAATAAATAGTAAAATAAAAATATATAATTTAAATAGTATAGTAAACATACTATGTATACATTAAAATATTTTTCTCAGAAATAGTAATATAAAAAACTATTTCTAAAATGATCTATTCAAATAATTATATCTTTCAAAAAGTTATGCTAGAACATATTGTATATATATATATATATATATAGAGAGAGAGAGAGAGAGAGAGAGATAGGAAATATATAGATAGGTAGATGGACAGACAGATATGCACTAAAATCAAAATACGAAGCATTTCATGTATATAGTTGAAAAGGAAGCGCTGTCAGGCCATTTCTTATTTTAATTTTTAATATGGCATCATAGGACATAATTTCATATCCTGATACACAATAAAGACTAATTTAATCAAGCATTGTGAAACTTAAAAAAAAATATTTACAATAATAATATTCAACCAGGATAATTTTTTTCCGTATGTAGGAGTATAATAAAATCCAAGATAACAATACATAATTAAAATAGTATATACAAAATATACTTACAATAAAACTTTAAAAATATTGTTTTACAAATAAATAAATAAATAAATAAATAAATAAACGCTTTGATACTTTAAATATTAGACATATATAATAAATTTCAAAGATACGTTAAAATAGTAGAGAATTTTATAAAATTATATGTATATATAAGAGTTTCAGGAAATTGAATTTTAATAATTACAAAATTTAGATTTTTATAAGACCCCTGAAAAAATTTCCAGCGAGTAAAATATGCTTTATTACTTAATAATGTCATATAACTGTCATAGACTGACGAATTAAACATCTTTATTTCGGCTAAGTCGTTGGCTGGAAAGGCAAGGGTCATCGTTCGATGATCCTGCAACTACCGTTATTTCGGAAACAGAGATGCATTTCATCTTTAGCAAGTGAAATCTGAGTAAAATTTGCTTTGGTTGTTTATTATCGTCTTTTGTTGGCGAAATCCTCGATCCTTATTGGTTTATAATTCTCACAAGGTTCACAAAAATATGTGAAAGCTTAATTTTTAAGCAAACGACACTTAGCTTTATATGACTACACATGGCTGCACTGAAGTTGCAAAGTTCATCTCAAAAGTTTTTCCTTTTTCTGATTCTTGAGCAATAAAGTACTCTGCAGCGAAACAAAGTTTAAAAGGGAAATTATGATTTCTTAACTATTCATAATTTTGAAAAGAGATTTATAATTTTAAAAAAAACGATCTTTTATTAATTAATTAGCAGGCTACGCCCACTTCGCTGGTCACTATTTTCAAATGATTCACTATAATTAACGAATTCTCAAAATTGCATTAACTTTTATCATGTGAAAAAAAAGAAAAAAAAAAAAAAAAAAAAATCTGATCGGGAAAAATGTCACACTGTGTACCACTGCCGCTGCGCAAACCATTGTGTACTGTGAGTGTGCATTTATGTTCGACACTCTTAAAGAATCACTATATTATCGTAAGGGAAAAACTTATACATAAAATACAAAAAAATTCTTCTCTCATCTGTGTAATAATCGGTTCGGGTCATCGACGTAATAACGGTCCATTGTGCACTGCTCCAAGGGTCTGCGACTTCGCTCACCGTTTCCGCCCCTCCTAATTATTTTGGGTCCTTTCCGTGGAGGATCAAAATTGCGATGGCATGTCTCCGGACCACCTCCAGGGGTGAGTCCCAGACCGTCGCCAATTGCCCACTTGCGCAGCACTAGTGCGACGTAAAAACCCAAACAAACAACCAACCAACCTAATTATTTTGCACTTTAAAAAATATCCGCAATCGTTTTCTCGGGCTCTTAAAACTAATAATGCTAATTTCCAACGTTCTATCTGAATTTCTTTATTTTTGTCCCGGCGCCCATTTTCCGCCCCTCGTAACAAACCTACACTTTCGAAAATATCCGCAGTCGATTTATCGGACCGACCTTAACACTAAATAATACTGATTTTCAACGCTCTATCTCTTATTTATATATTTTTTCCCCTTCGCCCCCTCCCACTTCCCGTCTATCCTAACAATTTTTATCTTTTGAAAATATCTGCAATCGATTTGTAGGTCCTAAAAACCAATACGTGCCAATTTTGAACAGTCTAATTCTATTTCTATTGTTTCGCTCCTTTGCTTCCCCCCCCCCCTTCCGGCTCTCCTAAAAATTTTACAAATTCGAAAATATCCGCAAGCGATTTGTAGTTATCAAAAAGCTCTATGTACCAATTTTGAACGATCTAACGCTATTTTTATTTTTTTGCACCTCAAACCCCCCCCCCCCCCCCCACACACACACACACTTTCCCGCTCTTCCTAATAACTTTACACTATCGAAAATATCCTCGGGCCTCTAAAACCTATCTGTACCAATTTTGAACGGTCTAACTACATTTCTGTTTCCCCATAGCCCTTCTTCCAGCCCCACCTGAGACGAATTTCTAAAATTCCAGAAATACGTTTTTAGATATTTGTGTGAGCTATATTTTAGAGCAAAAATCTCACATATATATATATATAATCTTTTTTTTGCGATATAAAGGATTATTTAAAATCACGTTTTGCCGCCTGCCCCTTTTAGGGGCTGATTTTTTAAATATCCAGAAATTGGTTTTTAGATATTTGTATTAGCTATATTTTAGAGCAAAAATTTCACGTATATCTGTTTTTTATTTTTTTTATTTGAGATATATAGAATTATGTGTAATCACGTTTTGCGCATGTGAAATCATGTTTTGCCCCCTTTCCCTCTTGGGGACCGAATTTCTAAAATTCCAGAAATTTGTTTTTAGATATTTGTGTTAACTGTATTTTATATAAAAAAATTTACGGATATCTGATATATTTTTTTTTTTTTGAGATTTTAAGGATTTTGTAAAATCACGTTTTGCCCTCCCTCCCCCCTCCCCCTTTAGGTGGGCGAATTTTGTAAAATCGCTTCTTAGTGGATGTCTACGTAATAAAGGGAACATTGTCACAAAATTTCATGCTTCTAGGTCCAGGGGTTTCGTCTGGGCGATGATGAATCTGTCACTCACTCACTCACGCACTCAGGATAGACGATTTTATATATATACTAGATATCCTTTTTTTAAAAAAAACCTTCTTATATACGCTATGGTTATTTTCTAAATGAATTCTTTTTATGTGTTATACAGTTTTGTTAGATTGAATAATTAAATAAGTAAAATACATGCAATGAAAATGAAGTGATTTTAAGATAGAAAACAGCAAAATTTTTTACTATCAAATGAGATAAGTAGCTGAACGCTTGATAATAAATCACTTGTTTCTCAGTTAATAAATTGTTTTTGGAAGTCTTTACAAAAGCAAAAAAAAGAATTCATGTAAGAAAAATGAGAATCCCGTTTTCATTAGTTAAGGAAAGTGAATAAAATATGAAAAATATTATTAACCCATGTTTTCTTACTTATTTTAGGTAACGGAATATATTTAAATAAGAACATATGGTTTATTTGCCGTTCAGTTAATTTCTGCTTCAAAGAATTGTAAATTATTTCTCTACATTCCGCATCTGGTTTGAAATATTTCGCGAACTTTTCACTAACTTTGAATTTTCGCTTTGTAACTGATGAATTCTGTAATGACCACTTGGAAAAGTATACGAAATAAGAGTGAAATTTTAGAAACATTGGCAATAAATCTGATTTCTTTTGTACAGATTCCTGATTTGAAATTGACTGATTAGACAAATACAGGTATTTTTATCACGACAACATTGCCACAACGGATTCATTTAATAAAACATTCATTTAATTGAAGAGTAAAGCTGAAATCTATAATTTAAAGTTTATTTATTTATTTATAGGGATAGCAGAAATTCAAATAATAGAAGTTATCGTGGAAGAAATTTTTTTCTAGTCGAAAATTCCATACGGCTTTTGTAGTGTTGGGAAGATTCCTAAGCATGCACTGTTTTTATTTATTTATTTATTTTTTTTTTTTTGATAAAACAAAATATTTTTTTTTAAATTGCAAATCAAATAATATTCAATTTAAACAAATTTTAAATCGAAATCTTAGACTGCAAAAATGTTTTTTGAGCGTAGATGAGGTGATAAAAGTGAAGACGGAATGAACGTCAATAGACATAAAAAAAAGAAAAGGTACTTCAGAGAAATTTATGGCGAGACAGTGAAAATTTTCAGCGGAATTTTTTCAAATCAGATATTACAATCAAGAGTTTTCGGAGAAGAGGTGTCATTTGGGAATAAAAAAGCCAATGGTAAGATAAAGCAAAACCCAATGGAGAGAGAAAAAAAAAAGAGGAAGAGTTTTAACTTGAAAATAAATAAGGAAGGAACTTAGAAAATTCTACTAAAATTTGGATGGATGGATGGTTGGGTCTTACGTCGCACTAGTGCTGCGCAGATGGGCAATTGGCCACGGTCTGGGACACACCCCTAGAGGTGGTCCGGAGACATGCCATCACAATTTTGATCCTCCACGGAAGGGATGGGTCTCCCGCTTCGGTGACCCTTAGAGGTATAATTTTTTATGGGAACATGGAGGACATTGCGGCCACGACAGATTTTACGTGCACCAGCCACCATTAGTGTACACGACGGTCTTTGGCCAGCTCGAGTACCGAACCCACAATCTTCCAATTACGAGGCCGGCGCTCTACCGAACCGACTGAGCTACCGCGCCTCTACTAAAATTTGGAAAAATGAATTATTCGCATCCTGTTCTACTGCTCAATATACTTTGATTGACACAGAGATTAATTTTTGTCTCTCATCTTCAATATATCTTCTTTGATATCTTCTCTCAGTATTAAAATTAGCAGTCTGAAATTAAAAAGAAATTGCCGCAGTTAAATATTCTGCGATCTTACGCGTAGAAAATTTTGACTCTTATGTCGAAGCATTCCTACGACTTTAGATGTCTACTACCCAGTGCGTTATCTCAATTTACGTTGAGTACCTTCTCTCAGTATGACTTGTACTGTTCGTGTACCTAGGGTCAGATTATGGCACAGGCTCACGGAGCACTGGCCCAGAGTCTCGAAATTTAGGGGTCTCACCTCAAAAAAACTGAAAAGTAATAATACAAATTTTTACGAAATATGTCTAGTAAAAATAAAAATAATTAAAACTTTTTGGTATTACATTACTGAGTTTAAGAAAATGTTAAATTTTATTACAAATCTCCTTGACTAAAATAATATTTATTTGGGGTGATCAATATGTTTTAGTTTCTCGGTTATCTTGAGCATAAAATTAATGATTTTGTCATAAGTGAGTAAAAATTGAGGTAATATAAGGCGTAATCGAAGGAGAATAAAAAAAGAAAAAAAAATACTGCATAAGATGAATAGTTTTAAATGAATTAGAAATTTTCAATAATTTTTTTTTCGAAAGAGGCTTATTTTGAGAAGCTCTGTATAGGTACATAGCTCTGTATATGGTAGGGGAGATAAGATGCTTGAAATGGCGTCTGTGTCCCGGGTTTAAAAAGTATAGTCGGGCTCTGCATGTGCCTATTCTCAACGAATGTCTGCCAATTTAGATGTTTGCTACTTAGTGCATTATTTCATCTTATGTTGAGAACCTCATCTCAGTATATTTTTTACTAATCCTGTCCGAATTTAGATGTCTAGTACTTAGTTTATCATCCTGACTTATGTTAGTAATTAATATCCCCGTTTTCTACTTTTTTTGTTTATTTATTTATTCTTATTATTATCGTTATCCTAATTTAATATTTTTTAGCTTTATATGCAGAAATTTTTGATATGCATCTAAATTAAAATTAATGTGAGTTAATAATAGTATAAAGAAGCACATTGTGTGAAGTATAATTAATTTAAATTGTTAAAATTATTGCATGCTATAATTATTTTAAAATATTTAGATTCTTCAGAAAAAAAAAAAAAAAAAAAAAGACAATGTAATAAAATATTTCACATCAGTTTTAATCTGTTGAAAATTTCAAACTTGGATTTTAAAATCACACATTATTACAAGTTAAAAATATTTTTTTGGAAATTAAAATTTATTCCTAACATGTAAAAATAAAGAAAATGTAAATATAAAAGGTATAGTACATTAGAAAATTGATAAAAAATATCATATAGCAATATCGAACTGTACCAAAACTAAATGATGTAATTAAAATTTAAACGATATTGAAAATATATAATGTGTAAGAGATCGTTTAAACTAAAACTTTTTTTTCGTTGAATTTAGCATCAATGACATTTAAAGGAAACACGTAGATTTTCAAAACTCGTGGTGATAAAAAAGAATACTTTATTGCTTGTTAATTCTTTAATAAGTAACTAAACAATCAAAATAAAGCCACTTTCAATAACATTAATATAAAGTTATTTTAATATTATTACTGGTAAAAATGAAAAATAATACAAATAATAAGTAATGTTAATGCGTTCTTTTAATATTTTTGTCTTGGTGAAATAATTTATCAAAATTAATAAATTCTTCTAAAATACATAATTTTTATATTGGTTTCAAAAAAATAATTTAAAATACACATTTTGCGAATATTTTTTAAATGGATTGTTTTCGTGTATCATACATTCACTAGACTGAATAGTTGAATAAGTAGAATACATACAATGAACGATTAACGTTTTAAAACATACAAGGAAGCACAATTTTTTCCCTCAAAACGAGATAAGCAGCGAACGCATCAAAATATGATAAAGCACTTGTTTCTTGGATCATAATTTGTTTCGTGAAATTCCCGAAGAAAAACGAAAAGCGGCATCCCATAATAAAATTGGGATCCTGCTTACGTTATTTAAGGAAAGTAAATAAAATGTGGAAAATGTTACAATTCCATGCTTTTCTACTTTTTTAGAAAAACGATATATCTTTAAATAATGAGAAGACATATGTTATATTTGCTGTTCAGTTACTTTCTGCTGCAAACAATTGTAGATTATTTTCCCGGCGCACTTCCAACTCTTTATAAAATAATCCACAAAAAAGCAATTTTTGCTTTTCGGCTGATGAATTCCACGTTACTGAATAACAAAAGTAACTGAAATAAGGGCGAGTTCTAGGAAATATTGAGCAATAAATCTCATTTGTTTTGCACAGGTTTGTGATTTCAACCTGACTGAACAAAAAATATACGGTCGTTGGTATTTCCATCGCTAAAACACATCCACAAGGATACATTCGATTTAATGGAGGGTATGGCTAAAATCCATTTATTTCTTCTTCATTTTCTTCTCCTCCTGCCTTTTTGTTTTTATTTTTTAGTAATAGCTAAGATTTAAATCGTAAGAAAACGTGAATACACACACACACATATAGATATATATACACACACACACATATATTTTTAATAGTCGAAAATTCAATAAAAAGTTTATCCAAATAAAAGAAAAGTAAATAAGTAAATTTATTTTATAGATTTACATATACTTATTTTGTATTTATGTTCGTAGTTTAATGGAATTACATAACGCATCTTAAATTTACAAAATATTTAATGTATATAAAGAAAAAGAAGGTGAAAGTAAATATATATATAGATATAAATATAAGAAACTTTTAAAACGAATATGTATATGATATAAAGTTAAAATAAAAGTTTAAAGATTAGAACGGAGGGGCCTCCCTGATGAAGACCTCTGTATTCCTCGAAACATAAAATTAACACGTGTAATTTTCGCAGAGATATGAGAATTTGTAGTAAATATATATTTTTTGCTGCGCATGCGCAAAAGACAGACTTTTTTATTACATTGATTAAAAGTTTGATATATTGGACAACGTATGTTCAAGAATAGGGTAAAAATTAAGCAAATTACCGGAAAAATAATGAGCTAGATTTAAGATATTTTCCAGAGTCAAAAATTTCATAAGAGGTTTTTCACATGCCACGTATTTAATTTAGTAATGTAATTTTTAAAAACCATGTTTTAAAGCTTTTTTTGTGTGAAAATTTTCTTATAAGCTTGTAATTAAATCATATTCACAAAGATTTCCAAGTTCAAAAGGGTTTTTTTCCCAAATAAGAACTTTTGCGACTTGAGTGAAATAATTGGATCTCCAAATTAAATACGTGTTATGTGAAAAATCCCTAATGAAATTTCAACTTCGAAAAATATCGAAAATCTTGCGCTTTTCTTCCGATTTTTTTTTTTTTTTTTTTTTTTTTTTAAGTTTTTAGTCTATTCAGATGAACTTTTGACATAAATTGGCCAATATATCAAGCTTTCAATGCATGTAATAAAAAAAAAAAAAAATGTATCTTTCGAGCATGTGCAGTAAAAAAATATTTATTACAAATACTCATATCTCAGCGATAATTACACGTGTATATTTTATGATTCGGAATAATGATTCTCCAATGTCTTCTCAAGTTTTCTTAAAGTTTCAGGGAATTTTGTTGAAATCCATTCTTGTTATGTGAAAAAAAAACTTACCAAAAAATTATATCTGTCTAAATAATTCCCACAAAAAAGCATACAAATATTGCACATAGTATGTGGAATTATCTGTTACAAGCCATTTGCAGAATTTTATGATACAGAGTAACTCAAAATATCTGGTAACATTTCTCAATATGGTTATGGCAAGTAAGCTACCTCAATTTGTTGTGTGTTGGTGTTGGTGTTTAGGATTAAGGCCGATTGACTGCTGTAGGTCCTGGGCCTGAGGGGCAGTGCCTTCCGTGGAGGTCTTTCTAAGGGGTCCTAGCCCGTATTTACGCAAGTTTCGGAGAAAACCACGGAAAACTCCGAACGGCTAGGCCGACGAGCGCGACCTGGGATCGAACCCGGCACCTCACGTCTACCAGCTTTGAGCGCAGAACCGCTCGGCCGCTGGTGGGCCTCAATTTGTTGTGTAAAGTGGCATAAAACGTTTTACCATTAAAATTAAGTTTAACTGATAAATGTCGGAAATCCTATGTTTCTTCATGAAATAATTTTAAAACAGTTAAAATTATTCAATTAAAAATTTCACTTTAGTAAACGCCAAATTGCTAATGTTAAAACTTTTTCTGTAGTTTTTAAAGTAATTTTTATTATGTACATACTCCTAATGACGGCATTTTTAAAAAAAATCGCATTTTAAAGTGGAGAGTATGTAACGTTCTAAATCTTAATTTCTTCGAAACTATTGACGCTTAAAATGGAATATTCCGCTTTAACACGTTAATTATCAATCACGCGATATCGCGTGATGTATGTTCTTAGCAAACGGCCTATCACGCGTTATTGCGTGGACATCGCTTTCAAGTTTCTAAGCGGAATAGTATAGCGGCCACAGCGAAACGGCGCGTAATAATTATATTATTCACTAGGGAAGGGATTTTTATTTTTATTTATTTTTTTTTTCTATTTGTACGAAATTCCAATTTTCAGCTTGGCAATGAACGTGTTAAAAAATTTGCTTTCTAAATTCTATTTTTAAAATGCTTTTATATTAAATCGTTTTTTCAGTCTGCCTCTTTATTTGCCTGTCACCAATTTTCTTTTATATGAGTTTAGAGAAGAGTCTTCATGGAATCTAAATGTCTAGAAATAATATAGAATCTTTTAGAAACTAGTGAAAACGTCTAAAGATTTCATGGGAACTTCTAGAAGTTTCTTGGAAATCAGTGAAAACGTCTAAAATCTTCATGGAATCTTCTACAAACTTCAGGTAAACGTCAAGATACTTCATGGAATCGTCTAGAAAGCATCATACAAGCGGCTTGAAATTCCATGTAATATTCTAAAAACTTCATGAAAACGTCTAAAAACCTCATGAAATCTTCTGGAAATTTGATGGAATCTTCCAGAAACTTCATGGAAAAGACTAGAAATTTCAGGAAAATGTCTGAAACTCTGGAACCTTTTAGAAAATTCTGAAACATTCTAGGAAATTCTGCAAGCTTTTCTTTCCACCAACCTAATCCAAAACATGCACCATGCTCTATTGCTGAAACCCGCCTCTTGAATTCGTATTTATTTGCAGAGATTTTTAAATAACTTTTTCCTCGAGAATATAGGCAAACGCTCTAGAATTCTAATAGGGGTTTCTAGAACTCACTTTCAAAGGGGACTAGAATTTATAAGGATGACATGAAACTATTTTTTCTAGAGCCACAATTTAGATTCTAGACAATTTAGATTCTTTGTCAGTTACAGAATTTTTCTCAGTGTAAGAAAAAAGTTTCGTCGTTTTTTTTTTTCTAGATTTTCCCTAGACCCTCAATCGCAAATTTTAACTAAGCGAGATCGCTTTGAGAATAACAAACAAATTAGTTACATACCGACAAAAAATGTAAACAATTAGATAGAATCAAACAAAACACAGGAGAAAAAATGTATAAAATTAACAATTAATATATTTTTTCCTTACTTTGGTACATGTGGCGAATGACTTAGCTCCGTAGCTAGGCAAATCGCTGACTATTTTGAGGTAATGGAATTTGGCTTGAGTGGCGCTGAGCTGCTTCTGACCTGGACCACCCAGTGCTTGGTTCTGCTTGATCAGTTGATTGAGCAATTTGATGAGTTCTTTCCTCTTCATAGTTTCTAGAAGTGACATAGGGACAAACTTTTCGAGACCATATTCTCGTCTGTTTAAAAGAGTAAACAGTATTATCAGACATATAATATACAAATTCTGTTCAGAGAAATCGAAAGTTCAATCACACTATCGACATTAAAAATACATCAACGATTAAATTTAATGTCATAGACATTTTTTAACAGTTAGAAATAATAACTGATTACTGCAATGAAATTTCGTATTCTGAAATTCAATTTGTTACTACATGACATCTAGTAACAATATGAGATAAAATGAAATTGATGGAATTGTGATGATTAGAAGAATGTAGATCATGAAGAGGCGATCCTTTTCCGAGAAAACTATTTATTTTCTCATTTACATACACAACACATCACAAATAACATAAAAAAGAACGTAAATAAACTATGTAAACATTATTATTTTTAAATGGACATAATTTTCCAGTCCACCAAACAAAAATACGAGCGGTCCTCAAACCAGGCGTTTTTACACCTTCATTGCATCATCCACTCTCTAAAAAACTAAGTCAAAGTCTCTCTTCAAATCGAAAGTCTTTTTCGTCAGCGCTGGACAGACAGCGCCCTCTAGTCGGTCTAAAAGTCATTACAGCATAACATAAAATGCACATAAAAGAAACACTAAATTAATATATGATATCATCGTATTACACTCTCTTAAAATGAAAGAATGAAAATAACTCAACTTGAGTGGCTGTACCCCGGAGGTAAAGAACACTATGTCACAGAAATGTAATTTTTTAGGAAGGATGTCGATGATGTTGTAATGAAATACAGTCGTCATTAATAAAGAAAATGGACATGGGTCAATTTTCCACTGTCCTATCTCCTTTATATTAACTCGACATAGCAATTAATGCCTCTATATAAAACAAAATATGCACATCAAAAACATGGTGGTAACTCTTTTCATGAAATGGACATGGTGTCCTTTGCCTCCGGGGTACAGATATGTACCAGTGGCGTTTAAGACATTTGGTTTCTATAGATAAAAATTAACTGATATAATCACAAATATGTAAATCCCTTTTGTTAAATAATGTACAATTTTAGGAAAACAACAACAACAACAAAAAAAAAACGTCGGGGTTTGCTGTTAAAGTTGAAAAACATACGGAGGCATATAGCAGTAATAGCAATTGGAGTTAATAGTTTTCGATAAATAATCATTAATAACAAATAAATAATATTGTTAATGTTTTTATTTCTGTAAAATTCAGATATATTTCCTTCAAATTCTTTATGGCCACGCACATTAAAATGCTTATCCATTCACTAAAGATATATACTATGATATTTTTAGAACCGAATGGTATTTATTTTGCAGCATCACTGTAAAAAAAATAATTCCGGCACTTTCCTGGGAAATTTTAGGCAACTAATGTGCCCAATATTTACCAGAAGTGTTCCTTGAAAATATCAGTGACCCTCAAATATACATATATTCAAAATAATACTACATTCCTGAAATCAGGAACGTTTCATGGACGAAAAACTGTTATTCTTAGGAGCCTATACACTAAGCTTATTAAAACCAGGAACGTATCCGATGTAATAAAGTAACGTTACTGATTTTTTTTACAGTGATACTGATTAAGAAATTACACATATGGAACTTCGAGAATAAAAGTTGTCCCACAAAAATCCGTACAATTTCAAAAATTTATTAAAAAAAAAAAAAAAAAAAAAAAAAAAGAAAGAAAGAAAGAAAAAAGAAAAAAAGAAAGAAAGAATAAGCCTACAACAAAACTAGTCACGATGTATCGAATAACGCAAAGCTTCTTATTTTACTAATTTAGTAAAGTTCCATATGAAATTCTTTCGTAGCACGAACAATATCAAGACGATATTACAATTCAACCCAAGAATGTTTCAGCTTGCTAACATCAACTGCAGCTACAGTCAGTGCTGCCAGATTGAGGTAATTTGCCATTTATTATCCACCGCGAAATTTTAATTGTAATGGTTGCCTAATAACTTCGAAGAGTTCTTTTTAAGATGTCTTCGAAGTGATTAGGCAACTGTTACAATCAAAATTTAGTGGTGGATATTGAGTAAAAAATTCCGAGAGTCTGTCAGCACTGTTTGGATCATTTATTTCAATTCCACAAGATGTTCGCATTTGTTTGGTTGACAGCATTTTTTACATAACCCCGAAAGAAAATTTTGAATAACTCATGACCATTTTGTGTAACTGAATTCTTTAATAATCGTTTACGTGGAGTGCAGCCCCATCTATAATCAGAAACATACTCTCAAAAAAAAAAAAAAAAAAATCTTGAGTTAGTCTGTCTTTTGTTGCAACTAGTTTTGCTGCAGGCCTCTCTCTCTCTCTCTCTCTGTTTTTTTTTTTTTTTGGGGGGGGGGAGGGGGGAGGGACAAACTGTATTTTAGAGACAGAAGCTTCTGGTAAACAATCAGAAAAAACTTATGCGAAGCATTATTCAAATATTCGAATTAGAATAAATATATTTTATCCCACAGAATGGCGCTAGATATTTGAATAAATTTTCAACGTAGTCTGAATGAAATAATAAGCTTCAATAAGGATAAAAATATCCTTGTGGAAGAAAGAGGTACAATGCCATTCTTGGGGGCCTAGCACTTCAGAAATTTTATCTTGGTTTTGTATCTAAAGAATTGAATTAATTATCCCATCTTTATTTCATAATTGTTTAAATATTTAAGCTGGTTGGTGTGGAGCCTTCTTATATAAAATATTTAATTTTTCATCAATGAATGCTATAGAAATCACGTAAAAAATACACGAAAAAACATACAGCAACTTTTATTTAACTCTCATTTACAGTTCATGTTATTATTTTATATTTCCTTCTTCTGTAAAACAATTTACTTTTTTATACATATATCTTATTTTATTATTAAAAAGATGAGTAGTTATTAATTTTAATGTAATCCAGTTAGAAGATACTTACTCGATGGTTTTGACAACCATTTTTCCCTGTATTCCACTAGTAATAGCGTGCTGCTGTAGGTGAAGAGCCGCTAGCCTGAGGGCCACGTCATATTTCAGCTCAGGGGCGAACCGCTCCTTCACCACATCGTTGCAACACTGTAATTATTTCATTTTAATGAATAATTTTGTAAGTATTTAGTGCTATAGTAACATTTAAGATAATATAACAAACATAACTCAACTATTTACTAGAAAATATATAATGTAAAATTTATTATATTTCTATAGGTTTTAAGAGCATGGTGAATAATATCCATTGGCTAGATATACACCTGCCAACATCCTAATTAATATTTAGTAGTTTTGTTAGTCACGCCTTCTTTTTCACACCAGTATTTTTTTTTTTTTTACTGTATTTTCCTACTTATTTAATCGTAACTGTATTTAGAGAATATTATTTTAAAAATTTACTGGTGTAAAGAAAAGATCGGTACTAACAACACTACGAAATTTATTAATGAAGATGTTGGCAGGTATGAGTAGATATGACTTCTATCTGGCAACATTCTTAAAAAAGAAAAAAAAAAAAAATATGTATGTATATTTTGTTGAATTCGTCATAATAATACACTGTTAAAAATATCCAACGTTTCACCTAATTAAATAAATAAATAAATATAAATAAATAAAATAGGGCCAATTTATGCCAGTTTTGCTACATTTAATATTCATAGATTCATAGAAATTTGATGCTAAGTTAAACCATTTCAATAGTAAAAACTAATATAATGATACAACTTAGCACAAATCTTTATAAAATATTAACTGAATATAAATTAGTCTAATTTAGCATTTTTTTCTTTCTCTTTTCGTTTTTTTTTTTTTTTTCTTTTTCTTGTTGTGAAATGTAAATTTCATATTAAAATATTAAAACTACTATCGTAATGAATTTTCGAAGAAAACACGCACAGACTTTAGATAATATTTTAAAATAAAATTGTAATATAAAAGTCGGCGTTAATCTGCATAAATAATAACACTTATTAAAAAAAAAAAAAAAAAAAAAAAAAAAAAATCCAGCTCATATTTTCATTAATCCATAATAATTTAAAACTATTTTTTTTTTTTAAATTGTTATGGATTTATGAAAATATGAGCTGAAATTAGCCAGATTGGAAATTTTGGCATAAAATGGTTTGAGCGGGCCTTTTCTTCGTTCGAGGTGCAATTTTATTGGAATAGTAGTAAAATGCAAGTATTTAGATCGGAGATACTGAGCTGAAAAAGTTATTTTGTTCTTTTTAGTGCATTAAGAAAAGGGCATTTTTTTTTTTTTTTTTTTAATAAGTGTTATTTTCACCTTTTTCGTTTTGTAACAAAATATTTTTTAAATACTTATACTTATTTCGACTTATTAGTTATTATCTTAATTTTACATTCATTTTTATGAAAAAAAGAAAAAAAAAAAAAAAAAATCACGCGAGTAAAAAAAAAAAAAAAAAAAAAAAAAAAAAAAAAAAATCAATCAATCACTTTTTTGATATCCAGCATCCCTTTAATCTCGTTAATTAATAATTTTATTAGCATTAAAAAAATATATTGCTTCGAAAAGAATTTTTCTCACCCTTTTCAAAAACAAAATGAAACTTTTGAAAACTATGTGAGATCTCTGAAAATTAACCGAGAAGCAGAATAAACTTTGAATAATAATAATAAATCTTTTACATAAATGTAGAGAATTTGTATCTCCAATTAATACGATTTTTTTCATGGTTTTCGATCTTTATGGTTAAATAGTGGGTGCAAAGAACAAATAACTAGAGCCTAATTCTTATTCATCCAAACAGGTTTTCATTATAAGGCCGATTTCAAACTGTGTTTATAAAGTGTTAGGCGTATTTGCACTTTTTAGAATAGCAGAAGAGGTTTTTTTAAAGCTGTATTCCATTGAAGGGAGCCCACCAGCAGCCGAGCGGTTCTGCGCTCAAAGCTGGTAGACATGAGGTGCCGGGTTCGATCCCAGGTCGCTCTCGTCGGCCTAGCCGTTCGAAGTTTTCCGTGGTTTTCTTCAAAACTTGAGTAAATACGGGCTAGGACCCTATAGAAAGACACCCACAGAGGGCATTCTCCCTCTGGCCTAGGACCTATAGCAGTCAATCGGCCTTATTCCCAAAAACCAAATCCATTGAATGAAGAAAGGACTGAAGTATTTCGAGCGCAGAACCTGCTATACATGATGTAATATACGTATATATGATGGTCATATTCAGATAAAACAGCTTTGTTTTTTAACAGTGAAGATCATACATAATAATCACAAGCCTTACCTTCAAATGGTTAATTACATATTGATTTCATATTGAAATAAACAACATTAAAATTTACCGTTTTCTAAGTCTTAACTAAAGGTTTAAGAGCAATTAGAATGCTGTATGCTTAAAAAATAATAATAATAATAATTAGTTTGGGTTTTAGAAATCTGGCTTCAAATCAAGAAACCATTTTAGCTTTCTTTTTTAATGTTTTCGTGTTAATAGACAAAGAAAATCAATTTCATCAATATCAATTACTCAGTTTCAGTCAGATGGAAATATTTTTAAATTAAATTAAGAAAACAATAGCTTATTAAAACCAATGGACGTTTCTATACGTCATGCGTGCATATATAAAAACATTCATTTCGTATAAATAACAATCATAGTTTCAGTTTGAAAATGGAAGAAAATGGAATTCTCTCTTGATATCACTGAAATGATAGCATTTGAAGAGATTTTCTCATAAGAAAATGGCTTGGTGAAAGATAAATGCAATTTGCGTAGATTAACGGCTTTTTCTCGTAAAAATTCAAAAAATTATACTTTCGAAACATCAATTTACGGGCTACGGCCGTTTAGCTAGCAAAACGGTCATTTCCCGTAAAATTATACGTTTATTTCCGAAATTATGCTTCCAAAACATTAATTTACGGATTATGACCGTTTAGGTAGCAAAACGGTCATTTCCCCTAAAATTATACGGTCAAATACCGTGACTTTATAATTTTTTTTACAGTGTATCGATCAATATTGTATAATTACCTGGAGTTTCAGAGCGCCCATTGTACTCTTTCCTGCCGATCCCCTATGTGCGCAACCTCTCCTTGCTTTATCTTATATTAACTGCAGAAATGTTAAAATCCAAACAAACAGGAATTTTCATTTAAATTTTATGAATTAATTTTTGAGTTACGGCTCCCAAAAATCTATATATGACGAAAAAATATTTATTGTTTAGTGTCTAGATGTCGGGTTCAAATCTCTGCTCAGGCATGGATGTTTTTAAAGGCTTGTAATACACTTTAAGCCTCAGGTCCCAGTCTAATGCGCCTTAACGTGAAAAAGAAAAATAATAATCATAGAACGACAACCCGTACCTTAATATCCTGTCCCACCAAAAAATTGTAATTAATATCTATTATTATTTATTTTTTAAAGAAATTATTTTCATCTCAAAATTCACTCAAATTAAATAATAATCAGGTAGGTTTCTGTAATGTTTTTCTATGTAAAATTAATTTTTCGAACATTATGAGATTCAAAAACGAGATCAAGAAAAATATACACACGCATATATATATACATAACAGGGGTCGATCCAGGTTTTGATTTTTGGGTCCCTTTTTTGTGAAAAACAAAATATTTTTGTGAAATTTTTATTTACTTTTGTGAAAAAGTAAAATATTGTGTAAAATCTTCCATTTTTTACAATCACTGCATATAATGTTTAATATCGAGTTAATAGAGTTTCGTTCAGTCAAATTAAAGAATTAATTAAAAATAACATTAAAAACATGAAAACATTTAATAAAGAGATCATTTTTATAAAACAAAATCTTGTGAAGGGGCTTATTTTATAAATTTGAATTTTGTGAAGGGTCCCTTTTTGTGGATTTGAATTTTGTGAAAGGTCCCTTTTTATGAATTTGAATTTTGTGAAGGGTCCCTTTTTATAAATTTGAATTTTGTGAAGAGTCCCTTTTTATAAATTTGAATTTTGTGAAGGGTCCCTGTTTACGATGTGGAATTTTGTGAAGGGGCCTGAAAAGGGACCCAAATTTTGCCTGGATCGACTCCTGCATAATAGACAAATAAATACCAATCTCTTCCACAATATTACCTGTACAAAGAGGTAATCGAACGCTATAGGATCCCTTTGCATGAGATCATAGATATCTTTGGGTACAAATGTGAGTCGAAAGAGGCACCGTAGGTGGTGAGCTCCCGGCCGAGCAGCAATCTAAATTATATTAGGAAATATATTGAAACAAGCTACTAAAAACATGTTTTTTACAAATGATACAAATATTACATTAGATTCATTAAAAAATAAACAACTGAATGAAATTTTTTTAAACAATAGTTATTAAATAAATAAAGATTAAAAGAAAAGGAAAAATTCGCTGCATTTTCATTCAAAAAAATGCCTTTTGTTCGGTTACATGTCCCTATACTACACCTTTATGCCCTAAATTTTTACTTAAATAAAGAAATTTACACTTAGGCATTTTCTTGTACGTTTCAGTAGTTTTAAAAGCTTACTTTGAAAACTAAACTTTATATTTTTCAACAACTTTTGTGTGTATTAACATTTCTAATTAAGTTAGATAATAGTAATTTATAATAGAAGCCAACCGAAATATTTTACCATGTATCCCAAAATTAAACTTACGTTAGCATCTATTTTGTATTTTAGATATTTCACATTGGCATGGCTTAAATACAAACTAAAGTTACATTGTTAAAAAAAAAAAAAAAAAAAAAAAAAAAAAAAAAAAAATCACATTTTACACACTAAATTTCTGCATACATACAATATAATTACATAAGATTTTAATTGAAACCACAATATTGTACATTATATATATATATATATACATATATATAATACTAATAATAGTAATAATAATGTTTTAAATATAATGTTTTAAAAATAATGTTACGAATAGTAGTTTTAAAAAGCAAAACACGAAAATAGACAACTATGTATAAGTGATTTATCTTACGCAAATCGTCTAAAAATGCTGATGAAAAAATGTCAAAAGAAAGAAGAAATGAAACGTAAAAAAATCTGGTATGAAACAACTTCGCCACTTCCATCACCCACTATTACACGTATTATGTGCAGATTTTGGAGATAATGTGATCAGAAAACATCAAATTGACCTAACAAATTATAGACACCTAACCATTTTCCTGTAATAAAAAGCTGATACCTATGTAAAGACCTATAAAATAGAGCTTACATACACAAACACACACACACACACACAAAAAAAAAAAAAAAATCAGCAGAGCCTTTTTTTGAACTACCAGTTTGCGAGATCTAAAGCTGACCTACCAAATCAGGATGGGAGTTAATTTTCCTGTAGTAACTACAAAATATGAGAAATAATATCTAAAAGGGAATTATATATAATTTTTTAAGGAATCCATTAGAGTCATTTTTGAGATACCATCTTTCACCAAAACTTGGCATACTCAGTTGTTAACCCGAAAACAACAATTGAATATGAAAGGATATCTAAAAGGGTATTAATATGGTGAGTTGAAAAAAAAATGCCTTTTTAAAGGAACACACTCACGAGACCTGAAATTAAACTATTTATACAGGATGACTATCACTTTTCCTGAACTATCCAACAATTTCATACGAAAGGACATCTGATAGGTTGTTTATCTAGAAACTTTGAAGAAAATCGTTAGAGCAGTTTTATTGAGATACGGATTTACGGTACCACTTTCGGTTTCCAATCTCCTACATACGCTTTTACAATTTTCACCGAAACTTACAAAAATGATCTATATACCAGATCTGTCTTAATTCTGAAATTTAGTCGTTCTATCTTTCTTAGTTTCGGAGATATGATATGGAGTCAGAATATTCCCCAAACACATACACTTATGCTGATCAATGGCCGAAAACTACCGTTTTGGTCTCAGGAGACCTTAAAACATGTAAATTAGGTGAAATATTGACAATGAATTTTTTGACCGAATGCAATATTCCCATTACCTATGGTAGTCGGGTAACGGAAGTAAAATTAGTTATGTTATAAAATAAAAGATAATTTCTATACCAACCTTAGCGAGAGTATCTTTGGGATTTAAAATAGAAAGTTTATTCTTTCGAACAGACTTGATATGCTCCACCACCAAGGAGAAATGCTCAAGACAGGTAATAGACAGCTTTTCTTGGAGAGCGTTTAGCACATCCTGTTTTAAATGCATCAAATTACAGTTTTATAAAGGATAATAAGCATTATTATGAAAATGTATTATATTAAAATGAACATTTATTACACTTAATTTAATTTTTTAAGAATTCGTAATAGTAATACATTTGATAATAATAATATTAATAATAATAACAAAGTCTATAAAAAATATATTATGTATTTCTTAAATCATCTTCAATAACACATAAATCAAAGTGATACCAGAGTTTCCCCCCAAATAATGCCAGGAGAATGCTGCACCCTGTCAGATCTTTTTTTTTTTTTTTTTTTTTAAATAAATAATTAAATAAATAAAGCACCTTTTTTGCCCCTTACGAAAATAAAATAAATAGCACTATTCTTTCCCTTATCTTAAAAAAAAAGAAAGAAAGAAAGAAAAGAAAAGAAAAGAAAAGAAAAGAAAAGAAAAATGATATGTACAAAATAAATTAAATGTTGTGCATGATCATCAACATTCATTTATTCATTAGTAACAAGCGAAAATAAAATAAAATTAAAAATTATTTCTTGTATGCATACTTAAAATAGAATTTTTAAACGGGGGTAGATTTTAAACGTTAAATGTGCCCTTAAAAAATCTAAAAAGTGCCCTTTTCTTATTAGAAGCAGCTGCCCTTTTTTAAACCTTGGGAAACTGGTAATGCACACCAAATTATTTTTCAATATATTTCTTAAGATTCCTAGTATAATAATACTAAATTATGCAGTTTTTTTTTAAGATATGCATAAATGTAAAATATTAATTTCATTATAATTATATTTAAAATAGAAAATAACATTATTTGCAATAGAAAATTAAATTTTCAATATCTATAATTATTGCTAAATTACAATTTCTTAATTACTGTACAGTGAGCATTTTACAGTAAAATACATTTAAAAAAAAAGTGTATGGAATGATATATTTATAAGTATATACAATTAGCTAGATGAATTAAATTCAGATAATTAAAAAAAAAAAATACTTTGTTTTAGTAGCCATAAAAATGTTTTCAAATTGAAAAGTTACAAAAAAAAAAAAAAATAATAATAATAATAATAATAATAAAATAAAATAAATAAAATAAAATAAAATAAAATAAATACAATAAATTCAAAACCTTATTTTTTTTCTCTCTTTGTTAATTTAAACATTATAAGCATTTAATGTTAAGTGTGGTTTGTAATTACGGGATTACGACAATTTTTATTTGAGAATTAACATATTATAAAAGGATCTCTGAATTATGTATTTGCAGAAAGGTGCTACTAAAAGATAATTCAAAATTAATGGTTAAAAAAAAAAAAAAAAAAAAAAAACTAAATGTAGTGGTCAAGATAACTTCTTACAAATGATAATTATATTATGCAGACATTAAAATAATGAAATTTATTATTACTTTTTTCTTTTTTACAATAAGTATTTTTGCATTATACTTACCTGTACAGTAGTCGTGCTATCATACTTGAAAGACTTGGTTTGACCATTTTCTAAAAACACTTTTAGAACATTAGGCATAAAAGGTACATGAGAGTCGAACGGGGACGGCTGAAATAAAAAATAAAGCTACTTAAACGCAAAACCAGTGAAATCAACCATCAAGCAATTCAATTTAAAAAGGTTTAATAATTTACAAA
Organism: Salticus scenicus; assembly: GCA_963930645.1. Taxonomy (NCBI): domain Eukaryota; kingdom Metazoa; phylum Arthropoda; class Arachnida; order Araneae; family Salticidae; genus Salticus; species Salticus scenicus. Next base: position 344,748,269 of record OZ005650.1, on the reverse strand, counting down.
TATTCTATTAGAAATATTTTCTTTCTCTCTCTCTATATATATATATATATTATTAATAATAAATATATTAAAGGTTAACGGTTTTCAAAAATTTTAAATATAAGAGTAAACTGTTTGAGTTCTAAAAGAAGAGAGAGAAAGCGCATAAAGAAAAACCAATCACAGACAAATTTTCTATAATCCTCGAAATAATAATAATAATGAAACAACTAAAACTAAAAATTCTAAATTGTACATTAAAAAATAAAATTATATATATATATATATATATTCTAAACAATACTTTGAGAAAAATTAGATTGCATATTGATACATTTTTTTTTTTTTTTTTTTTTTTTTTACCTACGCATGATAGTCCTCTATATAAAACTAAATTTATACAACAATCGACTTTACAATATTTACAATCAGAAAATTCAACATCGTGAATTATAAACAGTCTTGATATATTTGGAAATAAAATATAAGTAAACACCTAAGCAATAAGTAAACACCTAACTAAGAGATAACATACACATTAAATAAATATGGCGGTACAATTGTAAAAAAAATTAAATAAATATATTACTGAAAAAAAAGGTACCTTTTTTTTCAGAAATAATAAATTAAAGTATTAATAATATTAATTTCTAAAATTTAGATATTTGGTTCTCATGTATTAAATAAATTTCAGATAATTATATTTTTTAAATATTTATGTATTATAATTAAAAAGATATAAAACATATTTACAATATAAAATTCCACAATTAAGTTATAGATTGCGATAATAAAATTAAATAAATATGGAAGTGCCATTGTAAAAATTAAATAGATATATTATTGAAAAAAAAAAATGCATTTTTTTTCCCCAAAAGAATAAATTAAAGTATTAATAATATTAATTTCTAAAATTTAAATATCTGGTTCTCATATATTAAATAAATTTTAGATAATTATATTTTTTAAATATTTATGCATTATAATTAAAAAGATATAAAACATATTTACAATATAAAATTCCACAATTAAGTTATAGACAACGATTATAAAATAAAAAAAGTAAAAAATAAACTAAACAATACTTCATCATTAAGCCACAATCTAAAATAATGCATATGACAATTCATTTGTAAAGTAAAAATCCAAATTATTATACTTGTAAAAAGTATAATTATTAGATTATATACTAATGACGTTTTCTAAAACTTATAAATCGATATAAAATGAGATTATCCATAATATCTCGGATATGAAATCGATTTCTGATCGTAGAATATATAAAAATGAAAACAATACGTAAAAAAAATAAAACTGCATATTTTAATTATAATATGAAAGTTTACCTCCATTATGTAAGAGAGTGCAGAATTAGAAGAAAGATATAATAAATAAACTAAATAATATTTAATTAATAACACAAAATAAATAAATATGGCAATATTATAATAATGAAAAAATCCAAACTATTATTCTTTCAATGTGTACATTTATTAGAAGATATACACATGGCGCTTTCAATAGCGAAAAGATTAAATAACCCCGATATAAAAATTATTAAAAGTAAATATCAATATATTATAATTTATGAAAATCAAGTAGTTTCGTATGAAATAAAAGATGAAGCGAGACAGATGTTAGATCATTTCATAAGTGACGCACAAACTGAGCTCTTTGCATTCTGAGGATGACACTGATCGCCAGCAAGAGAAATTAACAGGAAGAAAATTATTATGATGTAATACAGGAAGCCTTCATCATGACAATACTGTTCAAAAGGAAATCTTAAATTTCATTCATTCAGTAGCCTTGATTGTATCCGATTTGAACACATGATAATCAAATTACTAAATGGGTCGTTTTAATTTCGAATGGAACTCTTAGCAATAGAAATAACAATAATAGTCAATTGGTTGAGCAAAAATTGTTATATTATATTAAAAATAAAGCATCCAAAATATTTTATAGAAATATTTGGTAATTAAAATTAAATGCTTTAAAAACATTTCCTTTAAGTCATATGTTGACTTTCTAACTTGTTTCAGGAATTTGTAAATATAGAATATATGTTTTATCAGTTTACTTCAATAAACATTCGATTTTGATAATATAAAGACAATAAAACAATTTTTATATTCTCACCAATTAAATTATTTTATTATGTGTCTCTTCAGTTAAATGTAAAGACTATTTTCTAAGATCTATATACTAATGAATTATTTTCCTTTCTTCTCATAGTGCTATATATATTTTTTTTTTTAATAGTCTCCGATTAACATAACCTAGAAAAAATAGCAACTTCATAGATATATATATATGAAATGAAAAAAAAAAAAAAAAAAAAGATATTCACAATATATTCTTTCATTTAATATAATTATTCCATAATATTCTCCTTTCTTATAGTAACTTTTTGTTGTTATAAAAAAAAACAAAAAAATACTGAGAAAAAAGCACAAGTTAGAAAGATTTATTTCCGTAATTTAAAATTGCATTCTTATGTTTTTCTCCACTTTGATAATTATCTACTAAAACACGAAATGCTAGATACAATAAAGAGAATGATTTGTTCACATAAATAAGTTAATTTTCTCGCTTGAACATAGTAAAAAATTGACATATTCAAGTATTTAATTTTTTTTTTTTAATTTTTGTATTCTTCAATTAAATTTAAAAAGTAAATCACTTTAACTAGTAATGATTGTTCCGTTTGTTTACCTGTTAACCGAGTATGACGAAATTTTTCGTCATATTAGAAAGACATCTCCAATAGGCATGACAACACTGTGGAAGGAATTGAGAAAGTGGGAGGAGTGGATATTGTTGACTAACAAACGAAAGCTTACAAAATCGCTTTAAGGAATACCTTACTGAGAAATAAAATTTTACAATTTGTTTAATTGATTATTTGTACGTTGAAAACATTTCATTTATACATTAAATATTATTTTTAAAAAAAAATCGAAAGAAATGCAATTACTAAGCTAAAAATTCTTTTATTACTAAGGAGCAGTAGCGTCCGGAGAAAATTTTTCTGGAGGGTGCAATCTTAAAACTGGGAAAGTTTTGTTATATTTTGCAAATTCAATTAGTCACAAAAAGTTGGCTGACTCAGACGATTAAGCCTTTGTATAAGCATTTGCTACAACAGATTTGTATGCATGTATTTTAAACTAAGACCTTTTATTTAAAAAAATTGTACAGCTTGATGCATACCAAACAGAAAAACTTACGAGTCGACTCAAACTCTACTCGCAGGAAAAAAAAAAAAAAAAAGTTAGAGGCAACATGCAGAACGTGCCGGTTTAGTTATATATATATATTTTTGGCTGTGCATTGAAAGTCTGATGAAATAGTTAAAACATTAAACATAATATTAAAATATATATATACTTTAATGATTAGAATTTTTCAGGAGGGGGCTAAAGCACCTCTTTGCTCCTATCTGCCGCCCCCCATGCTAAAGTGAGATCCTATTTCTCATTGCGAAAAATTTTTTCTGATTGTTAAACCAGTTGAACGAATGAAGGGCTCACGATGTTCCTAAAATTTTAGGCGCGTTTTATTAATCTCTCGCCACTATTTATTATTTTTTTTTTTTTTCAAAATTTTATTGGTACAATATTATTAAAAAAAAATGACTGTTCTGAAATAGCCGTGACAAAAAATAAAACGAATTTAAAAGTTTAGGAACTTTATGAGCACTGCGAAAGTTATTCCCCGTTAGCAGGTAAAATTTAGTGATACTCGACTCTTATATAAATTAAAATGAGATTATACTCATGCGCATTAAAAAAAAAAAAAAAATGCAATTTTACATAATAATATTTTTATTTCAAATGCATAATGCACGACAAAGATTTATATAACTAAACACAACAAATTCCAAGTACTTACACAGTAAAGCGGGGAGCCATTTATTACAACACCTTCGGCAAACCTAACTCTGGAGGGGTTTGACTTTAATTTGGCTTTTTTCGCAGCAGTGAGCAACGCTGACTTTCGAGTTGTCTAAAATACAAATAACAAAAACAGTATTGAAATATTTGTATTGTTTTTAATTTAACTGTAATAAATTACAGAGAAAATTAAAGTACATTAAAACAAGAAACAAAGAAAAAAATTACATTATTTGTTGTTGGCTGGCACACTTGGAGTTTCACAGAATGCTTACAAGATCTAGGAAGAAAGAAAATCAGTTTGATTACGAAGGTATTTTTATGTTTTATTTTATTAGTATTATTATAAATTTCATTAGCATATTTTTTCACATACAGTACACATAACTCTACTATTTTTTAATATAGGAATTTTTGCTAGTGTTCGGATACTTTCGTTACCGACTGTACATATGAAGATTCTACAATCCATAGAATAATAATAAAGGAAGAAGGAGCGTACGTGTTTTGGTTTCGGTTTGTAAATTCCAGCATTGCCGGGTATAGGGTTGTAACAGTGCTTCCATCTGATTGGTTGGCGATTGTTGGCGAGATTTTTGAATCGTCTCGTCTCTCTGACAATCAGTCTGCGAGGTAGTACCCACAACAAACGGCGATAAATGCGCTGAGGATAGATGCCCTACTTCAAGTTTGAGAGGAGCAAAAGTAGCTTTCGCTGGTATTTCACTAGAAGGGGTTTGTAAGCATTAGAGTATTGGCGTGCTCCTTCTTCCTTTATTATTATTTTATGCAACAATCACAGGGTAAAACAAAGAGTAGAAACAGCTCACAAAAAGGATTTTTTTAGTATTGGAAAGTGAGACATGAAAGAAAAATATATCATTTTCTTACAACATAGATATAAAGTACTTTCTAAAAGTATTTTTTCCCTTATAAAAAATGTTCGAAATTACAACCACTAGAAGTAAGTCAAGTTAAGCCTGCGCAGTGAGAGTGATTGGTGAATATTTGAGATATGACAGATATTTCTCGCACGTATAGCTACAAGACTTTAAAAAAAGCTTTTCACTAATCGCTCTTACGACGCTGTAAAGATTTCATTACTATTAGTTGCCGAAATTATCAGTACTTTTTATAAAAAATATTGTACAGAAGCTCTTTACGTCAAAGCTATAAATATCCCCCCCCCCCTCATTTCATGTGTCATTCTGTGTGTGTGTGTACACTTCATTTTCACGCATAATTTTCCATAATAAACAAAAGAAAAAAACACAGAGAGAGACACGAAAGATAAATATGCCTTTTTCTTCTAACATACATGCAAATTGCTTCTTAAAAGCATTTTTTTTTTTTTTTTAAATACTTAAAATCACAACCACCACAACACTACAAAGTTTGACAGCGCCCTGAGCATTATTGACGATGATTTTCAAACATACCAGGTGTTTCTCACATGGATAGCTAAGAAACTTTTAAAACTTTTCACCAATCACTCTTACGACACTCTTAAGCTTTTAATACTATTACTGGTCGTAATTTCGACACTTTCTTGTCGAAAAGCGTTTTAAAGACTTTTACGTCAATATTCTAAGTAAACATTGTTTTTCCCTTTCACGTCTCAGTTTTTGTGCTTTTACATTTAACGTCCACCCCTACTTACCTATACTAAAAATATTCATTTTAGTATGGGATGTCACTCTTTTAAGTTTGTCGCGTGATTATAGAATCACCATGTAGTATATGTTAGTGACACCTACATTTTTTTTTTTCACAAACGTCTTTCCTCGGGCAAAATTCGTGAATTGGCACAAGTGATTTTATATAAAGTGCTTATGTAATAGATCGTAAATAATTACTTTCACATTATTATTATTTTACACTAGAATGTTCTTGAAAAAAACAAATGAAACAAATTCAACCCATTTTTATAGGATGAGTGATAAATTAGATTATTTTAAAAATTTTGACATCCATTGAATTAACGTATTTTACAATAACTCTTTCTAAACATCAATTTTTGCAGAGATTTAATATTCACTAGCTCATTTTTACACTATCTATTTATCTTAAAGGGAAAAAAAAAATGTTTCCTGAAATAAAACACATGTATAATTATGTATTCAAATAAATAATTTGTCCTACTGAAAACCAAATTAAAGTAATTTTTTAAAAAAAAAAAAGACCCTATCAAGTTACACCTTATTTTGAAGGTCTTAGTATTTCCTGACCGTTGGTGATGTTCGTACAGAACACACTGTGCCCCCTGGCGGTGGAAAGTGCAAGTAAAGGATTTTGCAGTTGACACCACCATGGGACACTTTATTTGAAAAGTCTTGGAAATTCAAGGCAATTGGTGATGTTTGTATACAACATATTGCGCTCCCCGGTGGAGAAAAGTGAACTTTGCATAACATGCCTGCTATACGGTGCCACAGCCACAGGCCGCAGAAACACGAGAGAAAGTTTCGTTCATTTCAAGGTTAATTTTTGAGAATTTTTTCATCTTATTAGTTGTCTGCATATACACTGCCACAGGCACAGGGGTCACAAGGCAGAGTTTCGTTCGGTTCAATGTAATTTTTTTGTTATTGCTGATTATTTTTTTCCCTGTGCTTTTGTTTAAAAATAGAAATTCAAACAAAATGGAGTTAAAGATATGAAATCGCACAAATTTAAGGTTCATTTCTATTTATAAGGATTTTTCCGAAGTTCTTTTTTTAAGTGAAATGTCATAAATTATATTAGATGTTTTAACTTGAAATATATTTAAATAATGATGCAACGATTTTTGAAACATTACAGTCAATAAAATTCGACGGGTTCCAGCTAGTATTCCTTTGAATGCACATTTAAGCAAAATTTCGCCCCATTTTTCCATGTTAAGAAAATCGTAAACTTCGAATAACTACGGAGTTTTTAAATTAAAATTTTAAAATCAATAAGGTTCTTGCCAGTGTCACAAGTAATATTTTAAAACTAGTCCGATCTGTCAACGTCATTTGTTCTTGAACCATCGCGTACACAGACTAACAAACTAACAGAATAACACACTGACATCGATTTCGTGATTTTCGGTTTTCTCCCGCCGCAAAACGTGTAAAAAAAAAAAAAAAAAAAAAAAAAAAAAAGTCGAAAACTTTTATGATTGACTAAGTTTCCAATACCTATATATATAATGGGTAACTAATACGGTAATTTTTCAAATAGAATGTCATGCTATAATTTCACTGATGCTATTTATAATACATTCCTAAGTTTTTATAATGCAGTTTTGGCTTGTAATAGTAACATGCATAATCTTTTGTGAAATTTCCATTTGATTATGTCTTGATTTAACAAATTATTACATTTCTTTAAATATTTTAGCATTTGATTTTCACTAATCTAAATTTACGAGCATAATTAAGTGATAATTTTTTGGCATAATATTTACTTGCTTAACATAAGTATTAGTAATATAAACGTACAATGTAGCATACTAAATTAGAGTAATTGTTTTCTAATTTCTTAAGCTATCACGAAAGAAAAAAATTTAAAACATTCAGAGTTTTCCAGTCTAATCCAATGAATTACCTGACTAATTCGATGACTCTCTCCCTAGGGGATTTGACCACGTCTTCACCATTTATTTGGAGAATCTGATCGCCTGGAAGAAGTTTGTTTTCACTTGGACCACCTGCAAAAAAATAAATAAATAAATAAATAAATAATAAAAAAAAATTATAAAAAAAAAAAAAATGCATATCGTTAAATAGATTGTGAAAAAGAAAGAATGGACATTTATCCTGGTCATAATATGCTGCATTTTTTAGCAGTTTGAGATTATTGATAGAATAAACATTTATGATTATTTTCAAAATATAACTACTTAAATTACATTTTAATAAAATGCGTCTGAAACATAAAAGTGAATATTTTGGTTTGAAATTTCTCAAACTGATATTTCTTGAAGCATTCCTTAATATAGCAAACTTTAACATTTATAATGAAACGAAATAAGTCAGTAATTTGGTAGTTCTCAATCTATAATCATTATTGATTATCCTTTTAATCACACGGGTAAATAAAAGTGCCGTAATGTCTTAAAAATCTACTTATATATTATTCTCATTATTTCGTTGCCAAACTGTAAATTGTTAAGTACCGGAAAATATGCAGTTTGAAATACAATTAATGAAACTAATAATAATAACAATATTATTATAGATAACACATATTCACATACGCTTTATATATTAACATTCTTGAAATTATTTATTCTGTTAAAAGATTTAAATTCCAATATGAAAGTACGTAATTTATAGAGCCTTTTTTATACAAATTTTTGAAATCTTGAATTAAAATATCGGATAAATAACATTGAAATTAATTTTCAGCAATAAACCTATACAATGTGAAAAAATTCCTTCTAAGTAATTTATCACACACATAGCTCTTTTCTACACCATTTTTTCAGATAAATTGGTAGTAGATCTTTATAAAACCTAAAAAGATCTGTAGAACAGCTTCACCCAACAATTGATGTGCACAGGAATTGAATCAGTACAGTTTTTTATAACAAACATATAAAATATAAATATTTGTGCATTTATGCACTATAGAAGATGAGATTTAAATTTTCATAAAATTGGAAAAAGTCGGAATGTAAGCACCATCTGTTGGGCAATTTTACGTTAAAATATGATTAGCACCAATATATCCTGGTCCAACCTAATATAAAGCTTCTAGGTATTCCGTACCTTCCCGCGGAAGATAAAGCGTCCACAATATGATGCTGACGAACACTAACACAGAGAGATAAATAGAGTCGCAAGTAGACCGACGTATAATTTCTAATGCTAATCTAATCATGTTCAGGAGACCTCAGGACAGGTAAATTCGTCGAAAATCTGAAATCTATAATTTCACAAATCAAAAATTTTCTTTTTATTTGTAGAGAAGAAAATAAAATTTACTTCAAAAGTTGATGAAATCATAAAAAAAAATTTAATTTTACACATATTCTGCTACCATATTTTATAATTAAAAACGATTTTTATTATTTTATTCCTTTTATTTCGGTCTTTTACGTTTTTTGAGTATTTATATTACATATTGTCAAAATGATATTATTTTACTAATGCAAAAGTAAATAATTAAAAAAAAAAAAAAAAAAAAAAAAAAAAAAAAAAGTAAAAAAAAAAAAATAATAATAATAATAAAATATATATATATATATATATATATATATATACAAATTACTTCTGTTGATAAAATTATTATGAAAACATGCCAGTCAATTTAGCAGTAACCATGCAAACTAACTTAATCTAAATAATTTATTATGAAAATAAGAACAGAAATATCTTTTTAAAAAACATCTCCGTGAAATCTTTCCCTCATTTGCAAATATATTGCAAAAATTTTCATTTTAGCATACATTCCAACAGAATGTTGTCGGGCTTTACAAGAAAAAGAGCTGAAACTGTGTTTTACAAGAAAACTGAAAATGAATAAGGGTTGAAAAAAAAAAAAAAAAAAAAAAAGACTATTTTTCCTCATCAATAAAGCAGTAAAGAAAATCAGAAAGTAATGAAAATATTCTGTTCTTTTGCTATGAGAATTCAATATTCATCTTTTCTTTTCAGTTGACAGGTTTTTTCATTCTTTCAAAGCAGCTATGAAACTGAGAGTTAGGAAAAAGTGACATGTCGACAAAACACTTCAGCATAAAATTTAAGTTGACTTTGCGTGAAACATTCTTGTATTTTTACAGAGGAATAAAATTAAATTTATCTTCCTACACAGTAGCATAACAACAGATTTTTTTTTGCATTTATATGAAAATAAAATATATATTTATGATAAAGAAATGATAAACATATTAAAGATATAAAGTATATTCTTACATGCTAATCCCCCCATCTTTTATACTTTCTCTTACGCATAAGGTCGAGAAAGTATTGTTTTATGGTAAAATTTTCGAACGTGAATTTTTGTTATATTTACATGTTCTGAGATCCTCTGAATACGAAAATCATGTTTTTAGCGAATGGTCTCTGTGTTAAAGGATTATGTAAAGTTGTAGCTTTTCTGTTTTCAGTTTAGCTGAGTGCCAAACATTAATATTAATGAATTTGGATGGTTTTGTTTGGTTAATAATTTTCACTACTTTTATTAAATTTTATTTTACTTCTAAATCATTTAACGAAATAGTTTTAAGATAGAAGATATAAAAAGTCGTTAACATGCACAAATTTTTTATTTTTGAATGCTTAATTTCTGAGAGTTATCAAAATTCTTTTCTAAATCCGGTAGGGAACATATGAGTTAGAAATTAAAATTCAAATCTTCAGCTTTTTCTCAATTACTGTAAGATAAAAGTGCCGGCCTGCCGTTTCAAAGAGTCAGATTTTTACTTTCTCTTACCCATAAGGTAGAGAAAGTATTGTTTTAGGGTAAAATTTTCGAAAGTGAGTTTTTGTAATATTTACATGTTCTGAGATCCGTACTGAGTCACCAGGACAAAAAAGAGTTTTAGCGCGCAAGAGCTGAATACCAGATCGTCGCCAATTTCGCATAGCATAGATATTAGTGCGACGTTAAACCAACTTATCCCAAATGCGGCTTTAGCGTACAGCCGGCAGCAAAAGTTTCCGAGCACTAGCAATAATCCCTGTCTAAGAAAAGTACACTTAATACTGCTTCGTTAAATAAATCCTTGTCCAGCCATGTTCTTAGTCAGTTTAAGGATATGATTCGACAAGGATTTATTTAACAAAACAGTATTAAGTGTACCTTTTTGATATCGGAATTATTGGCTGGTGCTCCGATACTTTTGTTGCCGACTGTACTGTTTTTGTAACTGTTTCGTGGCATAGTGATGAAATAAATGTATGTTTGAAAATATTTTATATAGTTCTACAAGAAAAATTCCTTATTCAATTATTTGTTATTAGTCTTACCAATAATAATAATAATAATAATAATAATAAAATAGGGACTGTTCATTTAGTATGTCTGTGGCCCTGTTTTCTTACGAACGAGAAGGACTTCAGTACTGATGTATATAGAATAATCCAAGGACCATGTTTATCTTGGTATGAAATTTCTCTCACGTTAATTTGAATGAAGTTATTAATTAAAGACTTTGCGTTAATAAAGGAACTCTATTTGCCAACGTTCAAATGTATTTTCTCTAAATCGTTGTTTCTTCAGTGTATAAAATCACAATCGCCAGGGAAAATAAACTGTCATTCATGGTGTGAAAAACGAAAAAAAAAAAAAAAAAAAAAAAAAAAAAAGAAGAGAGAGTGAGGGGGGTGGGGGTAAAATAAATAAAAAAGTGCAGTGCAGTGGATTTTAACGACGTACTATACCTACGCATTGAGCAATTGACAACGGTCTGGGACATATCCCAGAGGGTGGTCCAGAAATAAGCTACAACAATTTTTATCCTCTGCAGAGGGAATGGCTCTCGCATTTCGGCAATACCCGGAGAAATAAAAACGAAACTGAAAGGTAAGATTGGCATCCTCAAAAGAAGAAAAAATTAAAACAGAGAAATCCTGTCTAAAATAGGAAATCATAATACTTTTTAAAAAGTTTAACCACGTGAATTAAGTGTTGAACACGGATGTATCAATAAATTTATATTGATTTTAGAGAGTGTATTCCTATCGATCTTATTCCATAGAAAATGTTAAAAAAAGATCTAATTTTAGACTTGGAAATTTGATATCCAAAATAGCATTACTTTCATAAAGGAAATGCGTTGGGTTATTTAACTCTTTAAAATTATCATCTTTGTGAACGTTTGCGCTATTTAGCAAAAATTTCAAACGTTGCGAGAGTTTGAAAGTGATTTTTCAAGTGCAGGTAGTTTTATTAGGCGAAGCAAGGTACCAGCTGCAATTAGAAAAGGTTGCTAGTGTAGTTATAGCGGCAGTTGCGAAGTCTAGCTTTCGATGAAGTTTTCGAGTATAGATTAGTCCGAAAGTAGTTTAATGAAGTTTATTATAGCAAATATTTAAAATGACACTCCAGTGGTTTTTCAAACAAGAATCTCGATCCCACTGAAGTGTGGTGAGAGGCTTAATCTTTAGAGCACGGTTTTCGCTGGACGGTCTCCACACTGTCTATTCTAAGCCCTTTAGTTGAATTTGGAGTTTAGTTCCAGTGAGTTACGTAAAGTTTAGCTTCAGTTAAGTTCCAGAAAATTTTAGCTCCAGAGCGTTTGGGAAGAACTTTCTTCTCGACAGGCTAAATTATACAATTATTTTAATTGAACAGACGATATATAATTCGTGCGTAGCGAGTCTAAAACGCAGCCTTTGCGGGGGATTGAGAGCGGAGTAATCACCGGTTGAAGCCCCTAGTTTATAAAAGAAAGGAGTATTATCAAATTTTAATATTTATAACACTTAATTAAATAAATGATATATAATAACAATAATACTCACTTTAAAGAAAAGTAATCCTAAAAAATACTTACAAGTTTTCTTTTTCACATTGTATTAAAAAATACTTTTCTCAAAACTTTCCAAATAAAGGATTGCAAGGCATTTGAACATTTTATTTGCATCTACGCATCTTTTTTTTTTTTTTTTTTTTTAAGAAACAGCAAACAAGAAAAATATCTCTCTGAAACGTTAAATTGTCTCTTTTTATATAATATTACTTAACCACTTTTATGCACAGGCTATAAAAAAATACAATTCCTGTTTATATAAATTGAAGATATGTCTTACCTTCCGTAACAAATCTGACAATGACGGGCTTTTCACTACCTGCAACAAAACCGAAGCCTTTCTGCGGGTCTCTTATTAATTCTACCACCCTAGGCTGTGGAGGTTCTTCATCTGAATCCTTCCTTGGATCTTCTACAGTCGTTGTTTTGTTCACATGACTAAAAGTGAAAATGAGAAACATTAGCCTTATAAATAAATAAAATAAATACACTTATATTTACCGGTATATCAACAGAAAAAAATATTTCTCGTACTGCATAATTTATAGTATATTATTTTCAAATTAAAAACACGGGGATGTCTAAAGCTTATGAATATTTCAATAGAAAATAGAGTGCATTACAAACTTTTTTCATATATAAAGCACCAAGCTTTAAATGAGTTTATCCATGATAAGTACAGTGTGATTAGAAATTTAAAACTCTAGCTATATGTGAGTTTTTTATTTAAGAGAATTGTATATTAACTTTAAAAGAAATATAAAAATGTGACCAGGCATGGGACGGCGCTTGCTTCCATAAGATAGTTGAATTCATAATTGGAGAAGTAATATCTTATACGAAGGACACTTCTAGAAAAGTTTTACCACGACTACGGTATTGCCACTTGTAACACCGTACACAAAATGAAAATAATATTTTTCCACAATTGAATATTATTGCATATCTACAGAAAGAATGTTCTCTTATTCTGTGTTTGGTGACTCTTTTAATTATAAATTAAGTTTCTTAAAAATTTAGGGATTGTTTATGAAATATTTTCCCAAAGAATCTTCCAATAAATGCTGTATTTTGCAATCTAAAAACTAGAAAGCATAGAGGGAATACTGTAATAAGCCATTCATAAGGGTAATGGTGTTCACCTTACACTTGGTTTCATCTCTTTCCACGAATAAAAGGGCAAGTTCTGTAAAAGATGACATTTACCCACCCCAGGAAAAACGCCCTCTCACCGCTTTCATTCCATTCTCATATTTTATTATGAAAAATATTTCTTTTAATGTATTTTTGGTTTAACATATTTTAGGTTGTCAATAAAAGGGTGCGGTATGTATGGCAGCAAAAGTTATGAAGGAATTCTATTTACAAATAATATGAAGGTAATTAATACTAAAACAATATAAAAGACAATTATGAAAAATCTATCTGTAGAAATGCAAAATCGGTTTTATCTGTTTATTGTTTTTGAAATATTATGCATAATGTTAAAAGATAAAAATTCTTGCATAAAATACAGCAAAAAATAAAAAATGTTGGTTTAAAGACCAAGAAAATGATGATAATAATAATAATGATAATAATAATGAAAGAAATCATAGGAGTTAATTTTTATTTCAAATGCTATAATTTTTTACGAAAATATTTATTCGTAAGATATTAGTACATGTTGAACAAAAATGTATTTGGAAGAAATAACAATTAAAAATAAAATTAAATTAAAAAAAAAACTTTGAAGAAAAAAAAAAAAAAAAAAAAAGGTACAAAATATGCAAAATTTTAAAGAGGCCTTTTTTTTTTCTTTTTTAAACAGATTTTTTTTTTTTTTTTTTTTTAAGTTAAATGCCAGTAATTAATATTTTATTCAAGCCAAATTCTAAAAGGTAAAATAATTAAAAATTTCAAATTTCAAATACAAAGATATAAAAACTAAAATAAAGATTACCTAAGTTTGAAAACATGTACGTACACATACACACAGAAAAAAAAATTCTGAAATATACTTTTTATTATCAAGTAAAAATCGTTTTAATTATTTTTATGATTAAATCGTTTTTGAAATAAGAACTTATTACGTAGAAAAATCTTTTTTTAAATATAGTTTAAAAGAAAAAAATCAAATATGATTTTTAACTTGACAATAATGTACTCTTTATTTACTACGCTTTTTCTTTTCCCTTATGTAATTATTTTTATTTCTTTTTGTTACGCACACATATATATATAATAAATAGAGAGGACAGAAAAAAAAAAAAAAAAAAAAAGCCAATTTTTTTTTTTTTTTTTTTTTTTCTCAGTTGCAGAAAAACAGAAATCTGAAAATGACTTTCTAATCTATTAAATAAATAAGAAAAAATAGTAACGTAATTTGGGAAATCATTGACATAAAAAATATATAAAAATTCTGTTAAATTTGTGTCTTTTCCAAATAAATCTTCGACTTAATTATATTTATGATTGAAAGACATTTAAAAGAAAAGCTTATTAAATAATGCAAGCAATGAAAAATAAATTCAAAAGTCATTAAAAATCCATTCTGATTGCAATATTATTATTTGGGGGGAAAAAAATGCCGAAATATATTTTTCTCGTAATAATGTACTTTAAAATGAATTATCCTGTTAAAGGGGCGGGGGGGAAGGATAGATATAGATATATTTTCAGGAAAAAAAAACATATTTTAGAATAATAAAGAATTCTTAAATTAAGAAGAAAGATAAGTATAGAGAGCATCGAAAATCTTTATTTTAGTAATAGCTATAAAAGTAATGGTAGGCATAACTATTAATAATGATATCTTTTCAATAAATTTAAATCCCTCATAATTTTTTAGACTAATGATCTCTAAAATACTGTATTATTATTTTTCGATATTGTTTAAAATATTTTTAGAGTTTATTATAATATTCGATAAAGGATAACTATTTTTACGTCTACCTTAAAGTCATAAACATTCAATTAGATTTAATGTTTTAAATATCTCATGCTATTTTTTGTTTCTTACTTTTAATCTCAAGCCAAATTTAAGCACTTAACATTTATTAGTAAAACACTTATTAGTATTATTATTTCAAGTGTAACTTTAAAACAAGATGCAATAAAAATTAAATCTTTCAAAATAATTTAATATTGTTTGTAACTTCTTGTTTAATACAACATTCCTGACTGGTTATTTCTCTATTAATTTCCCTTATCTTCAGTTTTCTTGTTTATTGTAACTCAAACATTATTTTTTTTTATATACATTTTTTCTCATTATTACTTCGCTTTTATAAACATAGCACACCTATTGTGTCTAACAAAGAAATATATATATATATATTTTTCTCCAAGCATGTTCCACTTTTTTTTTTTTTCACTTTTCGCTCTGTTATTTATAACAGTAAAATGCTTAATAAAAAAAATAATCAATTTAAAGAGCATCGATTATTAAACTTTCTAATAAAAATTAAATAAAAATAATCGCAGTTAATAAAAAATATACAGAAAAACAGAAACTTGTAATTAGTCTATCAAGTAGATTTTAAATACACTCCTCGACATTGAAAATGCAACACCAAGAAGGAATGATAATAACGGAATGAAATTTGTTGGACACATACATTATAGTAGGAAGTATAATTGATTAAAATCTCAGGAAATTTGGAGTAATATGTACTGAGAAAACAGTACATAAAGCAGCGACCTCTGTGAGCAATAACAGCACATATCTGCCTAGGCATTAAATCGAACAGCGATTGGATGACATGAACGGGTAGAGCACTTCATGAATCTTCAACACGATGCCACAATTCATCGATCGAAGTTACTGGTGAGTGGTGGGAGGGCCAGTCGCTTTTCAATGATTAAACAGTCATTTTCATTGGTGCGAGAACGCGATGGCCAGAGCAACAGTCGAACACATTCTGTATCAAAGAAGGTCCGGACAATACAAACAACTTGCGGTCGTGCATTATTTTGCTTAAATTTTGCGCTACGGAGGCCACGAATACAGGGCAGAGGGGCGGGCCTTAACTCATCAGAAATTTAATGGCCGCTGTTCAGAGTGCCAGGAATACGAACATGAAGTAATCGAGACGTGTATCCAATGGGAACCCATAACATCATTGCAAATGATGGACAGTATGATGATGCCGAATCCCAGCTGGCAATGTGCATTATTCATAATGCCGTTAAATACTGTAAACAGGATTGTGATTTGTCTGAAAAGTGACTTCACACCATTCCTGCGTACAGGTTCATCGTTGATCACACATTAATAGCGCCCATATCAGTGATGCAGTTTTGAGGGTAATCAGAATTTTGGTAGCCGCATACTGAGTCGCCATCTGGATTGATGGCATGTTGTACCATTGGATACACGTCCCGGTCACCTTTTGTTTTCATTCCCGCCACACTCATACCAGCCATTACATTTCTGACGAGTTAAGGCCCATAGCTTTGCCCTATGTTCAAGGCCTCCAAAGCGCAACATTTAAGCAGGACAATGCATGACCGAAAGTTGTCCATATTGTCTGGACCTTCATTGATGCCGAATGCGTTCGACTGTTGCTCTGGCCAGCACGTTCTCCTGATCTTGCACCAATGAAAATGGGTGTTTAATCGTTGAAAAGCGACTGGCCCCCCACCACTCACCAGTAACTTCGATCGATGAATTGTGGCATCGTGTTAAAACTTCATGAAGTGCTCTACCCGTACATGTCATCCAATCGCTGTACGATTCAATGCCTAGGCAGATATGTGCTGTTATTGCTCACAGAGGTCACTGCTTTATTTACTGTTTTCTCAGTACATATTACTCCAAATTTCCTGAGATTTTAATCAATTGTTCTTCCTACTATAATGTATGTGTCAAACAAATTTCATTCCGTTATTATCATTCCTTCTTGGTGTTGCATTTTCAATGTCGAGCAGTGTATATACACTATCTATCAATGTGTATTAGGACACCATCAAATTTAGATATTTTGTCAAATATCTAGAAAAATCCTTCAGGAATTATTATTATACTTTGGAAGTATAAAGAGCATATTATAAGTCATATATGTATTTCAGCAAAAGTTTCATGCAGAAAAGGAAAGCAGTAAATTTAAACAAAAATTCAAATATTTTGCATCACCCTTTAAAAGGAATTTTTGAAATGCGTTTTCACTGTAGCATGTTATTACGAAGCTTTTTCTAATTATTTGTATAAATTTTTGAGGCTACCATATACATTTATGAAAGTATTATGGTTTCCTTAATATACAAAAAAAAAAAAAAAAAAAAAAAAAAAAGATATGACATTGCTTTAAATTATAACACGTACGGTATTACACCCAGTGCAAAACCATTTAATGGAAACTAAGCATACTACATTAGATGCAGCATACTGAAATCAGACTGCAAACATGTTAAACATTTTATGAAAATGAGTATTTTTGTTATATAGTTTTTAACTACGCATGCGCAAGCTTAAAAAAAAATTATCAGCATAATTTAACAGTCACAATATTGAGATACTTATATGAAAATCCCAAACAAATATTCTATAAATTGAAAAAAAAGATAAATGAATTTCATTTCCTCCCAAGAAAAAAAGAAGTTGATAGGGGATTTTATCAATATTTATTTAGAATCAACGAACAATATATTACCATTCATTGAATCAAAATAAAAATGTGAGTAAAACCTCTTACAGTTCATTTTTTATTTTGAGAGGAACTGAGTATCAGTTCATTCTATCACCGACAAATTTTCGAATGTACACGGTATTTGTTTGGAATTTTCATATAAGTAATTCAATACCTTTGGCTATTAAATTATGCAAATGAAATTTCGTTAAACCTTGCTCATGCGTACTTAAAGTTATTTGGTATAAATGCTTTCATATAAGTAATTCAATACTTTTGGCCATTAAATTATGCAAATGAAATTTCGTTAAACCTTGCTCATGCGTACTTAAAAGTTATTTAGTATAAATGCTTATATTTCATAAGATATTTAACATTTTTGCATTCTGACTGCAGCATGCTGTGTCTAATTTATTAAGTCAAGTTTTCTTTAAAAGGCTTTGCACTGGGACTATTAATTTATGCGTTAGACTTATATATATATATATAAGCAATTTGTTTTTGCAATTTTTTTAAAGAAACCGTTATATCTCTATCTCTATAAATATATGGGGTAGCTTCATAAACATTGATATAGGTAATAACAAGAAGCCTTATAGTCACATGCTACGATCAAAGCGTATTTCAAGCATTATTTTTTACAGGGTGATTTAAAACATTTTGATTTTTACTTAATATTTTACTGGTCTCTTTTTCTTCTTCGAGACATTTTTTTTTTCTGAAATATATGAGATATAGCATGTTATTTATGCTCCTAAAATTTCAAGCTAATTTGTCAAGATTTTTTTCTTAGATATTTAACAAAACGTCTAAATTCGAAAATGTCCAAATTCTTATTAGTAGTTAATGTATGTACTTTTTAAAGAAACATAATGTATCTGATATTTTATTAAAAAAAATTATTTATAATTATAGATTTTTAATACATAAGATTAAAATGATATGGACTTTAAATTTAATTTGATATCAGGAGTAAAAATACCTTAAGGTCTACATAAAAATTTTTGATTTGATAATTTTATCTGATCTTTATGTTTTTTGGTGAGTTGTAATGTAACCGAAACTGAAGCCAGTTTTTCTGTATCAGGTACACATTTTTGCCAATACAGGGCGCCTACCTATACAGTTTCTTTCATTACTCTTCCACCAATATAATTATATGATATGTTTTATAGTATGTTTCCATGATTAATTAATTACGGATACCTATTGTTGTGATTGCGCAGCACTATTGCGACTTAAAACCATACCAATCAACCAACCTATGGCTATGATGGTATATGTAAGAAATTGTGTCGGTAAACATCCTGTATTGACAAAAATCTTTACGTGAGAGAAAAAAACTGGCTGCATTTTCGGTTTCAACACACCAAAAAACATACAGTGCCGGCAAAAAAATTACTTGAGCGGCAAAAAATTACTTTACATGTCAGTTGCCGTTCCCAACATAAAAATGTGTTGAACTCTAGTGATGACACGTGGTGTTAATCGATCACAGACAACTTTTCCCTGTCCTGTCAACACTCAGTTCACCTCGTGGACTTTTAGAGTTAGGCTGTACGCTCTTTGCTTCCGCCAGCCAGTATTTCGTTCATTTGTTAAAATTTTGATAACATATATCAGTATTCCCACTCCACACAATAGGTCGGATTAAGCTTAAAATGGATGAGAAATATCATGCCTTCACTCTGCTGTA
Source organism: Salticus scenicus (assembly GCA_963930645.1). Classification (NCBI taxonomy): domain Eukaryota; kingdom Metazoa; phylum Arthropoda; class Arachnida; order Araneae; family Salticidae; genus Salticus; species Salticus scenicus. Next base: position 344,728,637 of record OZ005650.1, on the reverse strand, counting down.
GAAGGGAATCTCTGTGATTGATGTAGCCAGAGATCTGGTAGATCATTCTGGATATAGCCAGTTGTAGACATTTGGCAAATGTAGCTAGATATCCATCCATGCCTAAAAGGCTGCATTCAGCAATAAAATGTACAGATGAGATGACAAAATAGTGACCGACTAGCGCCACGTGTCATTACTAGGGTTCGACACACTTTTATGACGGGAACGACAACTGTCATGTAAAGTTTTTTTTTTTTTTTTCCTGCTCAAGTGTAATTTTTTTTTTTTTTAAGGCACCGTATGAATTAGCTAAAATCATCAAATCAAATATTTTTAACATCTTTTTTGTAGTCCTGTGTTATAGATTCTTTTGACTTTCTACTGAAAACATTTGTAATTTTCATGACATATTTATATTTTTTTTAATATGATTCTCTTGATATACAGTAGAACTTGGATAATTCGAAGTTGAAGGGACCAGAAAAAAATTCGATATATCCAAAAATTCGATTTACATATACTATGATGTCAAAAAAAGTGCTAAATTAAAAAATTAAAACTCTACGATCAGAGATTTAACACACAAACTTTATATCTAAGAATACCGCTACATTACCCCTTTCACCTCCCTCCCCCCCATTAAATCAATATTTTTTACGAGCTTAATTATTCAACACTTTTTAAAAAATAGTCAAATATTTTTTATTTCTTTTTTAAGTAGAATCTTTCTGTCATAGCATATGACCTGATACAAAAATAGAATCTTCTACATTACACATGAATTTCAATTCACAAAAACCTCGAAGTTCATACATATGCACCATATCTTCTGGTGCACTAGCTAGGGGCTTCTATTGTATTTCCTTATCCTTCTTTTGAAAGACTATAAAAATTGATAATGCACTTCAGATGAGTAAAATCTCGGGAACAAATTTTACTGTAATATTTTAAAGGTAATCGTATGAAAAATTCGAATTATCCAAAATAGAATTCGAATTGTCCACGATTTTGTAACATTATTTTAATGCAAAATTCAAGGGACCGTGTAAAATATTCGAATTATCCAAAATTTCGAATTAAACAAGTTCGAATTATTCAAGTTTCACTGTATTAATATAAATATTTATGGCTGTTAAATGTCATACTATCAGGCATTTTATTTTTATAAATATATTATTTAACTGATGCAATAAACATATCTTAAAAAAAAAAAAGTTGACAGAAATAACAATTTTTATTAAAAACTACTAGCGGGTCAGTATTTTCAAATGAATCACTATAATTAATGAATCACTAACAGTAACTTTTAGTCTTAAGGAAAAAAAAAAAAAAAACATTCTGATCAGGGTTTTGAATTGCGATTAAGCATATAAGCTGCAGATTACACAAATCTTTATAATATTTCAAATTTAAATAAAATACAAGACATAAATTGTACAATAAATTTTAATTTGAATGAAAAACAAAAGATATTCATCAAAAAGTTAAATGTCATAATTTTGTGATACATACTTTTAAAATAACGATATAATTCAAAATTCCTTTTATTATCTGTGTCACAAAAAGAAAAAAAAGAATAAATATAAGAACTTTTCTTTTAAATTTCAAGATAAACCTGAAATGTGAATTAAAAATAACTTTTTGACATTTCATTTTACCTTTTTGAACCTACTTAATACTTGAACTACAACTTTTTCAAGGAAAAAGTGCGAAAATTTTTTGTTTATAAACAATTTTTTGTTTATTAATACTTAGTAGAAGATTAATTTTTTTTTTTTTTTTTTTTTTTTTTAATATATGCTCTGTAAAAATACTGATAGAACATGTTATATATGGAAAAAAGACATCTTTTCAATTTTGTTTAATGCAGTTATATTTAGTAAAGCATTAATTCAAAAAGTTTTCAAAATTCCTTGATTGCTGCAAGCATTTTCAGAAACATACCTTTATTTTATTATTGCGTTTCCTGCGTTCAAAATTCTCATAAAATTTAAACACGCTTTAATGGCTCAGATGCGTGCTTAAGTGGAGACATAAAACTGAACGAGAATAATTTTAATATTTTAAAGGGCATTTAGAGGAAATATCTTAAATTGTTAAAATAACCTTTTAAAGTATAACCTTAAAATAAATAAATGCGAAAGTTAATTGAAACAAGTCATACATGCATTCAAAGTATGCAAATAACATGCGTTGGATCCAAAGTTTCTATTAAGGAAATTCTCGTTTAATTTTATTTGCATATTGTTTATTTTAAAGAAATAATTCTTAACGTTAGTCAATCATAAAATATATATAGCGTTATGGTTGTTTCGAAAACGTCGACTTTCTTGCGAGATGAAAGAATTTCGCAAAGAAATAGGCAGTTTCTAGTCGATGAATACGCTGTAATCCATATTTATTCTAGACGCAGTCCAATCAAATAGTCATTCGTATAACAAAATTCCCTAATAAACGAATATTTTCGAAGTAGTTTAATAAAATAGTCACTTGTAACAAAACAGTAAACTAAAAAGCGTTATAGAGAAGACCACCCAGAATAACTGTCTGAACACAAATGTGAACTACTTTTTATATTCTTTTTATACTCTAGGCCACAATGTGTCGAAAATTCTAGTTAATTCATTACTAGAATTTAATCGGAAAATCCAGAACTCAGTACTTATTGAAAAATACAGTTTCGAAACTCTTGTAAACCTAAATTAACATTTCTCGATAAATTTAGCGGACATTTTGCCAAGTCCATTCCTAAATCATTATGTTTGTCGTCAAAGTGTATCTTAATGAAAAAAAAAAAAAAAACTCCCCGGCCCCCTCCCCTCTACTGAAATTGATTTCTTGATGTAGGAAAGAGATTTAGTTATCTGCAACAGCGATGTGAAAAAATAATTTTAAAGTAGCGTTTATACATACAGGTTATTTATTTCTGAATTAGGTGGCATGAAGACAATGCCATATAATGCGGCTCTCTATATTTAGATTTACATGATAATTATAAACATACAAAATAATATTTATCATGATATTTCATTAATAAAAGTAAGTAAAAGAGTATTTAAAGTAATAATTAAGTCAGTCCATCTATAAAATTTAATTTTAAATTGAGCTAAGTAATAATTAATATTATCTACTAAACACAATGTACAAATTCAATTAATTATTCGGATCCAGAAAACTGAGTTAGCGGTCTGGACTGTGGTTCGAATCCTGGTACTGGCAAGGATGTTCGTAATATTTCATAATCCATTTTAAGCTATAGTATATTGTGCCTTAATTAAAAAAATCTAAATAAATAAATAATAATAAATAAACGTTTGGCGATACATTAAGAACAAATATTCAGAGTTCGTATTAATCTTTATATATATATATATATATATATATATATATATATATAATAATAAGATATGTGTATGTCCGGCGCTTTGTACAAAAACAGCTGATCGCAGAACTACACAGATTTGTATGGAGGTTTGTATTGACCTTTCCTGATTCCTCTCCAAGCATGATTTTCAAACTTTTGATTAGTTTTTTTAATTAATTAAAATATGAAAATAATAACTTCATAGTAGCTTTAAAAATAGCCATTTAAAAATTAACTTTAAATTTAACTGTCGCCAAGAAAATTATTTAATTTTCGACATAAAAATAAATACATTTTCAAGCAAATTATGAAACACAATCAAAAATTAAATTTGCTTATGCAAGTGACAAAATGACGTAATTATAACTTAAAAATTAAATAATAATAAATAATAATAATCAGCATGTTTCTTTCGAATTTTATTTCATAACTTTTTTTATTATATCTCAATTTTAGATATATATATATATATATATAGAGAGAGAGAGAGAGAATGATTTTAGAATGGGTAGCATGTTTGGTTTGAAATCCAATTAATCTTTATATTAATAAGCTTTATTTATAGAACCTGTTCGGTAATTTTTTTAATTTTCAGGCTGAAGTAGACATTTTTCACCAGGGACTCATCTTTCGCGACAGCTATTTTAAGTCCAATAGCACATCAAATAAATAAATAAATTATAAAATATTAACAAAAATAAATTAAGAAACAATAAATAGCAGAAACAATAATCACATAAATTATCTATATTTTCTCACTATATCATTTTATCGAAAAAGCAAAAATGACGTGAGAAATTCAAAAGTCACCAAGGGTAATTATAATAAAGCTATACCGATATCAGGTATATAGATTTGTTTATTTTGCCATGTGCTAATCACTGTTAACTAATCATAAAATATTAAAAATTTGAAATACATATAACCACAAAAAATTATTTGTCTCATACGGTAGACGCAGCACTCATAGCATATTACAATATCTTGGCGTGAATATGTTGTCATTAATGGTCGACTGGATAAATCAAATAAAATACATGGAAATAACAAGAAAGCAAATAAAATTCAAGAAAAAAATAATTTTTTTAAGTTAGAAGCTTTTTATTGTGAACCCCTAAAAAGCATAAAATAAAATTTATTCTGGCAGAGATATGCTACAGAGAAATGAAAGTTTCAACACTGAGAAAATTTTAGAGAAAAATGTAGGTACTTTCCTTTTGAAAAAGATGAAATTTTTTCAATGTTGAAAATATTTTAAAAAGCTTTCGAGACCAATATTCTTAGTTATTAGTTTTTGTATAATCATTCGTTTTAGGCCAGAAATTTCAAATGTTTCGAAAGCTTTTTAAAACACTTTTAACATTAAAAAATTTTCATCTTTTGCAAAAGGAAAATACCTATATTTTTCTCTAAAATTTTCTTAGTGCCGAAACTATAATTTCTTTGTAGCATGTCTTTGCCAGAATAAATTTTATTTTATGCTTTTTAGAGCTTCACAATAAAAAGCTTCTAACTTAAAAAAAAAAAAAAATGATTTTTTACTTAAATTCTATTTTGTGCTTTTTAGTTACAAAAAAGGAAAAAGGCTTCTTAAAAAAAACTAATTAAAATTTCTTAGGATATTTCGTAAACACCGGAAGATTTTCGTCTATCAATTGACATTCTTTTTTTCGATTATTTATCTGCAAAAAAAGTACTATATCGTCTTTCGAGGACCGAATCCGGGACTATCGCGTTATCAGCAAGACGCTCTAACCAAAAGTCTAAGAATTGTCCAGAAAAATCATAGAACATTCTAGAAAAATCTGACAAAATGTAGGTACTTTCCTTTTGCAAAAGATGAAATTTTTTCAATGTTGAAAATATTTTAAAAAGCTCTCGAGACCAATATTCTTAGTTATTAGTTTTTGTATAATCATTCGTGTTAGGCCAGAAATTTCAAATGTTTCGAAAGCTTTTTAAAACATTTTTAACATTAAAAAATTTTCATCTCTTGCGAAAGGGAAGTACCTAATTTTTTCTCTAAAATTTTCTTAGTGTCAAAACTATAATTTCTTTGTAGCATGTCTTTGCCAGAATAAATTTTATTTTATGCTTTTTAGAGCTTCACAATAAAAAGCTTCTAACTTAAAAAAAAAAATGATTTTTTACTTAAATTCTATTTTGTGCTTTTTAGTTACAAAAAAGGAGAAAAGCTTCTTTAAAAAACTAATTAAAATTTCTTAGGATATTTCGTAAACACCGGAAGATTTTCGTCTATCAATTGACATTCTTTTTTTCGATTATTTATCTGCAAAAAAAGTACTATATCGTCTTTCGAGGACCGAATCCGGGACCATCGCGTTATCAGCATGACGCTCTAATCAAAAGTCAAAGAATTGTCCAGAAAAATCATAGAACATTCTAGAAAAATCTAACAAATACTTATACAAAAGGAATATTGTTCTCGAATGCTTTTTAAAATATTTGGAATATTTAAAATTTTTCATGTTTTGCATAAGTGAAATATCTATATTTTTCTTTAAAATTTTCTTGTTGAGGAAACTTTTATGATTTAATAGCATGTCTCTGCAAGAATAAATTTTTATTTTGGCTTTTTAGTGCTCCACAATAATAAAAAAACTTTCAGTGTTATTTTTTATTTATTTATTTATTTATATTTTTATTAATTAATTAATTAAAAAAAAGCTTCTTTAAAAAACTATCAGAATTCCTTAGGACACTGTGTAGACAATGAAAGATTTTCTTTTATCAATTAACATCGTTTCTATTAATTATCTGCTAAAAAGTAACACATCGGCTTGCGAATATCGAACCCACGAGCATCGCGTTATCACCGTGATGCTCTAACCAAATGCGCTAACGAGCGACAAAAAGGTTGTTTAAATTTACATTAAAGTGGAGGTGCCTTCTTTTTCAAAATGACACAAAGACACGATGATAAAAATCCAATTTCAATAAAAAAGCTTCTAAAAGAATCTCTCTCTCTCTCTCTCTCTATATATATATATTTAACTTTTTATTTTATGCTTTTTAGTATCAAAAAAAAAAAAAAAAAAAAAATATATATATATATATATATATATATATATATATATATATTCTTAAAAAAACTCTTCAAAAATTCTTAGGATACTCTGTAGACAACGAAAAATTTTCTCAAAATTTAACACAATAATCCTTCGAGGATGGAACTCACCACCATCGTATTAGCAACTTGACGCTCTAACCAACTGAGCCAATGAGCGACTATAAAGACTGCTGACATTTACTTTAAAGTTGAGGTGCCTTATTTATTAGCGTGACATGAAGACGCGATAACGAAACTCAATTTCAATAAAAAGCTTCTAAAAATTATTTATTTATTTATTTTTATTTATTTAATTTATGCTTTAAAGTAACTAGATAAGAAACTATTTAAAAAAAAAAAATCTTCAAAAAATATTAAGATACTGTGTACACAACGAAATATTTTCTTTTATCAACTGACACCTTTTCTATTAATTATTTGAAAAATGAACCTGACGCTCTAACCAACTGAGCCTTTAAGAGATAAAGATACATTGAATTGCTTACTTTTTTTTTTTTTTTTTTTTAGAAAACGCGATGACAAATTCAACTTCATATAATAATATATAATATACATATACAATTTCTAAAAATATTTATTTATGTATTTTGTACTTGAAACTTTTTATTTTGAGCTTTTTTAATATATAAAATATTTTGTGTTTTCTAATATCTAAAAAAAAAAGAAAACACCTCTTTAAAAATCTCTTCGAAAATTCTTAAGATATTGTGTAGTCAACGAAAAATTTTCTTTTATCAATTGACACCTTTTCTAGTAATTATCTTCAGAAATTAACACGCCGGACCTTCTGGGGACCGGACTCTCCACCACCGCTTTATTAACGTCACGCTCTAACCAATTCAGCAACGGAGCCACAAACGGAATGACTTTGTTTTCTTTAATTGTTTACTAGCGTAACACGAAGACACGATGACAAAGTCAATTTCATATAAAAAGCTCCTAATATAGTACAAATAGTGTTGCTCGTATGTAATTGGGATTCAAATATAAAAGGGCTACTTCAATTTTTTTGATACTGTCCATTTCGAAATTATCATCCGATAAGCACTCAAATCAAAGCACACGGGTAAGGCATTGTCACAGGCAATAGGGACACATATCGGAGACTTTGCAGATGATGAAGCCGCTTCCGAATACATCGGGGACAGGTATCAATGTTTTGAGTAATTTCAATGGATTTCCTTTTTATGTTTTGTTTATAAAGCGATACAAGAAAAGAGTGATTCTGTTTTTAGTGTTCGGTTCGGATGACAAACAAAAAAAGAGTAATTCTGTTTTTAATTCCTTTAAACATAGTGACCAGCGAAGCGGTAAAAAGCCTGCTAGAAATTAATATTTTTATGTTATAATCAAATACTTTTATCGTATTCAAAATTTATTAATCTTATTTCGTAAGTTATTCTTTAAAATTTATTAAATTGCTTGTGTGCCAGTATGCAAATTACAGTCGTTAATTTAACTTTAAAGCATCATATAGATTTTTTAATCTTTTTGTTTTCAGAATAATATCACTTAAAAATCACTTAAAAATACGAAAATATAAGTAATATATGTAGATAACCGTTGACACAATCTAAACATCAAGAACATTGAGAGAAATTAATATTTCTATTCCTCAGACAATTTTTCACTTTTTTTTTTTGTGTGTGTGTGTGTGTATGTGTCTGTGTTTTCATGAGACGACGAAAATATTGAATAAACGTATTGGAACTTTTTTTTTCTTTACTTTAGTTTAAACAAGATATTCAGAATTTATAAAAATTACAAAGTTAATAAAACTTTTTATGCAGTAAATCTTCGTAATTAATCTTACCCCCCCCCCCTCTCCCTTCAAAGAATGATAATAATAATAATAATTAAACAAAATTTTAATTTAACAAAAGTAATTATACTAAAAGGTTTTCCACATTAGGCTTATTTATTATTTTTTTAATGAATATGACACCAAAAAAAAAAAAAAATTGATAAATGATCATTTTTTTAGAAGTAAAACTATATTCGATAAATTATGTCATGTAAGTTATCAAAATCTAAAAAACAGAAATTGAAAATAAAATGTTATATTCTATAAATTCTTAGTCCAAATTTGTTGATTGATCTGTTTAATATGAAAATAGTAAAACTGACTACATTTTAATATAAAATTAAATGTTATCGACAAACGTGTTACATACTTTATTTAAATATAATGAAATTGAATACAATGAAATATATATATATATATATATATATATTAAATATTTAAAAAAAAAAGTAAATAATTTATATCTAAACCTAAAGTTAAATTTACTTTAAAATGAGTCATATTATATCAGGTGAACAAGAAATTGTATTGTATAATCACTGTCCCTTGAAGAAGTAATTGCTTTAACATGTGCTTTTACTCTAAGATTTTGAGTACCATCTTATATTTCTTCATAATTTTTCTTTCTGTGAAACTTTTGAAAAGGTTTTTGATATATATATACATATATATATATATATATGGCCTGCATAGACCTAGCAATCCCGACGTCAATCTTTAAACGGGCCGGGGCGTGAAAACTAAGACGATTTTTGAAATAGACTGGACCAAGCCGGCAAGAAAAGAATAACTTTTTAAAACGGTCCGGTCTGGCAAACCAAATGTTATTTTTAAGCGGGTCGGGTTTCGCTATTAGAACAAAGACAAAAGTTTCTAACAAAGATGAAATCTCACAATAAAGAATTACAGGGGCAAATTTGAGAAAAAAATATAAACGTGGCAGACTGATCTTTTTTTACCATGATTTTATTTATTCGCTTCCCTGTTTGTTTATTTGTTTGTCCAATACAAATCTTGCAATCGATTTTTAACTAACTTCCCGTCTAACTAGATATTTGACACTTTTGGAATAGCTCAGAACACGACGACAATGCATTCTTTAATATTTTTATTCAATTAATAAATGTTTGGAAATTTCTTGTAATTACTCTCTTTGTTACGCATTTGATAATTTTCTATCAAATTGATAGGGTAATTCATAAAAAAAAAAAAAAAAAAAAAAAAAAAAAAAAAAATGTATTTATTAATACATGGAATTGTTAAGTTTATATGATTCAACAGAGAATTTTAAAACGTGGTATATAAAAACTTCTTTTTATCTTGTAATTATCTAATTTGATAACATTAAAAAATATAATAATACCAGGGATGTGTCTCGTGACTCCTGCCCTGTGCAGACCTTTACTTGCTCTAAATAAACAATAAATGACATATTAAGAATCGTTTATTACAGTAATGAAAATTTTCGCAATAAAGGAAATTATTTCGAAAACACTCAGAGTCAAAAACTGCTTATGCTAGCATATCTCAGTATCCTTGGAGACATTCCATAATATCATAAAATTCAGCCAGTATCGAATCAGTTCATTTAATAACTTATATAGTAATAAAACATCATGAAAAGTAATATATGTTTTGGATGTGCAAACGACAGAAAGAGTTGAGTAAGGCAGGCTTGAAATCATCTAAATAAAAGAGGACGTAATCTTATAAAAATAAATAAATAAATAAAATAAAATAAGTAAATAAATAAGTGAAAGTCACCAAGCCTTATATTTTTCGGTCTCTGTAGAAATAGTACCAATATTTCAACATCAAGTCAGGCCGAACAAAGATTTCTATCACTCGGAAAGGGCAGAGCCAATATTACTGGCATACAAACCGGATTATGCTTATATTTTGATTTTTTTTTTTTTTTTTTTTTTTTTTTTACCTGAGCCGGGCCAGTCAGGACTGAAACTGCTAACATACTTGCCAGAACGAGACATGCTCTACATTTTTTTTTTTTTTTTTTTACTTTGGAACAGGTGGGGCTTAGGCCTACATTTTTACTTTTACTTCCGGTCGGAATTGCTTTGATGTGGGCCGGACTGGGTCGGGCGCAGGCCTGATATTTTCCGACTCGTGCAGACCTAGAATAGAATGTATATATATGCATATACATATACATATTAGAAGTCTCGTGATCTATTTATTTATTTATATTTTAATTTAAGTTATTTTTTATTCATTTGATTATACGATATGCATTTACTCACAGAACACAGGATAAACAATTAAAACTGATTAACTGCTCGCATAATAGATAAAATGATGATGATGATAATAATAATAATAATAATAATAATAATAAAATTAAGCTATTTCTTGAATAAAATATCCCATTGTAATTACTCTGGAACTTTCTTTTTTATTTTGCGTGTTTCACTGGAGCGAATTACTGTCAACTAATGTTAATTTTTTGAGATTGTTATATATGTGTTTCATTCTTAATGGAAGAAGCCACATTGTCCTTTCAAGATAGTCATCATTAAATAAAAATCATTCATAATAAAATATTTTTTAAATATCTAAAAGTAATTTTTGAATGAACCTTTTCTATAAAATAATAATAATAATAATAATAATAATAATAATAAAGAAGAAGAAGGCGTTTCAGGCGTTCATGTGTGTATATTAAAAGTAATCCACATACGAATGTTTAGATTTTTGACTCCATTATTTCTATAGAAATCATAATAACACTGTTTATTTAAGAGCATATTTTCATCTTCCTTTTTAATAATGTATATTTTACGGTTGCTAGATTTTCAAAATATTATTTATTTGCTTATTTAATTTATATATTTATTCGAGTGGTTAACAATTGCTGAGAAAATATTACTTAAATTTGTTTCGTGGTTTCGACGGAGATATGATACATGCAAGCATATGCATCATTATTTCACCAATAATTTTACTATACAAAGATTAAATAAATATTCTAATATATTTTAGAAGATAAGTTATAGCATGTATTATAATAAATTAAATGAATATATATATATATATATACCTACATATCTGTTGTAAAAATGACAGCTGAAAGTTGAATTTAAACAGTAATTATTTAACTATATTTTAAACTATATTTAACTATATTTTAAATATCATTATCAATATTTTGTACATAAATCGTAAAATAATGATAACAGAAGTGCATTAATTATTGTTAGTCATTTATAATTTCAATGGCTTGGAAAATATTTTCCGTAAAACCTCTTTGTGGAAGTAATTATTTTGTATTTTTATTTATTTATTTTTAATTTTAAACATTAATGAACTATTGAATAACATATTGAAAACTGTATTTGATAGAAAATTTGTTGACGAAAACCAGTTGTAAAACTCATATTTAGCTTATAAATTTGCAGTACTTGGTACGCTTAGTATAACTAAGGGGAAAGAAGATAGTCAGTACACTGTTATATCTAAATATTGGTTTCAAATGCGAAAGGAATAATAAAAAGTGAAATATTTTAAACAAAAATAGGCATGTTGAAAAAAATTCGCATTAAGGCTTTTCTGAGATTGCAGTTAAATATTATCATTAATAAATAGCGATTAGAATTTGATGCATTAATGAAATATTAAAAAAAGAGGAATAATTAATTTTACATTTCAATTATATTTCTATTTTAATATGCAGTATTTCTCCGCATTATATTGTAAATGTGCACTGTTTATCCATGATTCAAATTTTAAGCTTATAGTAAAAGTTAATTAGTTAAAAATGAAAAAAAAAAAAAAAAAAAAAAAAAAAAAACAAATAAATAAATAAATAAATAAGTTTGATCTTCCGAAAAAAAGAAATAGAAAAATGTATTTTTATTTATTTATTTACTAAAACAAATAATAAGAAGAAACAAGTCTTTCCGGCTTATTCGGAAGGGAAGGTTGATTTCTTTTTCCTTATCAAGTAACCGTCATTTTGTATCAAAATGTCGGCTACAAATTATTAATGGAATCGTTAGAAATATTGATTTAGGCTATGCACATATGGAGTTTTAAAAAAATCGGTTCATAAATATTTTTTTTATGTGAATTTAAAATTTTCAAGTGGCCAGCGCTTGGAAACAAGATGGTGGGCTAAGTTAACAAATATATCAAATGCATTTGTGAGATAAGTCTATGTACAAATTTAGTTCGAATTAATTCAGAGAATCTCAAAAATCATCGTGTTGAAAAATTAAGCGGATCAAAATGGCAGAGAAAGTTACTCAGTGAACTAATCTAAGATATTGTTGCAAATTTGTAAATAATTCTATTTTTATTTTAATTAATTAATTAATTAATTAATTTGTAAATTCTTTCAAAGAGGCTTAGTAAATTGATAAAATGTTAATTTTCTGCACTTCTAGTTTGTTTTAGAGTTAAAATAGCCTAATTTCCCCTCAAAAACGCATTAAAAAGCTTCAATAAGTCAGGTAATGGATTTGGCTCCAAATTTGGCGATTTCCCCCCCTTGGCGACTTTTTTGGCGAGAAAAACCTTACTATTGATATACCAAAGATAGACGCTGTAACGTGATGATTTAACGAGTTACGTGAAATTTCTAAATTTTTCTGGGTGTCGTCATAAAGGGGTATAAAAGATGGCCGAACGCGCCAAGTCAGTTAGTCGCAGTTGAGTTTCGCCAAACGCTTGCATGGCTTTTGAAGGAGTTCTGAGCCTCTTTGAATAAGCCTTGCTTTATATTAATGCTTTGATACATTTTGAACTGTGAATTTGCTGTTGACAGCTGTTATTTAAGCTGTGTTTACTGATGAAACTGAAGTAGAACCGACCTGTTTTCTTCTGGAATTTTCTGTAAATAAACTACTGAACTTTTGCAAGTTTCGCCTTTCATTCTCGGACAACTTACGAACCCCCAAGTTCGCAAAAATCTTTGCAAAATGAGTCCACTGTCCTACTTTGGTTCGAATAAACTCAGTATTTCAAAGTTATCGCGTAACAAAGCCTCAAGTGGCAGCGTTCAAGTGGACGCAACGACGCAACTTGGAAACAAACTTCCCCACCGAAATCATAGTTGTTTGAATGAATAATCCATTTTTCAACTTAGGTTTGAACTGATTAAATATTGCAAAAGTTACCTTGATAACAAATTTTCAAGTGGCCGCCACTTGGAATCAATATAGTGGAGCAAGTTGCCCTAGCAAACACATCCAAGATATTTGAATCATAGGTTCACTATCAAACTGTGGTTCGAATCAGTTTTTCAAAAGTTATTGTTATGGCAAATTTTCAAGTGGCAGTCTAAGTGGCTGCTGCTTGGAAACAAAATAGCGAAACAACTTGCCCAGTGAAATCATCCAATATATTTGTATGATAACTTCATTGTCCAGCTTTAGTTCAAATTAAATCAGTATTTCAAAAATTACCGTCATAAGAAATTTTCAAGTGGCATCACTTGGAAAAAAAGGCCCAGCGAACTTATCTGAGATATTTTAATAATAAATCCGCTAACCAAATTTGAAGCGAATTGATTGAGTATTACTAAAGTTACCATAATCATAAATTTTCAAGTGGCCGCCACTTAGAAATAAAATTGCGGATCAAGTCTCCACAAGTGAACTTATCCAAGATATTTGAACCATAGGTTCCCTATCCAACTTTTATTTGAATCAGTTTTTTAAAATTTATGGTAGTGGCATATTTTCAAGTGGCAGTGTGATTTCAAATGGTCTCCACTTGAAAACAAAATGGCGGAGCAACGTGATTAGAAAACTCATTGAAAATATCTATAAGTTCACTGTCCAAATTTGGTTCGATTTGGAGTATTATTTTAGAAGTTATCGTGATTTTAAATTATCAAGTGGTAGCCTGATTTCAAGTGGTCCCGCTTAACTTAAAATATCTGCCACTTTATTAAAAATGGCAGATAAACCTCATTAACAAACTTCATTGAAACCCTTATGTGGCCTGTATTTACATAAAAATTCAAGCAAATCTTGCTTTAAATATGCTTTTTACAATGTCGGTTTGAAATTTTCAAGTGGCTGCCACTTGAAAACAAAAAGTCGGAGCAACTTGGTTAACGAACTCATCCAAGATATTTGTAAGATCAGTTCACTGTCCAAATTTGGTTCGATTTGGAGTATTATTTCGGGAGTTATCGTGATGACAAAATTTTCATTATAGATATAGATAGATAGATAGATAGATAGATATAGATAAACAAAGTGGTTACAATAGGTCGGATTTCTAAAGAAATCAACCTAAAATTAAGGTATTCGATTTTTCGCTTTAAATTTTACAAAATGTAGGCATTTTCTTGAAATTCTTGTTTATGATTACGAATTTTAAAGTTTATTTTATTTAATACTAGCAGGCTACGCCCGCTTCGCTGGTCATTATATTTAAATGAATTTTCAAAAGAATTGAATTAATATTTATTTTTTTACACCGCATTATAGACAAAAACTAAAAAAAAAAAAAAAAAAAAATCTGACATTGCTTCAAACCTCGCTTCGGGTAACCGCTGTCTACAGCAGCTCTTTTCCCGCCCGCACTGCATCAGGTCTAGGTTTCCCATGCCTGTAGGGAGATCTTTCCCGGGCACTTCAATCTGGATATTTATCGACGACAGGGGGGATCTGCTACTATTTAAAAAGTATGATTTTAAAGATGACTGTATCTCAGCATCTATTAAATATTTTAGTTTTGAACTATGTATTTTATAGCCCATGCTATTTACACTATATTACGATATGATTCCGACCAATGTAATAAAATAAAATAAAATAAAAAGTAGATTAAAAAATATATACATAAACAAATAAATTTTAATGAATTTAATCCTTTTTACTATGTATGTACTACCATTTTTCCCGATAAATACTGTAAATAAAAAAATAAAATAAAATATTTAAATAAAAGTTTTTTCTTTTAAAGGAATTAATTAAAAAATGAAAAATAAGAAGTTGTTCTACTATAAAATAATTAAACATAACTGTTATAAATACGTTTTTAAATTTAAAACTAATTATACTTAATTTTATCTACTGCATTACGATTTTATTTTCAATAAATATAACAACAACAACAACAACAACAACAACAACAAAAAAAAAAAAAGTCGCCTTCAAATGAATGCATTAAATAAAAATAAGTTGCGTAATAGCCGTTGCTAAGATACGCAGACGATTGAAGCAAAAGAATAAATCTATGAAAAATGAAACAACGAAGCCAATATTTAAAATCGGAAAAACATTAATTTAAAAAATTCAAATTCGAAATTCGGAAAAATCTCGATGAAGTGCACACCTGCAGGGTCCCAGGTACCTATATGCCAAATCTGGAAGCTCTACGATCAGTAGTGTGAGCACCAGAGCGCAGAGAGACACACACACACACACAGAGATACACACACAGACACTTCTCTTTATTTATATAGACTAGCAGGCTACGCCTGCTTCGCTGGTCACTATATTTAAATGAATTTTCGAAAGAATTGAATTAATATTTATTTTTTTACACCACATTATAGACAAAAACTAAAAAAAAAAAAAGAAAGAAACTGAATTTGCTCTAAACCTCCTCGTTTCGGGTATCCGCTGTCTACGGCAACTCTTTTCCCGCCCGCACTGCATCATGTCTAGGTTTCTCTAAGACTACTATATAGTAGTCTTAGGTTTCACATGCCTGCAGAAAGATCTTTCCCGGGCACTTCAATCTGGATATATTGACGACACGGGGGGATCTGCTACTATTTAAGAACTACGATTTTAAAGATGACTGTATCTCAGCATCTATTAAATATTTTAGTTTTGAACCATGTATTTTATAGCCCATGCTATTTACACTATGTTACGATCTGATTCCGACCAATGTAATAAAATAAAATAAAATAAAATGTAGATTAATATATATATATATATATATATATATATATAAACAAATAATTTTTAATCAATTGTAAATAGAAAAAAAAATAATAAATAAATTTTTTCTTTTAAAGGAATTAATTAAGAAATGAAAAATAAGAAGTTGTTCTACTATAAAAAATTAAACATAACTGTTATAAATACATTTTTAAATTTAAAACTAATTATACTTATTTTTTCTACTGCATTACAATTTTATTTTCAATAAATATAACAAATAAAAAAAAAAAAAAAATAATTCGCCTTCAAATGAATGTATTAAATAAAAATACGTTGCGTAATAGCCGTTGCTAAGATACGCAGACGATTGAAGCAAAAGAATAAATCTATGAAAAATGAAACAAAGAAGCCAATATTTAAAATCCGAAAAACATTAATTAAAAAATTCAAATTTGAAATTCGAAAAAAATCTCGATGAGGTGCACACATGCAGGGTCCCAGGTACCTATATGCCAAATTTGGAAGCTCTGCGATCAGTAGTGTGAGCACCAGAGCGCAGACAAACACACACACACACACAGAAACTTCTCTTTATTTATATAGACTAGCAGGCTACGCCCGCTTCGCTATATTTAAATGAATTTTCGAAAGAATTGAATTAATATTTATTTTTTTACACCACATTATAGACAAAAACTAAAAAGAAAAGTAACAAAAATTGCTCCAAACCTCGCTTCGGGTACCCGCTGTCTACGGAAGCTCTTTTCTCGACCGCACTGCATCAGGTCTAGGTTTCCCATGCCTGCAGAAAGATCTTTCCCGGGCACTTCATTCTGGATATTTATCGACGACAGGGGGAATCTGCTACTATTTAAGAACTGCGATTTTAAAGATGACTGTATCTCAGCATCTATTAAATATTTTAGTTTTGAACCATGTATTATAGCCTATGCTATTTACACTATATTACGACTTTATTCCGACCAACGTAATAAAATAAAATATAATAAAAAGTAGATTGAAAAATATATATATAAACAAATAAATTTTAATGAATTTAATCCTTTTTACTATGTATGTACTACCATTTTTCCCGATAAATACTGTAAATAAAAAAATAAAATAAAATATTTAAATAAAAGTTTTTTCTTTTAAAGGAATTAATTAAAAAATGAAAAATAAGAAGTTGTTCTACTATAAAATAATTAAACATAACTGTTATAAATACGTTTTTAAATTTAAAACTAATTATACTTAATTTTATCTACTGCATTACGATTTTATTTTCAATAAATATAACAACAACAACAACAACAACAACAACAACAAAAAAAAAAAAAAGTCGCCTTCAAATGAATGCATTAAATAAAAATAAGTTGCGTAATAGCCGTTGCTAAGATACGCAGACGATTGAAGCAAAAGAATAAATCTATGAAAAATGAAACAACGAAGCCAATATTTAAAATCGGAAAAACATTAATTTAAAAAATTCAAATTCGAAATTCGGAAAAATCTCGATGAAGTGCACACCTGCAGGGTCCCAGGTACCTATATGCCAAATCTGGAAGCTCTACGATCAGTAGTGTGAGCACCAGAGCGCAGAGAGACACACAAACACACACAGAGATACACACACAGACACTTCTCTTTATTTATATAGACTAGCAGGCTACGCCTGCTTCGCTGGTCACTATATTTAAATGAATTTTCGAAAGAATTGAATTAATATTTATTTTTTTACACCACATTATAGACAAAAACTAAAAAAAAAAAAAGAAAGAAACTGAATTTGCTCTAAACCTCCTCGTTTCGGGTATCCGCTGTCTACGGCAACTCTTTTCCCGCCCGCACTGCATCATGTCTAGGTTTCTCTAAGACTACTATATAGTAGTCTTAGGTTTCACATGCCTGCAGAAAGATCTTTCCCGGGCACTTCAATCTGGATATTTATCGACGACACGGGGGGATCTGCTACTATTTAAGAACTACGATTTTAAAGATGACTGTATCTCAGCATCTATTAAATATTTTAGTTTTGAACCATGTATTTTATAGCCCATGCTATTTACACTATGTTACGATCTGATTCCGACCAATGTAATAAAATAAAATAAAATAAAATAAAATGTAGATTAATATATATATATATATATATATATATATATATATATATAAACAAATAATTTTTAATCAATTGTAAATAGAAAAAAAAATAATAAATAAATTTTTTCTTTTAAAGGAATTAATTAAGAAATGAAAAATAAGAAGTTGTTCTACTATAAAAAATTAAACATAACTGTTATAAATACATTTTTAAATTTAAAACTAATTATGCTTATTTTTTCTACTGCATTACAATTTTATTTTCAATAAATATAACAAATAAAAAAAATAAAAAATAATTCGCCTTCAAATGAATGTATTAAATAAAAATAAGTTGCGTAATAGCCGTTGCTAAGATACGCAGACGATTGAAGCAAAAGAATAAATCTATGAAAAATGAAACAAAGAAGCCAATATTTAAAATCCGAAAAACATTAATTTAAAAAATTCAAATTTGAAATTCGAAAAAAATCTCGATGAGGTGCACACATGCAGGGTCCCAGGTACCTATATGCCAAATTTGGAAGCTCTGCGATCAGTAGTGTGAGCACCAGAGCGCAGACAAACACACACACACACACAGAAACTTCTCTTTATTTATATAGACTAGCAGGCTACGCCCGCTTCGCTATATTTAAATGAATTTTCGAAAGAATTGAATTAATATTTATTTTTTTACACCACATTATAGACAAAAACTAAAAAGAAAAGTAACAAAAATTGCTCCAAACCTCGCTTCGGGTACCCGCTGTCTACGGAAGCTCTTTTCTCGACCGCACTGCATCAGGTCTAGGTTTCCCATGCCTGCAGAAAGATCTTTCCCGGGCACTTCATTCTGGATATTTATCGACGACAGGGGGAATCTGCTACTATTTAAGAACTGCGATTTTAAAGATGACTGTATCTCAGCATCTATTAAATATTTTAGTTTTGAACCATGTATTATAGCCTATGCTATTTACACTATATTACGACTTTATTCCGACCAACGTAATAAAATAAAATATAATAAAAAGTAGATTGAAAAATATATATATAAACAAATAAATTTTAATGAATTTAATCCTTTTTACTATGTATGTACTACCATTTTTCCCGATAAATACTGTAAATAAAAAAATAAAATAAAATATTTAAATAAAAGTTTTTTCTTTTAAAGGAATTAATTAAAAAATGAAAAATAAGAAGTTGTTCTACTATAAAATAATTAAACATAACTGTTATAAATACGTTTTTAAATTTAAAACTAATTATACTTAATTTTATCTACTGCATTACGATTTTATTTTCAATAAATATAACAACAACAACAACAACAACAACAACAACAAAAAAAAAAAAAGTCGCCTTCAAATGAATGCATTAAATAAAAATAAGTTGCGTAATAGCCGTTGCTAAGATACGCAGACGATTGAAGCAAAAGAATAAATCTATGAAAAATGAAACAACGAAGCCAATATTTAAAATCGGAAAAACATTAATTTAAAAAATTCAAATTCGAAATTCGGAAAAATCTCGATGAAGTGCACACCTGCAGGGTCCCAGGTACCTATATGCCAAATCTGGAAGCTCTACGATCAGTAGTGTGAGCACCAGAGCGCAGAGAGACACACAAACACACACAGAGATACACACACAGACACTTCTCTTTATTTATATAGACTAGCAGGCTACGCCTGCTTCGCTGGTCACTATATTTAAATGAATTTTCGAAAGAATTGAATTAATATTTATTTTTTTACACCACATTATAGACAAAAACTAAAAAAAAAAAAAGAAAGAAACTGAATTTGCTCTAAACCTCCTCGTTTCGGGTATCCGCTGTCTACGGCAACTCTTTTCCCGCCCGCACTGCATCATGTCTAGGTTTCTCTAAGACTACTATATAGTAGTCTTAGGTTTCACATGCCTGCAGAAAGATCTTTCCCGGGCACTTCAATCTGGATATTTATCGACGACACGGGGGGATCTGCTACTATTTAAGAACTACGATTTTAAAGATGACTGTATCTCAGCATCTATTAAATATTTTAGTTTTGAACCATGTATTTTATAGCCCATGCTATTTACACTATGTTACGATCTGATTCCGACCAATGTAATAAAATAAAATAAAATAAAATAAAATGTAGATTAATATATATATATATATATATATATATATATATATATATATAAACAAATAATTTTTAATCAATTGTAAATAGAAAAAAAAATAATAAATAAATTTTTTCTTTTAAAGGAATTAATTAAGAAATGAAAAATAAGAAGTTGTTCTACTATAAAAAATTAAACATAACTGTTATAAATACATTTTTAAATTTAAAACTAATTATGCTTATTTTTTCTACTGCATTACAATTTTATTTTCAATAAATATAACAAATAAAAAAAATAAAAAATAATTCGCCTTCAAATGAATGTATTAAATAAAAATAAGTTGCGTAATAGCCGTTGCTAAGATACGCAGACGATTGAAGCAAAAGAATAAATCTATGAAAAATGAAACAAAGAAGCCAATATTTAAAATCCGAAAAACATTAATTTAAAAAATTCAAATTTGAAATTCGAAAAAAATCTCGATGAGGTGCACACATGCAGGGTCCCAGGTACCTATATGCCAAATTTGGAAGCTCTGCGATCAGTAGTGTGAGCACCAGAGCGCAGACAAACACACACACACACACAGAAACTTCTCTTTATTTATATAGACTAGCAGGCTACGCCCGCTTCGCTATATTTAAATGAATTTTCGAAAGAATTGAATTAATATTTATTTTTTTACACCACATTATAGACAAAAACTAAAAAGAAAAGTAACAAAAATTGCTCCAAACCTCGCTTCGGGTACCCGCTGTCTACGGAAGCTCTTTTCTCGACCGCACTGCATCAGGTCTAGGTTTCCCATGCCTGCAGAAAGATCTTTCCCGGGCACTTCATTCTGGATATTTATCGACGACAGGGGGAATCTGCTACTATTTAAGAACTGCGATTTTAAAGATGACTGTATCTCAGCATCTATTAAATATTTTAGTTTTGAACCATGTACCCAAGCAGCACCGAAACGTTCTCTGAACGTTCAAAAATTGTTCTACAAACACGTTCTAAGAACGTTCACTTTGAACGTGTTATAGACGTCTATTTGTCCATCTTGAAGCCGTACAATAGTACGGTTCAGAGAACGTTCAATGAACGTGTAACTATCACCATCGGTGTTATAGAAACGTTCTGAGAACGTTCTACGTATACGGTCTCAGAACGTTCTAAACGTCTTTAGAACGTTTTCAAAACGTTATACACATTTTCAGAACGTTCTAGAAAACGTACTGTAAACGTTCTAAAATAGTGTAGAAAAAAAAAAAAAAAAAAAAAAAAAAAAAAAAACTGTGACGTCATTATAAAAAAAAAACACCACAGTACGGGCGTTTAAAAGTAAAAAGTACATATTATTACTTACAAACTTTGAATAAACACCATAAAATGCAATAAACTCGCAACAATTGTTTCGAGTCGAAAATACACACGACCCTTCATCAGGCGAATAAAGTAAGCACGAGTGCTGCAGTCAAAGCGGCAACGCAATTGGTGCGTTGCCGCTTTGACTGCAGCACTCGTGCTTACTTTATTCCCCTGATGAAGGGTCGTTTGTTTTTTCGACCCGAAACAATTGTTGCGAGTTTATTTCATTTTATGGTGTTTATTCAAAGTCTGTAAGTAATAATTTTTACAACGGCAGTTTTGTGGTGCTTTTTTATTAAAAATTACATAGCTGATGATGCAACACATGAACAGGATTATAAACTACTTTTTTTTTTATTATTCATATAATGTTTGAGAAATTTTAACATACTTACTATTCCTTTAATTTCAACGTAATATGCATCAAAAATTCGATATTACATGAGAGTTTTCCGAAAATAGTGCCATTACGTCTCTTTATCCCTTAAAAAATTTCTTAAATTTTTTCATTTTTTTCATTTTTTTTTTTTTTTTAAATTTCTTTTTTTCCCCTGATTTGAAGATAATGAAGTTATAGTATTAATTACAAAACTTTGAATAAACACCATAAAATGCAAGAACTCGAAACAATTGTTTCGGGTTAAAAGAAGACACAACCCTTCATCAGGCGAACAATGTAAGCGCGAGAGCTGCAAACAAGCACGTTGAGTGTGTTGAATGCGTTGCCGGTTTTTTTTTTTTTTTTCTTTTGTAGCAGCTGCGAGTTCTTGCCTTTTATGGTGTTTATTAAAGTTTCGTTATTAATACTATAACGCCATTATCTTCAGATTAGGGGAAAAAAAGAATTTTTTTTTTTTTTTTTTTTTTTTTAATGCAAAAATTTAAGGAAATTTTTAAGGGATATAGTGTTGACTTTCACGTTATGACAATTTTTGGGAATTACTGTCGTAGAATATGGAATTTCTCATGCATATACGTCTAAATTAAGTATGTTCAAATTTCTCCAACATTATTTGAATTTAAAAAAAAGTAATTCATATCCCTGTTGCTGTGTTGTATCATTCTTCATCTGCTATGTACAACTAAACTCTTGAATTATTTTGCTTGTTTTAATCCTTGGGATTCCGGATGCATCATCCTGTGAGTAATGTTTGTTTTTTATAGTTGTTTTCTGTTTGATTCTCTGTGTTCTTGAATTAATAGTTTATTCCAGGGGTGCAGAAAATGTTCAAACCTCGGAAATTTCCCCCAAACACAGTATAAATTTCCCTCAATAATGCAAAAATCTACTTTGCTATTCAAAGTCATTTGTTCTATGTAATAAATCTTTAAGAGAATAAACATACAGTGTAACATAAAAATGTCGCTGTTAGTGTATAAGCACTTCAATGTAGCAAATTGTTATTTTTGATTTACATTTTTATTTTCTCTTAAAAAAATATTCAAAATTTCACCCGAACCTCGTTCGGACGTTCGGACATGTTCTGCACCCCTGGTTTATTCCACTTTATTCTTCATTTTTAACTTCAATTAATTTCTTGTACGATTGGGTGTCCGCTGGTATAGCTGCTAACGAACGAAATCGTACATTGGTGCTCAACGGTGAAAAAGGTCACCCCTGACGAGTTTTTTTTTTTTTTTCTTCTTTTTCACCGTTCTGAGCTTTTCCTTTAAAAAAAAAAATGCTGTTTTTTTTTTTTTTTTCCTTCTCGTTGCTTGTTTGTATCTTTTGATTTGAGTTTCATGTCGTTTTTACGCACCGGCAAAATTATTAAAATCGCAACGAATAATCTAGGAATAAATGTATGATTAGATTGAAGTTAAATAAAATAAAAATAAATAAACAAAAATAAATGTTTCAATAAATCACAATCAGTCTCCACATGTTATTTAAATTTGTTGTAATTTCCTTCTCATTGTTCTATGTGGTTTCAGTGATCTTATATCGGTTGCCTGGTTTTAACTACGATTAAAAATTCATTTATACATACATATATATATATATATATTAATTTTTTTTAATACAGGGTACAAAGATAATCACGAGAATGTCTTTATCTCCGCAACTATTGGTCGCAAACATATAGTTTCAGTTACAAAATTTTTTTTATAAAAATATGAGCGGTATGACAAGTTTAAATTTAAAATATCTATTTTTTCAAAATTACAAAAACTAAATTTTTATACAGTTCCAGATCCCTATAGTGATATTTAAAAAAATTGACACTCATCCTAACAAAAAGTTTCATTTATATTCTCCCAAAATGGAACAAGATATTTAAAGTTTAGATTTTCTAACATATTTAGGCCTTCAATAAGGGATCGGTTTAAATATCCTATTTGGAATTTGTTTGCTTTTTCCCGGGCTTTATTAAAGAATTTTTCATTGTCTTTTTAATAAATCCCGAGAAAATGCGAAATAATCCTAAATTTTGAAACTATCTCAGACAATTTTGGGCGCACAAAAGTGAAACTTTTCGTGTTATATTTTTTAAGTTGAAAGTCAACTTTTACTATTAGCGTCCTGAAAACCGTATAAAAATTACCAATTTTTGTGATTTTGAATAAATTGATTTTTTTAATTTAAACATGTCATATAATGAATGCTTACATTTTTTTAAAAAATACATTTTGTAATTGGAGAACGTCTGAGACCAATTGTTGTGCAAATAAAGGCCTGCTCTCGACTTTGCACCCTGTATATTCTAAACATTTCTGGGTACTACTTTGTAAGTCCATGGATAGTTTAAAAATATATTTGAATGCTGAAGTTCATAGAAAGTTTTAATATTCCAACATAAAAAATATTTTCGAAAATTAATGTACCAATACACCGCTAAAATTATATGCAATTGAGTTTAGAATATATTGTTAATTTATAATAATAAGAAATTGAAACGAAAATTTAAAAATTAGTTAGAAGGAAGAAATTTTAAAAATTTCCAAATACTTAAATATAATTTTTTTAATCAAAATATTTAACATACTTCATATTTTTAAATTTCAGTGCATGTGTGTATTCATATTTTCAGTTTACAGCAGCAGTTTACAAAAATTATGTTTACAGATATTTAAACTTATTCCACATGGCAATGTAATTGGTAATCATTAAATGTTTAAATTTCTTTAAAATGAGTCAACGCAATTTTTACTCATTTTATGTAATTATGCTATCATGGCATATTAAATAATAAACAAATGTAATTATTATTATTTTTTTTTAATAAAAAATATAGTAAGTATATTAATTATAATTAATATATCATTTCTTAGTATATTATTTATTTACTTATTAAATATATTATTTATTGTTTTTATAACGTTTTCCCTTTTCCGTTTTTATATTATGTTAGACATAAGTAAAAGGAAAGAAAGCCGTCCTCACCCAATCTCTGTCTATGATTATGCTAAAAACATAATTTTTACTTATTGGACGCCATTATTTTCTGGTTCAGAAGGTTAGTATAAAAAAAAAAGAAAGAAAGAAAAATTAAAGAAAGAAAACATATAGAAATAGCTTTTGTATAAATACTTTATAAATAAAACTATTGTTCTTTCGTATATATATATATATATATATATATATATATAATTATATTTCACAACAATTTTATCGTGTTGTATCCATTAATATAAATAGTTTTTATTCCAGAGAATGCTTGAATTCCAAACTTTAAAAGTCAATTTTTAGCCATTTTCATGATATACAGACGAGTGGCAAAATAATGTGTAATTTTCCGATTTAGCCTTTTTGTCAAATACATAGAGAAATCTTGATAAAGTGCATAGAACTTCATGGGTATAAAAAACATGTTATTCCACATATATTTATGTAAAGATTTTGTCCAGAAAGAAAAGAAGTGATCTTAACGGGGTGTGTGTGTGTGTAAATTTTTATTTATAAAAATTTGCACTTGAAATGCGTTGTAGCTGTAGCATTTATTCTTATGTGGCTTCTTTAATTTATGTGTATTCATAATTTTGTCAGTATCACACGCATTCATTGAGAATATTTTATTTTTTTTTATTTTTTTTTTTTATCTTTATTGAAAATTTGCGAAACATTTTTTGCTTATATAACATAAAGGGTTTTCAGATCAATTTAATGCCATTTCTAGAAAATTTGACATAGTGCATTAGACATAACATAATACAAATATAATATAAAAATATTAATATAAGATGAAATATGAGTATTTTTTCTAAATAAGTTTTAACTTTGCATCCACAAATGGTGACAAAGTTTTTTTTTTTTTTACAAAATTTATTATCCAAATACATAAATACTCTGAAAAAATAACCAAAGCAATATCAGGGAAATTTAGAAACATATCATCGATAGAATTAGTTAAATTTAAAGCAATATGAAAGAGAAGCGAACGATAAGTGGTTTTATAAAGATTTCAATTTAATTAACTTACAGTGTATTCCCAAGGACTTATTAAAAATAAAAATATGCATTACATACTTATACTTTTGCTTGTCTTTCATAGTGCTTAAATTTCAACTAATTCTGTTGACGATATCTTTTTGATTTTTCACAATGTTTGCATGAGTTCTATACATTTCACTAAATAATACCCAAAAAATTTTTTTCGTTAAATCTTGTGCATGCGCAGATAAATATCTTTTAGTAAAAATGCTCATTTTTTTGCATAAATTTAATGTTCTTAATCTCAGATTACAGAATGTTGTGTCTAATGTACTATGTCAAGTTTTCTAAAAATGACTTATAATAAATAAAAAACCGTGCTTATTATAAATAAAAAACACTTGAAAGTCTTTAATTTCGTTAAAGAAATTTTCTGTGATGGTGAATTATAAATGATAATTAAAAAGAGCGCCATAAAAACATGCTAAAACTACAATAAATTTCAAGCATTATTAATTACAAGATGGTGCCAAATATGTAAAAATATAATTTTATTAGTGGTTCTTTTCTTATCTTTGGGGTATTTTTTTTAAACATATGTGATATAACATGTTATTTACACCCACAAAGTATCCATCAAATGTTTCTCAAAATTTCCGACAAAATGTTTAAATTCGAAAGTATCGCTTTTTTTCTTATTTGGTCCCCCATCATCTGTATACGTATATAAAGATGCACAATAATTATTCTGTGGATTACATATGTGCTTACACTTGTGTGTATTCAGACTAGCTTTATCTGAATTACTATTTGATTATTAATCATAAAATTGACAGATTCATTAATTACATACAGTACAATATACTCTTAATAAATATACGGCATTGTAGTTCTTAGATACTGTACAACGTATGCCTACTATGTACATATTTAATATTTATGAGTTTTGTACGTTATACACCAAAAATGATAAATTCGGAACAACAGTTTAAATTTTTCAAAAATATATATCTTAATAATGCGAAATGCATACGAAAATAAAACTTTAAAAGATTAAATTAAAACAATATTGTGCATTGTGATTTTACATAATGCCCAATGTTACATAATGTTTTTACGCAACCAGATACCAAAAAAAAAAAAAAAAAAGGATTATATTAACCAGAGTATTGTTTGTAACATTAATGTTCAGGTTCACTTAATTATATTTTTGTAGATCTCTATATAATTCAGATGAAAGAAAAATATAAAGCTACGCAGACTTATACATTTTTATTTATTTAAATTCGTTTAACCCTTTCAAAGGCTTTGGAATACATTATATCAAACCTAATTTTAATTCCCAACTGTAAAAACTTGTCCAAGAATTTTTTTTACAAAGTTTTACTTTAATAATATAGAAGAAAAACTCCATTTTTCTTTTTAATCACTTATATTTGTTTGTACGTACTGGTGGCAGATAATTTTAAATGATCAAAATTATCTTGTCCCTCAAAGGGTTAAGTGAGAATAACTTTTACACATTTAACATAAATATATTTGGTTACAAGAAGAAATATTTTTAGAAATTTCTTTATTAGCTATATATTGAAGAATGTTAAATATTGAATATAGCAGACATATTTTCGTAATCAATTAATTAAAGAGGTATAATAAAAACGCTTTAAAGATTAAATTGAAATACATGTATGCAAACATTCAGATGCATTAAACTTGTCTATCAGAGTTGACTTAAGCAAATTATTACAGTAAAATTCACGTCTGAAAAAGATGCATTAAATCTGAAAATGGAATATGAGAAAAATAAAGGGAAAAAAATATGAAACTCTATTCCATATTTTGTGTTGTGATTTTATTCCAAACTTTATAACAATACTCTGTACTTTGAGAGTTTAAATTTGTAAATTTTTTACTTTTTTTTTCTGATACAATATATATATATATATATATATAGTCGAATCTAATTAACGTAAACCGCTTATCGTGAATAGTTTCCACAATCCCCGCTAAAACAAAGGTCAGTTTCTTAGTTACTGACAATATAAACTACTGATAACATGAACAATTTTTTTTTATTCCCCATGAGATTCCCGTAAACGAGGTTCGACTGATATATATATATATATATATATATCTTATATATAATGTATGTTGCTTGGTAAAAAATCAGTAAGTAAGCTAAAAAAAAAAAAAAAAAAAAAAAATTCATCTAAATATTTCATGATAAAATGAGTATTTATCAACAACAGGTGGATCTGTTATTATTTAAGAACTACAATGTTAAAGTCAACTGTACCTCTTTAGATTTTGAAGCATGTATTTTATAGCCCCTGCTCTTTCCATTATATTACCATTTGATTTCGATGAATATAATAAAACGAAAAAGTACATTTTCCTTTAAAAAGAAATGAATGAATAAAAAAAAAAAATTAATTTTAATTAAATTTTAATTTTAATAAGTTTAATCTTTTCAGCTATATACTACCATTGTTTCCAATAAATACTACAAATAAATAAATAAATAAATAATAAAGATTTCTCTTTTAAAGAAATTATTTAAAATAAACAAAAGTAAAAAGCTGTTATACTATGAAATTTATACATTATGCATAAACATAACGGTTATAAATAAGATTTTATTTAAATTTTAATGCACTTTTTTTTTCTTTTACTTCATTACCATTTGATATGAAGGTGACAAATAGGTTATAAATTGAAAATAAAAGAAACGCAATAGCTGTTTCAGGTCAAATTATCAGTCCGACTCTTCTTCAAGTGAAAAAAGAAAGCACCGAAATATTATTAAAGCAACTACGCATTCGTAAATTTTAAGTGAATTTCGGAGTAGTGCTGCTATCTATTAGTATTTTACAAGAAAGATATCTTACGAACTGCTATATAGTAAAACGCAACTCACAAATTATCTTAATTTCAAACTCTCTCTCTCTATATATATATGTATATTTTGTCAAAAATATAAAAACATGAAACTTAATACAATATTTTAAATATCTAAATGTAAAATAAACTTTTTTACTTTAAAAAATATACGAATTTAAAATGAATGTTGGATAAGAAATTAAAAATCTCAAGAAATTCTGCCATAAAACGAAAATTTTAGAAACTGTTGTTATAAAAATTTCTTGTAAAATTTCTGTTTTTATTTCTTAATAAATTTCTGTTTTTAAACATGTTCTCTTAATGTTAACCGTAACTGACTGTAAACATTTACAACATTAAATTAAATTAGCATTTTTATAAGCAGGCTTTTACTCACATGTCTTGAGAAAATCGATGTTATTGAATTTAAGAAAACTAATACATAATCTCTTTTTTAGCATTTATTACATGGATATTGAAACTGAAATATAATTTTCTGTCTGACCAGTAGAATCACACGTACATGGTCATAAACGGTTATAAAAATTAAAAGAATAAAATTCATAATATAAAAAAAAAAAAATTATCTACGTTATTTAATTTTTGAAAATTCTCCTTGATTTTGCACTAATATTGTTTATTAGTATAATCTGAATACATTTGTGCTTTACTTTGTGGATCGATTGATGAGTTAATTTTTATTTTTGTAATATTTTTAACTGTGGAATTTTCATGCAATTATTTTTTTTCTAATTCAAAAATTATATATATATATATATATATTTATAAATAAATCCACAAAATAAATGTACAGATGCATTTAGAGTATATTTATAAACTATAATAATATAAGATCGAAGTAAAAACTTAAGACTAAAGCATTTTAAACAATTTAAAAAAAGATTAAAATTTGTAATTTTAATTTTTTAAACTTTGGTAGTATTCAGGAAATTTTAATATATTTAATATTCATACATTTCAATGCATATACAGACACTGTGAAACATACGCTGTGAAACCGGTGTAAACTCCACATTTTTTAAATATGAATATTTTTGCTTAATTTTACCACATTTAGTTACATCTTTCATTATAAAAGTGAAAAACCTCTAATTATTGCATTAAAATCCCATAAATGGCCTTACATTGTTTTTTCAGAAAACTAAAACTTCTAAATAATTATAAAAATGAAACTTCTAAGTTATTTTTCTTATAATTTATAAATTCTTACTACTCTGATTTGTTTTAAACGCTAAAAATAGGTAATGCTTACAAAATCTTAAATTGTTTTCCTACATATAAATTTGCAAAAAGTTCGTTATTTCAAAATCTATTTAGAAGGAAACAATTCACTTTACATTGAACGACCCATTATATGCAATACAAACAATTGTAAGACAATAATTTCAAAGAAAGATTTTCAACGTCCACCATACCCTTATTAAGACTGACAAAATGACACAAGCACACATACCTTAAAATTAGATTTATAAGAAATTAATATATGTTTTTTTCTCTTGATGAGAAATTTAAATTATGTTTATTTTTTACACAAAAATCCCGCTTATTTATAACAGAAAAAATATTTGATGTCATAATACTATTATGTGACAAGTTTTGCTTGTAAAATTTATTCATTGGTAATACTAATATTCAAATGCTGTTAGAAAACAAATTAGTAGTTAGATTTACATTAACAGCATTTTTCAATTTCTCGAGATAAAAAAAAAAAAAAAAACTTAAAAATAACAAGTCAAACTTTTTAGCATCTGATTAATAATTATATACAAACTTTTATTATAAGTATGAATAAAGTATTAATAATGTATCAAAATATATGTATGTAAGATATATAAAGTAAATTCACTCTTACGTCTCTCTTTGATAATCAGAAAGTCATCAACATGAGAAAATTGATATGAAATCATTTGGTTTTCGCGGCTGAAAATTATGGAACTGGCAACCCTTGTTGGTAATTTGGCGGTCTAGTCAAATTTGGCAGCTTTCTATTTTGAGATAAAACAACACAAGTAGTCCTTTTCATTTTGTGGCATAGTCATTATTTAATTATTAGGGGTTAAAAAAACTATTTTTGTTTTATGTAGTTACTTTAATGAAAAATGCAGAACTCAACAATTGTATTAAAAAAATGTTATTTAAATATTATGTTACAGAGTTTGTATTTAACAATATTTTGTTAAATAGTTTATTTTTATGATGAGGCAAGATATAAAAATTCGTGGTGTATTTAAAATGTTGCATGCTTGTTTTATTGAATTACATAAAATGCCACTTCAAGGAAAGCTTATCTAACTAAACAGGATGATAATTACAAAATCAAGCTAGTACGTCGTGGCTATTACAAAACTGTATTTTATATTTTCTTAAACAAATCCACGTTGTTCAATTAAAAGTAGTTATTTCTGCATTTTACATTTATGAAAAAAATGAGAGAAAGGAAAAAAACCAATAATGGAAAAAAATATTATTTATTTATTTGTTTATATATATATATATATATATATATATATATAAAAATTCAATTATTTCAAATTATTACAGAAGCTTGATTCAACTATTCATTTTAAAAATTGTGAGCTATTTCAAAAAATATTAAAATCATTTTGCCGGCACGAAAGAGCGGTTGTGAATGATGCTACTCCATATACTGTCGGCAGAAATATTATTGAAGCTCTAGTAAATCAAAATATTTGCACCTAAACTGTTTTGTTGAGTAAATATTTATCGAGTCATAATCTTAGTCTTAAGCTGTTTATAAAAAAGTAGATTGATGATAAAAATTAGTGATCAAACTAATATCTATATAATATTTCTCTAACGTGGACCAATTTCAATTAATATTTTTTGAAATGATACGACAGTGGTAAAATTAATAAAATACGTGAGGATAAAAAATAGTATTTAAAAATGAACAATATTTAAGCACGCGGATTCAGTTCAATGATCTAATAAAGAAAACATGACGATATTTGTTTGAGGACATTATTTTATGAGAAATGTATTTTTGAAAGTTATTTCTGCAAAATCTTTGCAAGAGTCAGTATAAACCTAGCAATATTTCAAAGATATAAACAGAACATGATATATTATCATAAATTGGCTACAAAACGCAATCATAAAAAAATATTATCAATTTAAGTCTAGGATTTTTTTTTTTCTTTTTTACAAAAAATTACGCTAAAATAAATAAAATGCCATTGCATACATTAAAATTTAAAAGGCGTCACAGTGGTCCTTTACTAAAACCGTACTGCCTGCGGAAGTATGAAAACTGAGTCATAAACCATGAATTTTATTTTGAAGCTTTTCTTTGAATAATTCTGGTTTCACTATTGCACAATATTTATTTGTATCTAATAATAATTTGGCTTCTGGTAAATTAAAATTTTAATTAAGGGGTAAAATTGATATAATATTTATAAGTTTCAAATTTTAAAGGTAAATAAGAAAAGAAATAAAGTGCGAAAATGCCGCACGGGTTTGCTAGTATATATGAAACGTGGATGTGTGCTTCAGTAATTTTTCTGCCGAATGTACAAAAAGTTTTTTTGAATAATTATCAGTATTGTGTATATATATATATATATATATATATATATATATATATATATATATATAATCATTTCACAACCATTAGTTAAAAATAATCTGTGTATTTTTATACTAAACGTTATTCTAGATGACTGCACGGATCGAAATTTTATCCTTTAAACCTTTAATTTAATCCTTTGCCGGTCCTATTGAATTTCCCTCTCCTTTTTTGAATGTTGCCAAATTTCAGGATTTTTTTTGTTCAATATCCACCAATAAATTTCTACTGCATCGGTTGTCTAATCACTTCGAAGTTTATTCGTCCATTATGTATATCAAATATCACTCCTCAAAATTATTGGTGTTCGTTAAATAAAAGAGTCCCTCAATTTGGCAATACTATGTATAGCGGTTTAGAGCACTAGGGCCGGCAAAGGGTTAATATAGGAGAAAATAAATAAATTAATAAATAAATAAAACATTTTTTTTAGCTGTTTTTAATTATTTCAACCTCAAGATTGGATCAAGCGTATGATTATCGTTTATTATTATTATTATTATTTTACTTACATCTGTCAAGAAGAAAGTATTGGATTCGTGAAAATTTCCGACTTTCGATTTTCGATAAATTCACACAGTTTGTGATTTTTGGAATATGATTCGACTATTGTTAGAAAATGTCTTTGTATGTGTGTCAGAAAGAAAATTTTGGTTTCTCACGAGCCAGTGGACAGCATTTAACCAAACTTAATATTTGGCTAGACTTAAATTACTGCTAATTAGATTTTAATATGTGGCTTTCATAACATGTTGCTTCTATATTGCAATTCTACTGGACAGGCTCCATCTAATCATCTATAGTTATAAATACACTAAGCTTGTACATGTGATGGAAATCATGTAAATCTGTACTGATTTTATTTGGGTACAAAAAGCTAACAGACGACAATTTAATTTCGTTTCTGATAAGGTAAAACCTTGCTTCTCAGAGTAGGTAGTTCTTCTAAGGTATATATATTTCGTATGTTATTTATTGTTATTTAAAT
This sequence comes from Salticus scenicus, assembly GCA_963930645.1. Classification (NCBI taxonomy): domain Eukaryota; kingdom Metazoa; phylum Arthropoda; class Arachnida; order Araneae; family Salticidae; genus Salticus; species Salticus scenicus. The sequence continues at coordinate 344,695,119 of OZ005650.1, read as the reverse complement.
CCACCAAAATTGGTATATGATATTTATATTATTAAAATGTATGCTGATTCAATTCGGATGTAATCTATCCACAATGTGGCGTTGCTGTTAGTGTCTGGGATTTCCAGTTGCCTATACAGCAGCACCTATTGGTGAAAATTGTACGAAATTATATGTATAGAAAGTTAATTGTGAGAAGCTAAGTTTCTTGAAATTTTGTGCGAATAAATCGTTGGTGACGCTATTATATAGAATGGAATAAAAAAAAACTTTTAAAGCCGTCACAGTATAACTAGTTTTTTTTTTTTTTTTTTTTTTTTTTTACTAATGCGCAAGATATTTATATTTTTATTGAAATATTACAGAAATTGCTACATTTTTACTATATTTAGTAATAAACAAAAAAGAAAAATCATGCGGACCACTTAGTTTATAAAACACCTGCACCCTACACCTAAACATACACTTTTGTACGTTTAAAATTTTAGTGAGTCCCCATATCAAACCGCTTACGGTATACACATACTTTCAATAAAAAATGAGCACGGTTACGATGTAACTGAGGAATTATAAAATATATTTTTGAAATTAGAGAACGAATAGACAGACAATGGTGTTGACAAACTTAAATTTTAAGCATATTTTTAACTCGTTGGAAAGTTGAAAACGTTTAACAAAATTTAAAACACACTTCGATCAATTTTCGCTTATTATCCTCTAATATATCTAAATATTTCTATATGGCCTTATGAATCATAAGCTAACAATAAAATATTTTATAGGAAACATGTTTTATGTGCATACGAACAGTATTTCATAATTTTATTACGTTTCGTGTAGCATATCTAAGTATGCTTTAAATAAACATTAGCAGGCTTTGCCCGCTTTGCTGCATAGTATATTTAAATAAATTCTCAAAATTCCATGTCATTATTAACAAAATCTCAAAAGAAAAAAAAAATCGCTGAAATCAATCGAAACTTAAGTTGATGTTCCAGCTGCGTTTGGTAATGGTTCTTCCGCTCGCAACATGATTAGTCTGGGTTTCCATTGCTTTCGGCAGCGTCTTACCCACTTTTTACTCTCCCTCTTCGGCGGGTAAGTTAGAAGTTTCGCGAAATACCACCGAAGTGCCTATTACATACAGTCAATCAATACCCACCAACCAAAATTCGCCATTCCAAGATAATTTGAAGCAAAATTTTGGATTTTATAATGTGTGAAATTTGAAGGTATCGCTATTTTTTTTAATAACGACCGTCATCATGAATGTAGACCATCAATTAAATCTCTTCTTTCATTTGACCGACACATCACTTCTCAACCCAAATAAATAAATAGATAAAAATAAAATAAAAATTACTACTTAATTATGCATTATCAGTATTTAAAAAAGACTGTTTTTATTTAAATATTAATAATAATTTCGTGGGACACTCACATGGCTGTCTCTTACTCTTACCTAGCATTTGAATACTATAAATGCAGATTGCAGATTAAAGTGTAAGATAACAAATACTATATATAAATCTACGTTTTAAAAATTTCAAACTAGTTTTAGGAACAGATATTATTTGACGAATAACTCTCTCAATGAGGAGGGGGGGGGGACCCCGTTTAAATATATTGCATAATGCCTACTATAAAAAATTCTTGGCTATTATTAAATTTAAAAGTTCATTCCAAATTTTTCAGTCAACTTTCTTTCTCACCACTCTTTCAAGCTTATTAATCTTGAACAAACATTTTTAGCAACCTCAAAATAAACTTCAAAATACAAAATTTGAATTATCTGCAAATATTTGTTTTAAAATTAGCTGATAACAGGCATACACAAAGATTAACCATTAAAAATTTGATTTTAGTATTCAGGGAACCTCAAAACGTGTAATTATAGGGTAAAAAAAGCGTTAAAATTTCCACTTAAAAAATTTCTTTGTTTACTCTGTAGGTTTGAAGTATTAATTATCATTCCTAGGTAGCCCTGTAGATGAATGGGGAATGATTTTCATGCCATATTTTACACTAAACATACTTTTATGCATATAAAAATATATATGTTAACTTATTTTTGTTTAGTACAGGCTACAGATATTAAACTGTAAATAGCAAAAAAATTTCGCTCACATACCTAATGTATTTGAATTATCTTGGACGTCCCTGTACACGAAGCATTTGCTTGATCTCAAGGAAAAGCTAAGTGCAGCATCCCCTTACATGATTCAAATGTAGAATACTAAGTTTTCATATTCTGGAATTATTTGTTTTTGAAATGTGCTGATAACTGGCATACACGTACAGGCATACACAAAGACACACACACACACACACAGATCAAATACAAAAACCTGATTTTTGGATTCAGGGGACCTCAAAATGTGCAAAAATATTGCAAAAAATCAGTTTCAAAATTTGACCCAAAAACAATACTTTCGGGTCAAATTTTGGATTTTTCTTATCCATATCTGTGGATGAGAGAAAGAAAAGAAAGAAAAATATAAGCAATAATTAAAGAGAGGAAAAAAATAGCCAAATTAGCGATAAAACTGCCAAACCGTTTGACTTCCTGTAAAAACAGATGCTTGCTTATCGTTAAGTTAAAGCGCGAAAATTTTTGTCACATTCTTCAATTATGTTGATGCTATGCAGACCGAACCTTGTGCAGTTTGCTGATCAAGCAGTAGATTATTTATTCAATAACATCCTTGATTAGCAGATTTTCATGACAGAAGACAATCATTTTTATGCTATGTAGAAGATCTTAGAAAATTTATTTTTCTAAGGGTTTATTATTATTATGACAAATGAAAAAAAAAAAAAAAAAAACGGTAAATTTGTTTTAAATCATCAGAAAACGATGGTTCAATTATTCGTTTTAAAGGTGATATCGAATTCTTTTGAAAGATAATCATTGTGAAAATTTTTATCCACCCCTCCCCCATCCCCGTATACTTATTCCTAGGGGAAAAAACAATGTCCTATGAATAATAATAATAAAAAAAAAAACTGTTTGACTATTACTCGTTATACAGTCAAATTGAATCAATAATGTATATCAAATGTATGTCACACAGAAGGTTTGGTGAGTATATATATTACAGAAGCTGATAGATAGCCTTTCTGTGAATGGAAAATATTGGAACGTGGCAGTGCCACCTGTCGTCCAATATGCACCCAAAGGCAATCTGTAGAGTTTTACGTAATATTAATTTCACGTACCAAATTTACAACATTTATAAATCACAGAAGTTGAGATTTTTCGTTTCCGTTATGAGATTACATTGCAACATAGCACCTGTTGGCCGATGTGCATCCAAAATGGACCAGTAAAGCTTTACATAAAATCGATTTCACTTATAACTTCAGTGTATCACAAAATTTAAGTGTTAAATCACAAGAGTTAAAATATTGCCTTTCCGTTAAAATGATTAAATTGCAGATTACAACGCCACCTGTTGGACAATGTATACATCCAAATTGTATTAGCAGAGGTTATCATGATATATACCAATATATTAAGTTTAATGCATTTGTACACTATAGAAGCTGAGATATAGCCGTCCCATAAATGGAGGGTTTCATTACATAGCACCGCAATCTATCGGACGATATATCCTAAATGAAATTTAAATAACCTCCAATTTAGGGCAAGATCTAATTATGTAACAAGTTTGGTTGAATTCCATACATTGATTCATGAAATACAAAATTCACAAAATTTTTCCATGAGTTTAAAATTTTGTAATTTTTTTTCACCTCACCGCTACTGATTCTTGAAAAGCATTCTTTACTGACGTGCTAACAAAACGTTAAACTGAAAATGTAAAAAATGCTCTATTCTCTATCAAGCTAAAAATTATAAATTTCGAATAACTTACGAAGTTTTTAAATTAGAATGTTACAAATCTCTCAATAGGATTCTTATCAATATCATAAGCGATATTTTAAAACTGGTCCGATCTCTCTGCAATCATTTGTTCTTGAGATATCGTGTACATGGACTAACGGGCTATCACGCTAATAGGTGCCGATACCATGCCAACCTTTTGACTTCCGGATTCCGTGTAACGTGTAAAAAAATCAAAAACTGAAGTCAAAAATTTTCATGATTAACCTAGTTTCTCAACCAATAGTACTAAAAAGTCATTTTGTCATATTCGTTATAATTACACTGTTACAGAACGTGTTATGACGGTGTTACACTTGAACGTTCTATATAGAACTAGAATTGTACGTTTTATAGATGGTACAAATCAAACATTTTCAGAACGTTCTAAATAATACCATTTCTGAACGTGTTTTAGAACGTTCTTTTGACACGAAACACGGTGTTTGAACTATTGAAACCGTTATTAGACGTTCACAGAACGTTCCTGTGCTACTTGGGTATTATAGCCTATGCTATTTACACTATATTACGACTTTATTCCGACCAACGTAATAAAATAAAATATAATAAAAAGTAGATTGAAAAATATATAAATATATATGTAAACAAATAAATTTTAATCAATTTAATCCTTTTTACTATGTATATACTACCATTTTTCCCGATAAATACTGTAAAAAAAAAAAAATATATATATATATATAATAATAAATAAAAGTTTTTTCTTTTAAACGATTTAATTAAAAAATGAGAAATAAGAAGTTGTTCTACTATAAAAAATTAAACATAACTGTTATAAATAATTTTTAAATTTAAAACTAATTATACTTATTTTTTTCTACTGCATTACGATTTTATTTTCAATAAATATAACAAAAAAAAAAATAATAATAATAATAAAAAAAATTAAAAATAAATTAATAAATAAGTAACATTAATAATATAATAATTAAAAATTTTAAACTTAACCTTCCTCGCTTTCAAGAAGTTTTCGGACAGTATTAGTGTTTTATAGCATAAAATTGTTGCTTGTGCCTGGGGGGACTCATGTCAAAGTTGTGCCCTGGGGGGACGCATGTCAAAGTTGTGCCCGGGGGGGGGGGGACTCATGTCAAAGTTGGGCCCGGGGGGGACTCATGTCAAAGTTGGGCCTTGGGGGGAGACTCATTGTCAAAGTTGTGCCTTGGGGGGGACTCATGTCAAAGTTGTGCCTTGGGGGACTCATGTCAAAGTTGTACCTTGGGGGGGGGACTCATGTCAAAGTTGTGCCTGGGGGGGACTCATGTCAAAGTTGTGCCTTGGGGGGACACATGTCAAAGTTGTGCCTTGGGGGACTCATGTCAAATTTAGGCCTTGGGGGGACATGTCAAAGTTGTGCCTTGGGGGGGACTCATGTCAAAGTTGTGCCTTGGGGGGACTCATGTTAAAGTTGTGCCTTGGGGGGACTCGTGTCAAAGTTGTACCTTGGGGGGGACTCATGTCAAAGTTGTGCCTTGGGAAGACATGTCAAAGTTGGGTCTGGGGGGGGGAGACTCATGTCAAAATTATGCCTTGGGGGGACTCATGTCAATGTCATTTTGAAAAGATTTTGATGAAATTCTGGCAAAAGCAGAATTTAGTTTAGGACGAAGACTATTAGTTTTTTTTTCTTCCTAATTATAACATCGCTTTCAAATTATTCAATTATATTTTCGATAAATTTTAGATTTCGATAAATGTCCAACTATCGAAAAATGATTTCGACAATTGTGCAACTATCGAAAACGACAACGCAAAAATCGCTGTCTGAGACTAATATGCCCTCGGTCCTAAAAAAATCGCCCTCAAATGAATGTATTAAATAAGTTGCGTAATAGCCGTTGCTAAGATACGCAGACGATTGAAGCAAAATAATAAATCTATGAAAAATGAAACAAAGAAGCCAATATTTAAAATCGGAAAAACATTAATTAAAAAAATTCAATTTCGAAATTCGAAAAAATCTCGATGAGGTGCACACTTGCAGTTTCCCAGGTACCTATATGCCAAAATCTAAAAATTTAATATGTTTAATTTTTTCTACTGTATAACTTTTTGATTTCAAAAAATATAATAAAAAAGATTTCTTCCTCAAATGAATTTAAATAAATAAATAGTTTTATTGTCGTTGCTAAGATACGCAGACTTTTGAAACGAAAGAAATTTCTGAAAAATGAAACATTGAAGCCAATATTTAAAATCGTAAAAACATTAATTTAAAAAATTCAAATTCGAAATTCGAAAAAATCTCGATGAGGTGCACATCTGCAGGGTCCCAGGTACCTATATGCCAAATTTGGAAGCTCTGCGACCAGTAGTGTGAGCACCAGAGCGCAGACACACACACAGACACACACACAGACACACAGACACTTCTCTTTATTTATATAGATTATTTTGAAACAATAAATATTGAAAAATAAAGAAGTCAATATGTAGTATCTACTATTATCATTATAAATTGCTCAATAAACTTGTTAGATAAAAGTATTAGATTGGACTAATTGATGAATTACTTGCTAAAATTTTGAATTGTACAGGTTAATTCCAAATTTATAAAACAATTTCGAAAAAATAAAGAAGGTATGCACGATGTACGCTAAAACATTATTGCTTATTAAGCACACATATCGGTCTTTTTGTCGGTGTTTACTACTATCTTTCATCAGGGACAGGAATCAAAGAAATTGTATAATAAAAGAGCTTTACTTTTATTATTTACATATTAATATGCAAAAATTACTATGATTACATTTTATAATTATTAATTTTACCTAAAATAATTATTTTTTTAAAATAACATTACATTTTTGGATTCATTTTTTACAATGAATATGTTTTAGACTTCAACCACATACAGTGATTTATCAGTGACAAATGCATTTGCAAAACAGGTGATTTTGAAATGGATAAATAATGGTTATTTAATTACTTTCACATCTCTTTCATACGGTTCCAGGTAGGAATGTAATTTATGTTCAAAATGTAATCACGAACATCCTGATGCATTTCATTTTAGGTAGTAAATGTCTTCATTACTGCTAAATTTTGATTTGAATTATCAGGATTAAGTAATAAGCAGATCATCAAAATGTAGTTATTATTATAAGTACATCTGTTTTTTTTTTTTTTTTTTAAATAAATTTATCTCACTTGGCAATCATGTTGCAAAATTATTGAAGGACATTTCCAATAAGATTTTCTTTGTCACATTTTTTTTTTTTTGCTTGATATTATGATTTAAATTTTAGTTTTTTTTTTTTTTTAAGTCAATGAAAGTTTTAGAAGTAATAATAATAATTAAAAAAAATGTTTAGTAGGTAGCAAAACTAGGATATTGTTAAAAATAATCATTCACAATAGGTAAAAGTAAATGATAGAAAAATAAATGAATAAAGTCTTTAAATCCAATTATTTTACATTTTCAATATTAATTTATTAAAAATTATTAAAATAACAATAAGGCAGATAATTTCAAATTCCATAATGCTGTTTAATTTTTCGTTACATTATATGAAATACCTTATATATTGATCACTTGAAACATAATGTGACTAAAATTTTACATTAGTTTCCGAATTTAAATTATTTTAGAACTGCTACAGTTTTGCAAATATTAAATTTTTCTAAATAGTTAAAAAAAAAAAAAAAAGCTAATAGCATGGCTGTTTTTTATTTGACTCTGTTTTATTTATTTATTTTATTAACTGTTATTAAATATGAGTGAATTGGGATATAGATACTGGATATTTACAATAACAAAATTAACACCATTGTACCACGCTTTCAAATTTAAGGACACTCAACTTTATTTTCTTCTAATTTTAATATTTTGGAGAAAATATTGGTCCCAGAATCGGGATCGGATTCCACTCTCGATGTAGGCTAAGTCTCACCGTTTTCATTCCCATTCCTCTCACTAGCTTTTGATACAACTTGTTGAATTAATACACCATTAGAGGATTTGCACCACTTTTCTCAGTGCATGTTTCACAACTTGGTGTTAAATTAGTGCACAGTTTTCAAAGAAGCAACGCGTTGCCTCTATGATTGCAGCACTTACGCGTACATTGTTCGTTTGACGAAGGGTCGTGTGTTTTTTCAACCCGAAACAACTGTTGCGAGTTTATTGCATTTTATGGTGTTTATTCAAATTTTTGTATTCATTACTTCAAAAGGCCAGTTCTGTGGTGCTTTCTTATTATTACAAACATATATTTAATATATAAATTTCTATTAAATGTATCGGACATTGAAAAGCAAAGGTAAAAAAAAAAAAAAAAAAAGCTAATTTGTGCTATGAAAATCTTGATGTTTTTGCTTATGTAATTCATTTTTTCTGAACTGATGAGACTACTAAGAAAGTAATTAAAAAAACAATGCGAAAATATTCGATCATATTCCATTTTAAACGTGTTTTTCAGGTACTTAGAACTTTTATACTTTCTCTTTAAATTAAATTTTATACCAATCTTCTGAAACAGCTTCTCTTTACGATCATAAAAATCAGAAAATACATATGTTATATTTCCGAAGATTTAAATTATTGCGGGTAATTTCTATACATTTGATAAATTTCATAAAATAATTTTTTTGAAATTATTTAATATCACAAAATCTTTCACTGAAAGATTTTGAAGATAATTATTACTCAAATAGAAAAGCAAAAATAATAATAAAAAGAAAATGGTATGATCCTTCTTGAAAGATTTATCTAGGAGGTGTTTTATTGTCAAAATATTTCTTATATGTCACGGTGACTGAACTATAAAATAAATGGAAAATGAATAAATTTATGAAAGACGAAACTAGAAAATTACAAAAAATGTGCTTATAAAGCTTATTTATTTATTTATTTATTTATTTATTTTTTGTCTGTCAAAAAATCTTTGTTTTCTCAAGAATTAGAAGTTTAAAATTTAATAATCTAGTAGATTGGTCTTTAAATAGTTAAACATAAAACGAGAATTTTAAGGCATTATCATCTCTAGAACATTAATTTTCAAATCGTTTCAACTTTCAAACTTCCCTTCATAAAGATATTCAGCAATTAAAATAATGAGAAAATAATTAACATTTTAAGAAAGGGAGAATTCGAAATTACTTTTATGTTATGTTTCCGAAGATTAATTTGCTAAAAGCGTTTTGAACTACATTTTACTGTCACGAATTTTCCTAAATTCAAAATAAATAAAACAACGTAAAATAAATCAAATACTTTTTGTACTTAATTAAATGAAATTTCTAATTAGAATAAACTCTTAAAAGTTTATATGCATGCGTGCAATGCAATTCTAATGAAAGATATGAAAATGAAATGTAAGTGAAATTTTCTTACAATTACTTTACATAATAATTTTGAAGAAAAACCAATTTTAACAATGAAATATAGTAAAATTTTTACTGTAATAATAATAAAAAAATAAATTTTAGTTTTGCATGTATAATTACAAAATGTTTGCTATTTATTATAATTCCGAATGGGAAGATATGGTCTATATAATTTATTCTTCCCAATTTTGTAACAAACAATGTCTAAATATGAAAATTCATAAAACTGAGTTATTGCCAAACGTATCTTGGAAGTAACTGTAAAACTAAGCTACTCCCACATGCAGTTTATGCTGAAAACAATTTCCATGATTGGTATCTAGAAAGTGAATTGTGTCTCTTTTGTAAATAGTTCCATGACATCCTTATAAATTCTAGTTCTAAAAATCCGTATTAGAATTTTAGGTCGTTTCTCTATACACCAAGAAAACTTCTGTAACTCACACCTAGAATCTAAGTTGTGGCTCTAGAAAAAATAGTTTCATGTCATCCTTATAAATTCTAGTCCCCTTGGAAAGCGAGTTCTAGAAGCCCCTATTAGAATTCTAGAGCGTTTGCCTATATTCTCGAATGCAAAGTTATTAAAATCTCTTCAAATAAATAAGACTACAAGAAGCGGGTTTCAGCAACTATAATCTTTATTTATTACCAAATTCTAGAAAATCAAGCGAGAATTCCCCGCAATACAAATGATTCAGACAATGTCAAAAAAAATTATGTGAAATAAATGTTCAAAAAAAATTATGTGATTGATATCTAGAAAGCGAATTGTGACTCTTGTGTAAATAGTTCCATGACATCCTTATAAATTCCAGTTCTAAAAATTTGTATTAGAATTTTAGGTCGTTTCTCTATACACTGAGAAAACGTCTGTAACTGACACGTAGAAACTAAGTTGTGGCTCTAGAAAAAATAGTTCCATGTCATCCTTATAAATTCTAGTCCCCTTGGAAAGCGAGTTCTAGAAGCCCCTATTAGAATTCTAGAGCGTTTGCCTATATTCTCGAAGGCAAAGTTATTAAAATCTCTGCAAATAAATAAGACTACAAGAGGCGGGTTTCAGCAACTATAATCTTGATTTATTACCAAATTCTAGAAAATCATGCGAGAATTCCTCGCAATACAAATGATTCAGACTATTTAGAGTATTCAGAACATTGTTTCACCATCTAGAAATGTGTACACTAGAAATTCTCGATAATTTCGTCTATTCAGTTCAATGGCGTGCCTTACGCTCATAGCTCGGAAATCTATATTTCTAGTTAAGGGGTTTAGAAAATGGTCACTTATTCATTTTAGAGGAAGGCGGTATACTTTTTTTCTCTGTGTATTATCGCGGTCAAAATTATTTAAAATTCTCTACAAATAAATGCGAACTCAGGATGCGAGTTCTAGCAGTTATAATCTTGGTATATGACCTTATTCTAGAAAATCAAGCGAGGATTCATAACATTAATAATAATGTTTTTCCGTCTAGAAAAGTATAGACTAGAAATTCTCGATCATTTCGTTTATCCAGGTTACTTGTTTACCTTATACACATAGCTCGTAAATCTATAATTCTAGTTTAGAGTTTCAGAAAATGATTACTTATTTTTTCTAGATGGAGGTGGTATATATATTTTTTCTCGTTGTAAAGTGCAATCGCGATAAATACTTTTATAAGAAAATGTAAATAAAATTTGTATCGCAGGTCTTAAGAAATTTATTTAGTTCGCATATCACTTTAATCAAAGGAATGTATTATTATTTAATAGATGTATTATAGAATGTATTGCTATAATGTATTATTCATATTGTTTAATAGAAACATACGTATTTAAATATAAAAATTCATAAAACTCAGCTTTTTTCCAAACGTAAATTCAAATCAATTATTTTACTCAACATTTAAATTTTATTGAAATGGATTATTTTAGTATAAAGTAATTTTTGTATTAATTTTAATACATTTACTGTTATTCCATGTACAGAATCTATATTCAGAACAATACAACATTATGACATTTCATAATTTTTTTTAGTTAATCTATGTTTCAATATAAATATAAATTAATTTTATTAAAATTTTCTTTTTTTTTTTTTAATTATTCTTTCGGAGTAATATAATAAATAAATTACTCAGAAACTAATACTTATGAAAATGCACAGTCTGGATATTTAAATTTTGTGAAAAATTCAAAACTCGTATATTCTCTGGCAATAAATTTATTGTAAATTTGGAAGTACGATGTCAGCAATTTGAAAACTTATAACGCATTAAAAGTATTGCTTAGTAAGCACATCTGCAAGTTCAACAAACTCAAATTCCAAAGAGAATTGTTGTTTCTCGGAAGTGCATTATCCCCATGGAAAAATAAAAACAGGTATATTAGGAAATATAGAATATTCTTATAAAATAAAAAAGACGGAATTTTTATTTTAGGGATTATTTCCATATGCATTATATTTTTCACATATAAAACTTCAGATTTATATATTATTCACATATAAAACACCAGACGATATTATTTATTTACTTATTTATTTTCATAGCAGTATGCAATTTCAATCTTCGCATTATTTTATAAATCTAAAATACATTACGGATTTTTCTCTTGAAATAATCTTTTGAGTAAATAAAATATGACAGTTCTGAAACAAATGTACCAAAATATTAAATAAGGATATGCAAAAGCTTTGCTTTTAAATTCATAAAATAAAATATAGTATATCGTTTTTAAAATTATTATTGTTTCATTCTTTCTTAGCGTCTAATACACACACGCACACACACACACGCGCACACACACACACACACACACACACACACACACACACGCGCGCGCGCGCACACACACACACACACACACACACACACACACACACACACACACACACACACACACACACATATATATATATATACATATATATATATATATATATATATATATATATATATAACCTATGAAGCAAATATTTATTCTGTCATGTTAAAACTGAAGGCAGTCCTTTTCAACCCCAGACCAAATGAGGGGTATGTTATAATTTTGAATCTTATGTCTGTGTGTGTGTCTATAGCCTTGCAGCTCCAAAATGAACAGAACGATTCAGTTTGTTGTTTTTGGTGTTCTTATTAATACTGTTCTTATTATGATTAAAACACTGATTTACTCAAGTTGATTCTTAGACAATTCTTAGACAATTCTTTTAAATTTCTGTTTGATAGTTTTTTTTTTTTTTTTTTTTGGTTGTTGTTTGTTTTCTTTTTCACTATAGCTCCCAAATGAATACAGCAATTTCAGTTTGATGTTATTGATATTGTTATTATTATTATTATTATTATTATTATTTCTGTTATTATGATTAGAACACAGATTTCATTCGGATGATTCTTAGCTAATTCTGATAAATAGCTATTTGATATATATATATAGATAGATAGATAGATAGATAGATAGATAGATAGATAATAAATTAAAATGTGATTATTTTTCTGGCCACTTTACATCCATATTTTAAAATTTGCAAGCAGTGAAAACGGGTGTGTCTTCCAATTCCCAAGTCATGATTGAAAATAAGTCACGTGTTTCTTTATTCTATTAATGCATTAACCCCCCCTCCCTTAAAAAAAAAAAAAAAAATCGCGAACTTTTAACTGATTTCGAAAAGAAAGTTAAATTTGGCCACATGTAGTGATTGCGAATTCACAGTCCAAAAACACTAGATTCGGTTGAAAATTAGAGATTTTAAATAAAAATAACAATTAATTAAATTCATTGCCAGGCCTGAGTTGAAATTTTATAATTCGTAAAATATCTGTCTTTCAAGTGAAAATGACAGATAATATACAAGATTTTATACAAGATGTTTCAAACAAATTTATAGAAAATATTATACAAGAACATATGAAGATCAGAGGTTTTTATAACTTGTACTTTACACACGTTCTTTACACTGTTCTTTATGCTTATTGAGTTAAAGTTTTAATAAAGTAATGAAATTTAATCTGATTAATAATAAACACTGTTTGCTTTATCAGCCTTAAAAAGTAATTTAGGTACACTTGCTTGGGAAAAAATATTTCGAGTAGTTTCAAAAAACATTTAATATCCTAAAGAGACTGTTATATAAGCGCACTTGCAAGCCAAATAAATTATAGTTTCTTTAGGGAATAGTCTTTTTGAAAGGCCAGCATATGTTTAAAGAAAAATTAGAAAATGGAAACGTGTACAAGCATGAAAAAAGGAAAAAAGTAGGCTTCAAAATTTTTCTTAAATAAGAAAAAAAAAAAAAAAAAAAAACTGTTTAAACGTAACATTTCCCTCATAAATTATAGTCTATTATCTTGTCATGAATAAAATATAATTATTTAATTTTTGTTGAAAGAAAAGTAAACTTGACGTCATGTCATATTTGAAACTTAACATTATTTTACAAATTGCAAATAATAACCTTGTTTTTCTCTTCAAACAACGTTTTAAACAAATTAAATGTAATTAAATAAAAAAAGAAATAAAAGAGAAACCTTTTCAGATAAAAGGTAGAACCCATTCATGATCAGACATGTTTATAAAACTTTCAGTAGAATAAGGATTTGTTTTTCTTGAATATTTTGTAAAGTAAAAATTTCCCAATTCCTAGTGTGGCATAAACTAATTTATGTAATTTAACTAGGGGATCTGCAGATCAGGAGCCTCAACGTTCTACTTGCATCCCTCATTACTCAGCAGTTCATTACTTATTCCATATTATTTAAAAAAATTATATATATATATATATATATATATATGTGTGTGTGTGTGTGTGTGTAACTCACTACATGACCAGGTAAGTATCTGGGGGGTACCATCCCCCCCCCTTGTATCTATCTGTCTATATTTATCTGTATGATTGTATATATCTGTAGTGATAAGTATAAAGGATTTAAGTCCATATTCTTGATTTTTCAGGAGACGAAAAATAAAGTTTAACTAGCTAAAAACAAATCAGGAGAATGGATTAGGGAAAAGGTATTTCGTTGATTTTTACCCTTTATACCATTCAGTGGTTGTCAACCTTCATTTAATAACGGGAAAAATTGAATTAAATATTTTATACCATACATGAATGGTAAATTTCTAAATTGGTCCTTTTTTTACCAATGGATTTTCTCAAAGACTAAATGACATAGAATTAAATCCTTTATACCAATCGATAGAGAATTTTTTTTCTGAGTCTGAATATGTACTTAACTCAAAATCGACATTTTTGGACTTAAATCCTTTATACATATCAGTACAGATATATTCCCTTGTAACTCACAGTCTTTTTTTAAAACCTTGTAGCTCATAAATACTTGTCTCAAACATCATGTCAGATGAATGTATAAATTATCGGAATTATCTTGTGTAGCTCTGTAAACTAATTATCAATTCTGTGCCAGCACTTTTCCACAAAAGCATGCTTTTAAACATTCTAATATCATAAGTTTATTTCCTTGTATATAATGGAGTGTAACCATGTTAAAATGCGCTTGTGAGAAATACCGTCTGTAGATCGTGATGGTACGAAATTCTCTTCTGTGTCCCTGCACAAAAACAACAGTTATTATAGACACCACTAAAAAGTATACAACTAAATCATTTGTAACTCATGGACCCAATTTGACCATCTGAATCAAATTTGACATCATTTGGATGTTTACAAAATTGTTCGAAATTTGACAAAAATAGATTGACTACGTAACATCGTCAGAAAACTTTTTAAAGCCCTGTATATTGATTGTTAAGAGCGGACAATACCTAATCTCGCCGGCAGCCTTCACCCATGTTATTCTATGGGAAAATTTGTTCACATAATTACTCATTACCTAATGAATGTTTTTCAATTCTGTTTCCACATTTAGAAAATTCATAAGCGTTAAATTAGTACTTCTTTTCCAAAAATTGATTTTTTTAAATTTTAGTATTTCATTTTGCGACTAGAAAATGAGAAAAATGCATTTTGTGAAAAATCGCATTTTTGAACTCAAAATTAAAATGTAAAAATTAAAAAAAATGAATTTTTTAAAAATGAGTACTCATTTAACGGTTATGATTTTTCTGACTGCGAAAACAGAATTCAAAAATATTCATTAGGTAATGTGTAATTGTCGCAACAAATTTTCCCATAGAATAACATGGGCGAAGGCTGCCGGCGAGATTAGGTATTGTCCGCTCTTAAGTCAAAGCACAAATTTTTTCCTCAGAAAACATGCTTTTAAGCATCTCAATAATGTATGTTTATTTCGATTTGTTGAACGCAACATAATCTTGTTAAAACGCGTTTATATGACATTCTGCCCATAGGCCGTAATGATAAGAAAAACTTTATGCGTCCCTGTACACGAACGATAAATAATATAAACACCAAAAATTATACAGGTATTTCTGTATAGTACCTGAATATGCGTACTAATTTACAAGTCAATCGGAGGATTTTGCGGCCACTATTGCAATGCATAGCAATTCTGTCCATAGGCCGTATTGATAAGGAAAACTCTGAAAAGAGCAAATTTGAGACAGCCCTTTTAGCGCTAAATTTGTCTTGGGAAAGCTATAGGATCTGCTTTCACGAAATTTGGTGCGTAAATTGTTTATACGTACCGGACGCTAATTGTAACAGAATTTTACGAAATTCCCCCTTATCCATCCCCCCGGGGTCGGAATGCAATAAACACGCCTAAAATCATGTTTTACCGATTGAATTCGCTTTAAATTACCTTAGAATGGCTAATTTTGATGTGTGGATGTTGATGAAGTGTACGCATTATGTACTTTGGTGGGATTTTGCAAAACTTCGAATTTACCCGCTGAGGAAATAGAAGTAAGAAGCGGTAAATTGCTGCCGAAGGTAGTATGGGGCCGGACTCTTCACATTGCGATCGGAAACCCCCTGAACACAGCGGGAACTTTAACTTAGGTTATTAATAATGATATGGGATTTTGACAACTCATTTAAGTATACTGCTCAGCGAAGCGGGCAAAGCCTACTAGTAGTTTAATAAAACTAAACGAATTTGAAAATAATCAATTTATTAGAAGACTTTATATTTTCATATGTACATGCAACATTTTATTTTTATTATGGATATATTGATACTTTGTATTTTAAAAAAAAAAAAAAAAAAAGAAAGAAAGAAATGGCGATCTTGCTCTGTATTTTCGGTTTTAAAAAAAGTCCTCATATAGTGTGCACTGTTTATACTCAAATAAAATCACAGAATAATTTGTATACTATATTTAAATTTAAGGTAAATAATTTAAGGTGAATTTCTTTAATTAATAGGTATGTAAAAAATGGAAGATATAATTTCTAAATAATCCTAATAATATAAAAGCAGTTAAAATCACAAAACTTCCATATTTTTCTGGACGATGTCTAAAATCAGTAATTATTTATTATTTATTATTATGATTTCCTATAACTTTTCCTATAACGAATAAGCTAAATTTAAAATACGAACGAAAATTTTCATGTAAAAATACCATTGAAATTTTGAGTATTTTACTATTAATTTTGAACTTGTGTTTCTAAGTCTCAGGCTAGTATTTTCATCAAGTATCGGTTGGTTGGTTGGATGGGTTTGACGTCGCACTAGTGCTGCGCAATGGGCAATTGGCGACGCATCAAGTATCGGAAGGAAATTTTAATATAGCTTTTAATATTAATCTACCATCATTAAGTCTAATAAATATCAATCTAAGATATATTTATTTATTTAAATAATCAGTGAAAATCTTCAGTTAAATAGCATGATATAATACAGTAGATTTAGTACATTTTCAGTCCGTTATATTTACTAATTTTATACTACATTAGTTTCACACTTTTAATTACTCCTTAAAAATTAAATATTAATTTATAAAAAAAAGAAAAGAAAAAAAGAAGTCCAGATTTGAATATCCTGTCATAAATATACAATAATATATATGTACATTGTCATAAGCATAATTTTTCACGTACACTTATAAGAAAATAAACAGTGGACGTCATGTTTCTGTTTTCAGAAAATGACCAAAGATGATTAGTAGATACATACGTGATATCGCTGTGTTGTATAGCACGATCTTATAAATAAGAGTTTCATGTTGATTAACAACGGATTTTTTGATTTTCTTATTTGAGAAACGTTTGTGCACTGAAACAATATGCTACAGAAGCTGCTATTGAAATGTTTTAATAAGAATTTAGAATATATAGGGTTCGCCAAATATCCACAGCCCACTCCTGTCTTGAAAATGTGTCAGAATTTTAAAAAATCGAGAAACACGTGTTCAATAAATTCGAAAGGGAACTCTTTTGGTGTAAAAATTTTGTGCCCGGCGGGCTAGGGGACTGCTAGAGAGAGCGACTTTAAAGTTTCAAATTGAAAGGTATGTCTTGTGATACATCTCTGGAAACGTCTGTTCAAAACAATGAATTTGATATAAATAATTTTGTTCTGCGACGTTTATTGAAAAAGATAGATACTAGAGTATAAATTCCACGTTTAAAAACTCAAAAAATATCCCCTATCTCCTATCTCGGAAAGGCGTCGTATTTTTGAAAAATAAAGTAAAAGGTGTTCAATAAATTCGAGATGGACCTCTTTTGGCGAAAAAATTTTGGGCCTGGAGGAGGGAGGGGGGGGGGGGGTAGAGGGAACGCTACGGCGGGCAACTTTAAAATTTCAAGTAGGAAGGTATATCTTGTGATATATCCCTGAAAACGTCTTTTCAAGACAATGAATTTGATGTAAATAGTTTTTTCCTGCGATAATTATTAAATGAGATACATGAGTTTTTCGAATTTTGAAATATGGATTTTATACACATATATTTCCTTTAATAATCATCGCAGGAGAAAACTATTTATATAAAACTCATTGTCGTAGCGGCTCTCCTGGCCACCCCGGACCCAAACATTTTTCACTAAAAGAGGTTCTCCTCGAACTCACTGAACATGTGTTTCGCTGTTTTTCAAATTTTCGACGCTATTCCGCGATAGGAGAGGGGTATGGAACTTTTGGCGGACCCCGTATATGTAAAATGAATAGCAATAAGAAATTTGCTACTGACAAAAACCTCTATTTTCTTGAAATATATAATTTTAAGGCAGATGATTTAATATAGTGAAAGTTTTCACCCTCTTCAATAGTATTCATTATACAAAGACTTAAATTACCTTGATTTTGTTCCTAGTGGTCATTTTTTTTTTATCTTATCCATTTAAAAAAAAAATTCATGATTGATATTTTATAAATTAATAATTAAACGTCTGCTGTAAACAGAATCCTGTTCATGAAAGGGGAGATCTGGTTGACACCAAATTTGATATGTGGTCGAATCATAAAATACATTCAAGTAGTGAAAGAATGCATATAAATAAATAAATAGAAACATTACAAAAATATTCACTGTCTAATACAATAAAATGTCTAATACACAAAATAAATGCCTTATATGGAATTAATTCAAAATTTCAACAATTATTAATTAATTTTGGTGCAGTCATTCAATTTGTTAAATGTGGCATTTTTCTTTCAAAGCGCCATCCAGTGGACATTTTTTATTTATTTATTTTTGATACCACGAGCGCATATCATGAATCGTTCGCGTTCTAAAATTAATGAAAATTGACACATTGTTTTAGCTGCAGAATATTGCTCATACATTAAACTTAATTAGAATACTCTCTATATATAAAATTAGGCGCGATTTTTATTTTGTTAGCAAGTGCAGTTTTCTAAATTTTTCATAGAATATAGAAATAATTATACCTCTTTAAATTTACCTTTCATTTAATTTTTTATGCTTTATTATCTCGTAAAACCCGAAGCAGGACACTTTGGTCCCGCAGTTTTGGTCCCGCCACTTTGGTCCCGCCGTAATGGTTCCGAGGTAATTTTGGTCCCTGGCCATTTTGGTCCCGAGACATTTTGGTCCCTCTAATTTTTTGCTATTTTTAAAATGTATATCAGTTTTTTAATATGATAGCCTATTTGTTGATACGGGAAAACTGAAGTGCTCTTAGAATATCTTTAATTAAGGAATATCTTATAGATGAATACATAAATTTTAGACAATACGATTGCTTCCTAGCCATTGAGATTCGACGAATTTTGTTCTGATTTTTTACGAACATTTAATATATTAAAAAAAAAAAATTGTTGATGTAATTGCACTTTTTTTTTCTTTTGATTTCGATTTAACTTACTTTAATTGTAATTTGATTTTTTATATAAAAAAAAAAAAAAAGGACAATTTTTTTTCTAAGATTTTTTTTTTTTTTTTTTTTTTTTTTTTTTTTGTTAAAAGTAAAAAAAAAAATCGATAACTTTGTTTTAAATTATCACAGATTTATAGTTCAACCATTCGTTTTAAAGGTATTGACGAGATATTTCGAAAGATACCCATCTTGAAAATTTACCCCCGGAAGCGATGCCCCCACATGCACAGAAATGTTTTCCTAGTTAACTATTACTATTATATATAACTCATATTAATTTTACAATCACAAGTTAAAAATAACTCTCATTATGTACATTTGTACGAAATTTTGTCCTATACTGCCATGTTAAAAATTTAGAAAAAGTACGATCACAGCGCCACCTGTTGAGCTATTGATCCCCAAATGTAATCAGCACCACTTTATGTCGGGGACCAACTAAATACCAAGTTTGGTAAAATTTCGTTAAAAGTAAAAAAAATCGATAACTTTGTTTTAAATTGTGACAGATTTATAGTTCAACCATTCGTTTTAAAGGTATTGACGAGACGTTTCGAAAGATACCCATCTTGAAACTTTGCCCCCCCGGGGGGTACTTCCCCCCTAGGGGGGGAAGCGATGCCCCCCCATGCAGAAAATTTTTTTCCTAGTTACATACTACTATTATCAACAATTCATATTAATTTTACAATCACAAGTTTAAAACAACTCTTATTATGCACATTTATACGAATTTTTGTCCTATGCTGCCATGTTAAAAATTTAGATAAAATGCTATCACAGCGCCACCTGTTGAGCTATTGATCCCCAAATGTAATCAGCACCAGTTTATGTCGGGGACCAATTAAATACCAAGTTTGGTAAAATTTCGTTAAAAAAAAAAAAAAAAAAAATACGATTTTTTTTCTTTTCTTTTTTTTTTTTTTTGTTAAAAGTAAAAAAAATCGATAACTTTGTTTTAAATAATCACAGATTTATGGTTCAACCATTCGTTTTAAAGGTATTGACGAGACCTTTCGAAATACACCCATCTTGAAACTTTGCCCCCCCCGGGTGGGTACTTCCCCCCCAGGGGGGGGGAACCGATGCCCCCACATGCACAAAATTTTTTTCCTAGTTAACTACTACTATTATCAATAATTCATATTAATTTTACAATCACAAGTTTAAAATAACTCTCATTATGCCCATTTATACGGAATTTTGTCCTATGCTGCCATGTTAAAAATTTGCATAAAATGCGTTCATAGCGCCACCTGTTGAGTTATTGATCCCCAAATCTAATCAGCACCAGTTCATGTCAGGGTGCAACTAAATACCAAGTTTGGTTAAATTTCATTCCTTGGTTCGTGAAATACAGTGTCCACAAAAAAATGATACAGGCAGAACAGACACACAGACAGACACACAAACAGACAGACAGACAGACATTTTCTAAAAACTATCATTTCGTGTTCAGGACACCCCAAAACGTGTAGATCCGTCAAAAAACGGAGGTCTAAAATTTTCGCGAATCCAATACTTTCTCTATATTACATATAGAAGAAAGTAAAAAATACAGAAAAAATTTGTTAAAAGAAAGTGAAAAATAAAAAAAAGAAATTAATAGAATATTAAATATAATTTGCTTTTAGTGACAGAATGCTGTTTCTTTCAAAGAACTAATTACTGACCTGCTCCCATCATAGACTCTTCTTCATAAGCATAAGCTTGTGATCATTTATGAAGTTTTTGAATTTACATATGAAGTTATTCATATATATATATGTGTGTGTGTGTGAGAGAGAGAGAGAGAGAGAGAGAGAGAGAGAGATGTTTCATTCGATTTGATTGTGATTTAATTTTTATCATTAATCTAAGAGGAATTTGTTTCAAAATCTGCGTTATACTAATAATATTAATAAAATGCATGTTTGTTTGTCCATGATATTTAATTATGTTAACCATGTATATAAATTACTTTTCTTTCAATTACAAATATTTTATTTTAAAAATGAAAAAATGTAAGTAGCCCAATAATTAATCAACTGTGCGCATTGCAAGCATCAAAGTTTGTAAAATGTTTATGCACATTTTTTTTTATCTTTTTAGTTTAATCTTTATTTATTTATTTATTTATTATATAAATATATCTGTCTGATATGTCTCTAAGACTAAAAACAACGCCCACATTGAAATCTCTGTAGCACCTGGGATTCGTTTCACACCTGTTTCTCTAACATACAGTAAAAGGGAATTTCACTGTTTTGTTTCAGCGCATTTGAAAAAAGAAAAGGGGGGGGGGGCTTTTAATCGAAAATTTTCTTAAACAATACTGTAAGGGATTATAAAGGGAGGAAAATGCTTTTCGAATTCTGTGTGATGTATAACTATTTTCTGTGTTTGACAATTGTATCCGGATTGACATTTGTCAAACACAGATTGATTCATGTGACATTGACTCATGTTTAGCAGATCTGTACAGATTAAATCCCGAGATCATTATTTAGGTTCCTCATATCTTCTTTTATTATTAAACTCATTTAGAGGATGCTTGGATAAAGCATCGATTTCCTATAAATTTTGTATTCGAACACTCTAAACTTGAATGCGATATTTAAGAGTCGCATTACAGTGTTTTATTTTAAAAACCTTGTATTTTATTTAAACTAAAATTTTCAGGACTTTGACAAATTAACAATGCTTAGATCTTCACTAATATCTAATACCCTTTATCATACAAAATTCACTGCGAAATAATAAATTTTCTGTTTCATGTGTCCTATAGTTGCATCGCTTTTAACAAAGGTTGTATATGTTTAACCCTCCAATTGAAAAATTATTATTATTTCTCTTTTGCCCGAAGTTCCCTAATGTATTTGCTGTCCTTTTTCCTTTATCGTACAAAGAAAAAATCTAAATCTTAAAGTTTTAGACATTTTTTCAGTTTTATTTGTTACTACAACTTTATGTTGCGAAATAATAATAATAATAATAATAATGACGATGATAATAATTTTAACTTTTCCTACTGCCTCGTTTTACGTCAAATGATAAGAATTCGAAATACGAAAAAATAATTTCGGATTTTTTTCTGTAATACTTTGATTATTTCTGATATCGGGACCAAAACCGCGGGACCAAAACGGCAGGACCAAAATTTCCTCGGGACCAAAGTGGCGGGACCAAAGTGGCGGGACCAAAACGGCGGGACCAAAGTGTCATGTACCCCGTAAAACCTCAACAGTTGATAGAAAATTATTCGTAAGTAGATATTATGTATTTTTTAACATATGTATTTCTTAAATAGAATACTCACCAGTGCATTACTTGATATTACGTTAATGAACAGAATGACTGCACATGCAAATCCTAAACTATATATATAAAGGGGTAATCAAAATTTTGCCTTTTTTTCATATTACAAAGGGAATCATATTCATACTTTAAAACATATCAAGAAAATATATATATAATAAAACATTTAAAAAAATTTTACGTTATCCTATCATGCACATTAGTTTCATAGCAATACAACAAATATGTTTTTAATTAATTTAATGATATCTGTAAATATACCATTATAACTATATAAACATTGAATACTAATTTTGAAGTATTTTGAGGGAGTTCTCCTACCAGGAGTTTAAAGGCGTTATCGTTTTAAGGGCTTTTCTGTCTCATAATTAAGAAAAAACCGTGTTTTATAATGAACATTTAAATATTCTGGAAATTAATTAAATTTTAGGTTTTAGACTGAAAATTGTAGGTAGAGTGAATTCCAAAAGTTATTTTACATCGGTATTTATGGTACTTCACCTGCAAAAGTTTCTAAGCTTATACTGTTCTTGCATTTTGTAAGTCATTATAATAAATCCTATTAATTATGTGATAAGAAATTTTGCATTTTGGAATTGCATAATGCATTTTACAAAATTTCCAATGTCACGCTTTCTGTATTGTAAGAATGTTGCCAAACTTCATATTAGATTAGACTCCTTCTAAAATAGAAACTGTCACCTTAGGCATTAAATAAGAAATTTCCTGGGACTTAATTAAAACTCAATTGACGCCCTCTTTGACTCGTGCACATTATAAATAAATTACAGTCGGTAGCAAAATTATTGAAGCACTAGCAATAATTCCCATTTAAAATGTAAATATTCGTCGAGTCATGATCTTAGTCTTATACTGTTTATGAAAAATTAAGTTGATAATAAAAACTAGTGATCAAACTGAAAAAAAAAAAAAAAAAAAAAAAAAAATGAGAAATGTAGATGTGGGCTTCAATAATTTTACTGCTGACTGTATTCCTCATGTGTTATATTATAAAATAAGGGTTAAAAAAAAATAACAAACTTACTTGATGAAATAAGTCTTTCCTTCTCTGTCGAAGGCAGCTTCCCAGCCATAGGGTAAACCCAACCCTCCAGAATCCCAGGATTCCACTGGAGGTAACCATGAAGATGTTTTCGTTTCATGGCTGAAAGTAATATCAGAAAATTAATTATCTCCAAAAGAAATTTAAATGAATACATGCAATGCAGAAAAAAAAATATATGTATATACATATATATATACAAATTTATACATTATAGAACTACGATTTCCTCTCCTTTTCCCCCTTCTGAATTTGTTTTAAAGGATTACATGCGTTTTCAAAATTTCAAAATCTAAAAAATTTCAGTTTTAAAAAAATCTAATAGTGCAATATTTCTAGAATATTTTCTTAAAGTTTCAAGTCAATCGGAGAAAATGTCTAGATGAGAGAGCATTTTGGAATTTTCTCCTATTAAGTTCATTTTATTCCTACTTAAAACCTTAATAGATTTTTTTCTGAAAATACTATTTTTGAGTTCAGTAGACATGATTTCTCAAATAATAATAATAATAATAATAATAACAATACTATTAATAACGCACCAATGTTATTAAAATTTTGCACACTTCTTCAAGAAATAGAATTGACTGGCAATTGAACAAAGTTTTTTTTTTTTTTTTTTTTTTTTTTTTTAATTACGATAAATTTTACAAGGCTATACGTAGAGTAAATCATAACGGAAATTTTACTTTTTTGCATAAAACTTTGCCAAAAATTTGAATTTCATTTTTTAAACCCTTCGTTTAAGCACGAACTACAATTATCAAATAGCAGAAAAAAAAATTGTTTTTTTTTTTTTTTCTTATAAAATTATCATGAATTATCCTAACCAACGCGAGGACATTTTTTTCTGCAGGGTCTCCCTAAACCAGGTCCCACCGACTGAATTTTCAAAAAAAAATTCATAAAAATTTCATAAAATATTTTTTAAATGCTCCTCTTTTATAGACTCTAAATTTTATATAAAATAATATATTTATTATATTGAAAAAAGAAATAGAGAAAATTTGCATTTTTTTAAACCTTTGAATGACCCTGATATGTATAGTCCACATAAATTTAAAATTACAATTGAGATTCCCCCTTAATAATCTTTAAAAACAAACAAATCTAAATTTTTTTATTCATTATTTCTGTTCATCATTTCAGTTTTTGAGCACAAACTTAAATAAACTCATTTTCTAGTAAAAAAAATTTAGTGATTATAAATAAATATTTGAAAATATTATCAGAGAATTTTATATAGTTATTATCTTAATATTGATTAGAAAACTGACTATGAATATTTATACAATAATAATAGTGATCAGGAGCCTAAAATGACGAAATCTAAAGATGAATATTTAAATTAATTTTATGTATAGTTATACTGGCAATGATTTTTAAAAGTTGATTTCGATATGTTTAATTATCTTCTTTAAGCCACTTTTCTAAATGCTTAAATCAGTTCATAATTTAAGGCTGCACTCTTTAGTTAAAAAAATATTTCACGCCCAAGTTATTTTGCAATAATGGTACTATTTCAGTTAGAACTATTTACGAATAATTTTCTGTGAAATCTCTCTAAGCGTAACGGAAAAATACAAACCATTCCTCTCCTAATGCTTCTCTCACAGCTGCAATAAGATAATCCACTTATCTTTCATTTACCAATTAGCTTCTTTAATTTATATACATATATATATATATATATATAAAGTTAAAGAAACGAACTTATATATGAATATATATATATGCATATTTATGTGCACAAATATATACAGGGTGATTCAAAAAAACGTGGACAAAATGACATGGTAGATCAGTCATAGAAAAAGGATCAAAAATTGCATAGGAACAGAGGGTCGCAACTGCAATCCGGAGCCGCTACAGGGCGTCTAAAATAATACATAACACAAAGAGAAGAAACAAAACCATTACAGATAATTTTATTGATAATTATTCATTCACATGCGACTAACGCAAGCAAATGTTGAGCCTACAGAAGATGCTCAAAGTTTTTGCCAGATGCATCGAGACACGACTGGCATCTACGTTGCATGGAACGCCGCAACTTCTCAAACATACCAGGTGTATCTCAAACACATCCTGCTGCCACAACGATTCTTCCTACCAAGTCTTCCGGCGTTGCAACAGGTGTTTCATACACAAGTGTTTTTAAAAATCCCCATAAGAAAAAATCCAAGGGAGACAGGTCTGGTGATCGTGGTGGCCATGCGATTGGTCCACCGCGACCAATCCAGCCGCCAGGAAAAGCAGTCTGCAGATGTGCTCTGACGTTTGTGCTGAAATATGCATGAGCTCCGTCATGTTGAAATCGAATGCGTTGACGAATAGGCATCGGAGCATCATTCAGCATTTCTGGCAGAACCTCTTGCAAGAATGTTAGATAAATCGGACCGTTAAATCTTTCTGGAGAATGTACGGACTAAGTAAGACAGTCTCCTACAATGCCAGCCCAAACGTTAACGAAAAATGTTCATTGTGGGCCGTGCGGACGTGTAGCATGCGGGTTTTCATCCGCCCACGTATGCATGTTATGAAAGTTCATCACACTCTCGAATGAGAACGCAGCCTTATCCGTGAAGAGAACACTTGCTGCGAAGTTTTGGTCTGCAGCACTTTCTTACAAAAATCACTGCGCAAAATTCATACGATTGTTGTAGTCTCCCTTTTCCAGTGCCTGGACGCATTGTAAATGATAAGTATGTAGTCCTTCGTCGTGTACAATGCGCCAGACGGTAGCTTGGGGTATATGGGTCTTTTGGGATACAACTCGTGTACTAGTTGAAGGATTACGCTGGAGTTCTAGGACAACTCTTTCTTCAGCATCAACTGTCAGAGTTATTCGTTCGCGACCATCATCCGGCTTCTGCACGTCGAACGGGCCGGTTTCACACAATCGTGGATCTAGAGTGGTAAAGAATGAGCAGCTAGGCACCTTTCTACCAGGATATTTCTCACGATACATTCGCGAGGCTTCTCGTCTATTGCAGTTTCCCATGCCGTAAATTAAATGCATGTCAGACATTTCGAGGTGCGTGTAACTAGCCTTTGTTACGCCCAACGCATCCATGGTTCAAATGAAGACAAGCTCCGTTTGCTCAGCTCGTGTTTGTATCGCAACGCCCTCTTATGGCTTTAGCGCCCTCTAGAGGCATTTGCGACCCCCTGTTCCTATGCGATTTTTGATCCTTGTTGTATGACTGATATGCCATATAAATTTGTCCACGTTTTTTTGAATCACCCCGTATACAGAGAGACATACAAAGAAACAGAAGAAGTTAGGAATGAGAGGTCGATGTAGAGTTTTGTAAAAATTTTAGTCTTTTACACTTATAAAACATTCTTTATTAATAACTTTATTAATGTACAGAATTATAATTTTACTTTATTAAAAAAATGTTACAGATTCCCCCTCTTTAAAACAGTATTTTGAAAAAAAATCACACAGATTTTTGGTAAAATATTTTATTAAAATAAAAAGTATACATATAAATATTTTTTTTTTCTTAGGTTAAATTTACAGTCATCAGATTCTATTATAATAAAACGGATTGTGCATATGTTTTATGGAAATTTCGTTAACAGATTTAACTGAATGTATTTTTAATTACTTGCAGGTTATTTCACTGAATTATTATTTATTATATAAATATAATTCAATGTATCTCATAGCTTCTGTTTCACAAACATTTTATGCTAAGCTCAATATTGAAGCTATGTTTAAAATATGTTATAGTTCAATCATATACTAAATTACAAATTTAACCCACGTGATTTTTGTAACTATGTATATTCACAATACACAGTCAACTCTTCATTAACACGTTAATCGCCATGTCAGTCATATGTGTCTGACGCATTTTTAACACGCATTTTTAACTAGGAAATAACCCTAAAAGGAATATGATATACGCCGAGTAATTATTAACACGTTAATCGCCATGTCAGTCATATGTGCTTGACGCATTTTTAACACGCATTTTTAACTAAATTGTCTAATAAAGTTACCATGGCCCATGTGAAAATTTTTCTGATATTATCGTGTCGATTAACGTGTTAATCTAAACTCAGATAATTCAAATTTTAGCTTATGTGGAACTAAGTCTAAAGTACAAAAATTTTCATTTCATAAATCACCTATTTGAAGAATATTTATCTTGAAATGGGATCACATTCGCAATAAAAATGCACTGATATCGGTATAGTCATAAAATCACTTGTTTATTCAGATTACTTCACCATTGCTTCGATTACCAGAAAGAAGTACTTAAGTTTGTTTATTTTCTGTGTTGCCATTTCCCTTTATACAATAATTGTAAATTTTGGTGAGCCAACATATTTTATGTAATATCAAAATTTCATCACAGAAATAATTTATGATAATTGCAATTTAATTTTTCTTGAACATCAGGATTTTTTTTTTTTTGTAGTGATTACGGAAAAAATAATTATACAGTTAAATGTATATATATATATATATATATATATAAATATATAAACATATTCAGTTAATAATCCAGTTCTTTACATTTTTGTTATAAAATCCCCATTCAAAACACTGTTGTTAAGTTTAGAAGTTTATTAATTCATGCTCACTTATTCATATTTCAGAAAAATAAATACAATTATAAAGAAAGATATACATTATTCATTTCAAATGAATAATTTCTTATTAACAAAATATTTCACAAGTCTTTTAAGCAAATCCAAATGCAGTCGCTTTTTAATTGCTTTCTAGATTCTAATATTAACAAATTTAAGAAAAGCATAAAACGGGAGAAAGGGGTGGGGGGTGACACGTAACACTTGCATAGCGTCCATCGATCCGTAAATTGTTCAACCTTTCATTTGTTTCTCAGCAAAACTTTTAGTGAAAATTTCTGTTGGAAATTTTAATCCATTTAAAAGAATTATTTCATTTCAGTTCACTTATTCTAGAAATTAAAACGATCTTAAGCGAAGTGACTTTTAATTTTGCTTTCTACTAAGAAGGTCGGGGACTCTTTTCATGAGAAGTCTATTGATTTCATTTAAAATGTTAAGTGCAAATAAAAAGTTAATTATTAACATGTCAGAGAGAAAATTTTCTGATAACGGTCTTGAACAAACTAAACAATTAAAATGAAAAGCATTTTATCTCATCTAAGCTAAAATATGGATTAGACAATTTTCCTTTAAAAGAAACTTTAGTTACTCTTTTTCTGCTTCTTTAAACTCGCTTCATTTTATAAATCGTTTTTAAAATTTTAAATATCTTTTTTAAATAAAAATCAATGTAGTCTCAAAATATAATTTTTAACTTCTCTTACAATTTTATAGTAAAAAAAAAAAAAAAAAAAAAGTATTATTTTTAGTTTAAGATTTCGAAACTAAGTTTGTCACATATTTAAAATTTTTGAGGTTTCTTGAATGTAAAAATCAGGTTTTTAGCAATCAGACTGTGTGTTAGTTTGTTATCAGAAAAGTCAAGCATAGGTATTGATCGAAAGTTCAGTCTAAGTATTCATAAATGTGTATCATATGAAAGTGTTATTTGGAATGTTTAATTAAAGTGGTATATATAGTTCGATTACAGAGGAATATTCAAATGTTAAAATACATGAATTTATGGTAATATATTTATTACTACCCGAGTCATACCCACGACAACTTTCTTATGTAAGCTGGTACCGAATTTTTGGGAAATGCAGGAATTTTTTTAATTGGTGTGAATTTCATTATCAATGGGTTTCTAACATCATTCATTTTAAGAACGCATTTAATTTTTGTAGGAATGCATATATCTGTACTGATAAGTATAAAGGATTTAAGTCCAAAAATGTCGATTTTGAGTTAACTACATAGTCAGACTCAGAAAAAAATTCTCAATCGATTGGTATAAAGGATTTAAGTCTATGTCATTTAGCCTTTGAGAAAATCCATTTCTAAAAAAATGTTCAAGTCAGAAATTTACCATTCATGTATGGTATAAAGTATTTAATTCAATTTTTTCCCGTTATTAAATGAAGGTTGACAATCACTGAATGGTATAAAGGTTATAAGTCAACGAAATCCTTTTTTCCTAATCGATTCTTCTGATTTGTTTTTAATTAGTTTAACTTTATTTTTCGTCTCCTGAAAAATCAAGAATATGGACTTAAATCCTTTATACTTATCAGTACAGATATAATAATAATACATTAAAAAAATTTGAACTTAATAAGACGGATGCATTGATAGATTACTAAAAAGTATAAAAAATTCTCAGCTCTTCTAAAGAATATTGTTAATTATGAATTCATATTATTATTTTCATTTTGATAAAAATATTTTTACGAAACAAGGGCTATTATGTTTTCTTTATTATACGTTATAATATTATATCTCACAATTAGATAAAAACTTAAGATATTCGTTTTATACCTAGAAATTGGAAATCTGAATTGATTTGATAGAAAATAATGTTAATTAAGTGACTTGGTCCTAAGAAGAAGTTGACGAAATATTTTATTAAATATGATAAACATTTGATGGTATTAGATTTAAACAAATTTTGCAAACATGTAAAATTTTTCTAAATGCATTTTACAGGAAGATTTCGAAAAAAGTTGCTAAGTTAATGAAGAAATAACTATGGATATCTTTTAAATATAAACTTTTAATTATCTTTGAGATAGGCTGCATATTAAAAAAATGATGACTGTGTGAATAAAAGAAGAAAGAATTAAAACGAACTTGGGATTCTTCTTACTGTTATGAATTCTTTTTAATACTAAACTTTCTCTTACTACATTCCATTTGTAAACTAACTAAAAAAAAGCTTCTTTTTAAGGAACGCTAAAGTTATGAAACTCCAGAATAGCATTTAATTAGTCACCAATGGAATGTAAAAGTTAGTTTTCATATTTCATACATTATTTTCACTGGAATTTCATTCTTTTAATTTAATTTTTTAACATGTTAGAGATTTAAAGATTTAAGATTTAACAGGTTTTAAGATTTAAATCAAGCAAAAAAGTAAGTATTAACAAAACAAAAAATGTGTAACGTGGAGCGCCGTTCTGAGTAAATAAAGTGATTTAAAATGAGTTTTTATTAAAATCACACAATCAACTGTGGAAGAAAATCATAGTTATTTGAAATTTTATTTTTCCGACTGAATGAAAATAATGCCTAGACCGGGACTCGAACCCCGGATCTTTGACTTACAAGGTCAAGGCTCTACAAATTGAGCTATCCAAGCCGACACCCCGGTCAGCATTACTCACTCAGACAACCTTTAGGCAGAAACATCTCTGGTCTATCATGTAGATAGCTCAACAGAATCAACACACAATCAACTTGATTGTGTGATTTTAATAAAAACTGTATTTCTTTCTCCCATTATCTTATGGTGTTTTCCATTTTCCTGCGGCTTATTTTCTGTTGAGCTATCTACCAGAGATGTTTCTGCCTAAAGGTTGTCTGAGTGACTAATGCTGACCGGGGTGTCGGCCTGGATAGCTCAATTGGTAGAGCCTTGACCTTGCAAGTCAAAGATCCGGGGTTCGAGTCCAGGTCCAGGCATTATTTTCACTCAATCGGAAAAATAAAATTTCAAATAAATATGATTTAAAATGAGTTCCAAAGCCGGCACCTGGGTCAATCAACAACCGAATGAATAATAAGTAAAAATATTTGAATAAGAACATCATAAAATGAAAAAAAAACTCGTTACAATTGATTCGGATATGTTTCCGCTTTGCTTTGGAGCAGTTGTGCCTACTTTGTTCGCCTGACGAAGAGTCTGACGTGTTTTATTTCGACTTGAAAGAAATGTTACGTATCTTTTTTCATTTTATGATATTTATTCAAAGATTTTTACTTCTAATTTTCAATGCCAGTTCTCTCGTGCATTTTTATTAAAAGTATGAGCTTTTGAAAACACACATTTTTAATTAAACAAATATTAATTTGGCGGAAAAAGTCTGTTGCATTTTAAATAAAACATTTGAATCAGTTTTAATAACGTTTATTTACATTTTAATCAATAATCTTCAAGCTTATTCAACTTTTGTTGTGTCAGTATTGCAGTATATGTGGTTCTACATTGTCTTGATAAAACAGAATTCCTTTTCTGTTCGCTAATATTGGCCACTTTTCCTTTACAGACACATTAAATTTATCAGGCTGGTTACAACAGGTGTTCACATTGATGAATTGCACATTGATGAATGTGCATTGATGATGTGTTCACATTGATGAATGTCCCTATTTAAGTATCCTGTAGTATACTGGACATCTTCTATCCCACGAAAAACAGTCACCTTTTGTTGATGAAAGTCTGTTTTTGCAATCATTGTGGCGGACGTTCCAGGTTTGTAGTAAACTGTTTTCTCTTTATATTCTCGCAAAAGATCCATTTTTCATCTCCCATCCTGATCTTGTACAAATATAGTTCCACGTTGTGTCTAACAAAGAGAGATGAACAAATTCTTACACGATCCGATAAATTTCTTTTAGTCAAATAGTACGAAACCTAAATACTCTGTTTCAAGACAAATCCAGTGTACTTGGTGTGTTCCTTAGCAATCGAATGGTGGATGGCGATTTCCTTTGCAATTGCTCTAATTGTTAGATGTGGGTTTATTTCCAACATGGACCGCAAAATGGCATTGTCGACCTTGGATGGTCGCCCAGATCTTTTTGAGACTGAAATCTCCAGAACGAAATTTGGCAAACCATCTTTGGCAGGTCGGAACATTCACAAATTCACTTCTAAGAGTCATATAAGTTCTTATAAGCAACCTATGCGTTGTTTCTTTTCTGGAACTTATATCAAATGCAGTGTATTAAATGCGCTTTAACCACTGCTATCTTATTCACTTTGTACTTTGCAACTAACAGATGAAGGGTATTGAAAGTAGTAATAATAAGATGTTATATAGATGTTATAAATGTTATAAGATGTGATAAGATGTTATAAGATAAACATAGTAGTAATAATAAGATTACACATGACGCATTTTATCTGCTTGTCTTGACCTTACATGTAAAATAAAAATGTATGTAATTTCCGCCAACCCAATATTTATAATAATAAAGAGTATAAAAATGTTATTAAAAATATATTCCTTTATTATGCTACTAATTATTTTACTACTAATTATTTTTTACTCCTTACATGCACTATGTAAGGAAAGTATTGTAATTATGAAAACTTCGACTATGGAATCATGAAAATTTTGACTATGGAATTTTAGTGTACCTATGCATTTTGAGGTATCTCGAGTTCATTTTTGCTATTTTTATGGTGATGTATGTATGTGCGTATGTGTGTGTGCACGTGAGTAAGGGTAAAACATAACATCTGAACGCCTTTTTCAATTAAGACGAAATTTTATAGGTAACCGTCGTACGAACTGCATACTTTTTCATGAATGTACTACTTCGTTTTTAATTCTTATAGTTTTTATTGTTAAGTAAAAAACTTTCGGGTGAAATCACTCTATATTTTCACTTTTTTACGTTGTAATCAATCTTTAATTTATTATTAAAAAAATAATAATAATAAAACGTAGTATAAATAGAAAAGCAACTAAACCATGCTCAGTTATGAATGGCAAAAGTCGAAATTTACAATATACTTAAAATTAAAATAGTATTTTATTAATATGTTTCATGCGAAAGGAAATAAAATATGAGGAGGAAATACTCAATCTTTGAAATACGGTCAAGTATCCTCATGAAAATTGGCTGCACAAATTAATATGTCATTTCATAATTTTCTGCTGCTATTTAAAGTCTTCACATGAATTTTAAAGCCTAGTACATTACTTATATACTATCACGAATGAAAATCAGAATATGATGTGCCATTAAAGAACTATTAAGTAAAAATTACTCTTATAAAATATTTTTCAAAATGCCAGTATCATATTTTTATGTGAATATTGTCACACCATTATGAGAATATTGTCACCATTAATTTGAAAATCCAAATGTAATATTTCTTTTTAATGAGTATTATTTTTATGTAGTTTTGAAGTTGAATTCCCTTTGCTATTCATACTTTTATTTTTAATAATATAAATTGGCAAAAAAGAACTTTAGTAGAAAATACAAAGCAAATATTAGGTCATGTGATCAACAAAGTATATATAACAATAGTTTGCCATGAAAAAATCGATGCCGGTATTAGAGGTTGATTATGATTTTCTGCCAGTTTCTGACTCAGTTAATCTGTGATTACTCAAATTTAATATCTTATTTACTTAAGATAAGTGTGTTGTAAATAACTGTGAAAAATGCTACAGACTTGAATTTACAAAAATGAGAAGTTTGAATTAGCGAGGATCAGATTCATGAGTACCATTTGTATTACATTTGAAACTTCCCTGTTCTTATCTACTTATTTATGCAGAATTATGCTTTACAGGACAGATATTCATGCAAAAAATAATCTCTTAACATGATTCGACATTAATTTTTTTTTTAATATAATATGAAAAGGGAAGTCACGTATGTACGTAATGAACGATTACCAAGACATATTTATTCCAAACAGACCATCATGGAATTTGGCTGCCCGCGAGTAAAAATAGTTACCGGTGATGTGGGTAAATGACGATTGTCTACACAGGGGAAGCAGTCATAGGTGTGATGCCTTCCGTAGGGGATCTTTCTAAAGAATATTAAAACTCCTAATAGCTAAGTCGACGAGCTCGACGTATGATTGAATTCGGAAACCTCCCGTCTACAGAGCAGAACTTCTCGGCCACTTGTGGGACCCGACGATAGATGGATCATACCCTTAATATCACTGTATATAATAGTCTGTTAAAAGTAGTTAATTGTTTTGATTTTATACTCTAAAATGTTATTTTTAAGTGTGTAAATATTATGCAGTTTTAAGAGAAAAATAAAATAAACATGCTTGGAAACTCTAAAAGGATTGTTAATTTTCTGGCATAAAAATGGAAAATTATATCAGTTTATTTTTAAAAGTTCATTTCGAATAAATATCTTAACACTGATATATAGTAAATAAATACATATTATTCCATAGATTCATTAAACTGTTAAACTACCAGCTTAACTATATAGCTTAACTAGAAGGATGCAATATAAATAACACTTTCAGCGTTAAGTATGCATTTAACTATTTCCATACGAAACTATATAAAACCATTATGTAATCAGGAACTGAGAAGACTTATAAAATCGAAAATCATTTAAGCATTCTAGAATGCTAAATATGCATAAACGCGTGTTCTAATTAAATACTTAACGTACTGTCACATCTGCTATTTCAAGATTTTGGCAAATCTCCAATGAGAATTTGATTTTAACACGCTTTATTTAATTTAGAATTTGACAGTTAATTTTCTGTTGAGAAGAACTTAACGCAAGAATTATTTGTTCATCAACTGAATGTGAGAGTGAAAGACGCAGATGGTTAATGAATGTTTGAGTGGTAGCTGTTTGTGAGAAATTGTTAAGATGGCTTCAAATATATTCGCCAAAAGTTTTTCACACATAAGTATTCACTAAGGAACATATTTTTTTTTTTATAAATTCCGATTTTAAGACATCAGATAAAAAATGAAAGTTCTAATGCTATTAATTAATTAATACGCTGTATTAGTAATGCGAAATATACGAGTTATTGGATAATACAAATGCCATTAGCAACAGGAGTATGTAAGAAAAATAAGTTTTTTAAAATAATCTTAACCCTTAAATGCCTGGTTATTTTTTAAATCAATTTAAAAATGTTTTATTCTTACCTTTATTAAATAAATCACGGGAAAAATACTTTAAAAAATCATACATTATTTTAACTATGGTTTACAGCTAAAAAGCAAGTTATTGTCAGTTGGCAAACATGAGCATTAGAGCTTCAATATTATTCTAATAATACTTTAAAAGACAAAATTAGGTATGTTGCCGAAAGGCAACACACGGCATTTAAGGGTTAAATTATCATAAAATCAAGTTTTGTTCAATTGCAGCCAAAAAATGCCCATAAATAGTAAAAACATGACGAGGTGAATATGCAATATAGCAGCGTCATCTGTAAGGCGAAACGTTCCAAAACATAATTCGCGTCAATTATGCCTTAATTCAATTTAATACTAAGTATATTAGAAGTTCTTGCGTTACTTCTTGAATTACAACTTTGAAACACGATTCATAAAAACATCATGTGGTGTCCGACCTAGGTAAACATTTAATATACAGCAATTAGATCATAATCGGACTAAACACATTTTTTTTTTCTTAAATCATCAGTTTGGTCTGAAGTTCTGGCTTCCAGAAACTTCCATGGCTTATCTTTTTTTGGTAGCACCAACGTAAAAGCAGAAGTTCTTAAACAGGCATAGATTAAGGCATTCCAAAACATGTACCAAAATGTATCAATAACCTGAAATCGAAAATTTTCTCTAATTCATTACACTTTGTAACGTGTATGTAGATAAAAAATAATTATAAAGATGGAGATTTATTTATCCTCGCAGAACCGTCAGTAAAGTGTAACATATGAAGTGAATTTTACAGTAACTATGTGATAAAGAAAGTCAAAGAACACTAAATCTCTGTAGTATTTTATGAGCGAAATCGCAAAAAATGAATAACATAACTACAATTACTGGACGAACTATTGATTATTATTATTTTTTTTTTAACAATTACACTTCAAGGTAAAGTACTACCATATCACACTTCAGCAGGAGAAGTGAAAAAACTCAAAAATTAGTAATCGTGAGCTTATATAATTGAAAAATGTGCATGTGGGGCTCCCAGAGACTGTTGTGTAAAGACTTTTCTTAGGCTAATTAGTAAAAATGTCTTTAAGTGTTTTTTTTTTTTTTTTTTTTTTTTTTTTTTTTTTCAAACACTACATTTTTGAGATGCGTTCCTTTTCATGCCAAGGTGCAATATGATAAAAGTTTATAAATATTCCCGGTCACAGTGACTTTTAGTAAAAAAAGGATTTAAAAAGTACCACTCACGTTTAACTATAGAAATTGTAGTAAGCATACTTAAGGCATCTGTGGTATCATTTTCATCAACTACAGTCGGTAACAAAAGTGTCCGAACACTAGCAAAAATTTCTATATGAAAAAAGAACACTTAATACTGTTTTGTTAAATAAATCCTTGTCGAATCATTTTCTTAGACTGACTAAGAACAGGATTCGACAACGATTAATTTAGCAAAACTGTATTAAGCGTACTTTTTTTTACATAGGAATTTTTGCTAGTGTTCGGACACTTTTGTTACTGACTGTACTGCTCTGTAATGACCAAAGCTTCATAATATAATAAAAACCAAAATTAATAATTTAATAAATTTAATAAATAGAAAAATATAAAATATTATTCATGTAGAATAATATCCTTTAAAACGTATTTCTGTGTATTATTTTATAAAATTACTTTAGTGATTCTATTGAAATTATAACTATCAAATTTAAAATACAAGCATATACTGCTGTCCTAAAAAATTTTTTTTCTTGTTTAATATTTATCCTAAACTCTCCCTTTGTTATTTAAAAAAGTGCCCCAGTTTATTTGTTATTTGAATTGCCTCAAAGAATAAGATGTTCACTGTATCAGTTTTTTCTGAAAACAATCGATTTTTCCTTTCTTGAGAAGTATACACAAAGTATAAACAACTGTTTTGATAAGAAAAAGATTCTTTTTTAACAAAAGACTTAGAACGCAATTCAGTGTGGATAAAAAAGATTGTTTTGCATTAAGTTTTCTTTTTTCAAATAACATATGGCTGTATAGTATGTTTCTGCCTCATCAGGTAAATTTTCTGATTTTTTACAGTGGAACCTGATACGTTTTATGAAATACAATTATTGGAAACCACTTTCAAGATTTTTAGTATAATGCAGTTTTGTTGTCTATCTCATGAGGCGAATGTAAATCTTTAAACTTATGTATGGCAGGATCTAGTATATATATATATATTATGGAAAAGCTTTTATACATATATACATATGTATAATTCTAATTTTCTGAGATTTAATCAGAAATATTCCATCATTTTTCGATAGAAAATTGAAATTTAAACTAGCGAAAATGCAAAATACTCATTTTTTGTTAAATGTGCTTATTTGTGTTTCTATTTGGTTTGATTTCATATATGGCATAAGAGAATAAGTTGCGGACTCATGAACAACTACTTTTACACTTTAGTTATTATATATATATATATATATATTGAAAACCTTTTCAAACATTGAATAGATGAAAACAAGAAACATTGAAAAAGATAAAACAGAAAAATTCAAAAAGAGATTGCGACTATAATACACACTTTATCAAAAACTAAACCAATATAGATATATTTTGTATGGCAGTAATGCAATATTGAATAGATGACATTAATACAATGTTACAAGTTCTCAGAAGTTAATATACAGTCGGTAACAAAAGTGTCCGAACACTAGCAAAAATTCCTATGCAAAAAAAAGTACACTTGATACGGTTTTGTTAAGAAAATCCTTATCGAATCATGTTCTTACACTGACTAAGATCAGGATTCGACAAGGATTTATTTAACAAAACCGTATGAAGTGTACTTTTTACACATAGGAATTTTTGCTAGTGTTCGGACACTTTTGTTACCGACTGTACAATGCAAGAAAAGGAAAATCAATTCAACATAAAGTAGGTATTTTTAGAACTAACAATAATATATATATATATATATATATATAGAGAGAGAGAGAGAGAGAGAGACAGTAATGTAATATTATCAGTGCAAAATATTGAAATTTAAAGATGATTTAATTTCAGTATTCAAACAATTATTCTGATCAAAAACGAAGACCACCCAAATCAAACCAAAAAAGAAATAAAGTAAAATCTAATGAAAGGATGAAAATTAAAAAATAATACCTAGAAACTTGCTAATTAAGTGATAAAAGTAGTTCGGAATGATCATTAAATTGCAAAACACTGAATGAGAATTGTAATACACTGAATGAGAATTGAAATAGTGTTATAAATAATAATAATAATACATAATGCGAATTGTAATACACTGAATAAGAATTGAAATAGTTTTATAAATAATAATAATAATAATAATAATAATAATAATACATAATGCGAATTGTAATACACTGAATGAGAATTGAAATAGTGTTATAAATAATAATAATAATAATAATAATAATAATAATAATAATAATTATTATTATAGATATATGGGATAGAAAATGTCAGCTCTATTGCCAGAAAGTAACATTTTGTTATGTTTCAAATGAATCATTGGTATGATTAATATTTAAAAACTTTGTATTAGATGGCAGTATTTTTTTTTTTTTTCAAAACATATTTTGTGTTTAACCGTCTCCGTGACTGAGAGCATTTTTTATCAAAATTTAAGAAACTTTTATTTTTAGATTGTATAGGGGAGAAGGGGGAGGGGGATCTGCTTTCGGGATATTTTAATTCAGTGCGAGATGCTTGCAACTTTTATGATAATCATTATTTCAAATCTCAGCAGAAGAGATTTTAAGAATTCATAGATATTTCTTAATACAAATTTTTTATGTATATATTTTTTTCTTTTTTGCTCAAAAATTTGGTTGCCTGTAAAAATTAATTATCCGAAAAAGAAAAATGCACTTAGTTTTTTCCCAGACAAAGAGAAAACTAATCTTTTTGAAAACTACTACCTGTCAAATCAACAAACACACACACTCCGAATCCTCTAAAATATTTCATAATGACTTTTCATCAAAATAATTGAAACTCGTTGTTTTCTGCAGTGTGTTTATTCCATGCGAAAAAGTAGTTATGAGAGAAAATTAACTTTCGTAGGAAAGATTTCTTGTCAAATGGGTTTTATGTAGAAAAAAAAAAATCATCATATTCTTAATTATTACCGACAAATCTAAGCCTTAATAATTCTACTTAATTATTTAAGTAAAAATTTTAATAGCCTATGAAGAACACAATAGGCAGGGACATTAAAATCTTCTTGAAAACATCATAAAATAATCAGGTACGACGCGTTTCGAAAAAGTGAATTTTTCATCATCAAGTGTATAAAAAAAGCATGCTTTCCCCTGTAAATGCAGAAAATAGATTGGAAGAAGAAAGGATGAGTAACGAAAAAAGAAAAAAGAAAAAAAAAAAAAGTAGGAGAAACGTAGGTAATAAATGTACAGTGAATGCAATCAACGGCAAGAGACAAATGCTAATATATAGGAAAGTGCAAAATTAGAAGACACGCTAAAAAATATAACTCTAATAGCATTAAATTTATGAAAATATAAATACCAGTTTAATTAAAAAAAAGAAATCGGAGGGTTGAAAAACTAGCAAGATAGTATTTCCAAGCAGAAGAGAGTGAAGTAAAATCAAACTTTTCTTTAACAATGCTATTTCGATTAAGAAGAATGGCTAAATTTTCAGGAAAATCTAATTCAAAGGCAAATTAGCATTTGAGATTATCTTAACATTTCCAAAATGGTGGTTATGGCTATAATCATAGGAAAGGTTAGCTGAAAAAGATTTAGAAGCTTGGTAACATTTAAAATGTTCTTTTAAGCAAGATTTTAATTTTCTTTCTTTTTGACCAATTTAAGATGCACAATTGTTACAAAAATCACTAGAATTTACTCTACTTGCAATGAATAAAGGCCTAGAACCCTCGTGTAGTCAAAAGATTTTAACCCCCCCCCCCCCCCCTCTGTAGTAAATCATAATCAGCTCACTCGTGAAGGGGAGATAGAAAATTATTACAAAAAATAATATTAAATTATAATTTCATTGTCATATTTTGTTACCCTTCTTAAACACACCAGTGGTTGAGCGGTTCTACCCTCAAAGCTGACAGTAAGTGCGGGGTTCGATCCCAGGTCACGCTCACTGACCTAGCCGTTCGGATTTTCATGTGGTTTTCTCCAAAATTCGCGTAATTATGGGTAAGGATCCCTTAAAAAGATCTCCCATATAGGTCATCTTCCCTTTAACCCAGGCCCCAAGTGTAGACAGTTGGTCTTAACACGAACACCAACACCTGTTTACCCCTCTTTGGCTTTCAATGAGCTAGAGCATTAAAATAAAAGATTTAAAATTTTAACATAATCTTCAGATCTGTTAATAAAAATTTATCATCCCTCTACTGAGGATCTTATTCTTTACCTTCGCAAATGGGGAATTTATAATGTTCTTTGTAAGGATTTCTGTTTGTCTTATGCAATCAAGCAAAAAGAAACCCGAAAATTCTCCTTTTAGTTGTGCAATTCCTGGATCTCTGATTATAAATTTAATTTCAAAAATACTAAGACTGACTTTAATGAAAATTATTCTTCAGAAATAGATTTTTTTTTTTTTTTTTTTTGACTATTCTTTGCATTGAAAAATTTTTTTCGCTAATATTTTTATCCTTAAAAAAGATAATAATAATTCGTTAAATTTTGTCATAAATTTAATTTTTATAGTTAATTTTTTTTCTGCTTTTTAATTTCACATTATTTTTCTGTGTCTTTGTTGCCATTTCTAATTGTCTGTTCTTTCTATCTGTCCATTGGTTGACCTTCCTACTCTTCTATTATTTATTGCTATTTTTCTCTTTTTCTTATTCTCTCTTTTTTATAGTAGGCATTTATCTTTTGCAGTGGCAGGGTATGTATTTTATTTCACCTGAAAAAAAAATATATACACTCATTTGAATCGCGTAATGACTAATATTTTTATAGTATTTTAAAGAAGAGTTTAATGTTCTTGATTATTTTAATCCGGGAAGTTAAAAGGGCCGCGGTAGCCCAGTCGGTAGAGCGCCGGCCTCGTAATTGGAAGATTGCGGGTTCGGTACTCGAGCCGGCCAAAGACCGTCGTGTACACTAATAGTGGCTGGTGCACGTAAAATCTGTCTTGGCCGCAATGTCCTCCATGTTCCCATCAAAAAT
Organism: Salticus scenicus; assembly: GCA_963930645.1. Taxonomy (NCBI): domain Eukaryota; kingdom Metazoa; phylum Arthropoda; class Arachnida; order Araneae; family Salticidae; genus Salticus; species Salticus scenicus. The sequence continues at coordinate 344,653,422 of OZ005650.1, read as the reverse complement.
TATACCTCTGGGGGTTACCGAAGCGGGAGAGCCATCCCTTCAGTGGAGGATCAAAATTGTGATGGTTTGTCTCCGGACCACCTATAGGGGTGTGTCCCAGACCGTCGCCAATACTAGTGCGACGTTAAACCCAACCCTCCATTCGGGAAGTTAAATTTTCAAGAATAAATTATTTAATATTTAAGTACTATTTTTAAAATAATTTATAGACTAGGAATTAAAAAAAAAAAAAAAAAAAAAAAAGGCTTTGCCTGCTTTTTTAATGGAATTAATTGGTCCTAAATAATACATATTTTTACTTGGAATATTTTTTTAAATGTTTTTTAAAGTCCAGACAATATCTAATAAATAAGTTTTGTAGTAAGTTTCAAACGATATCTAGGTACTATTTTTTTAAATCTGAGTAGGGCGTTAAATATATTGTTAATAGTCAACGTATTAAAACTGTTTTAAATAGCGTATTTTAGAAACAGAAATTTTTCAAATATATTCTCAAAAAGTTGCTGAATCGGCGTTCTTTTATTGGGGAAAAAAACCTTCTCATAAATGTAGCTTTACAAATATTTCTTCCAAAGAAAAATAAAATTTTAAATCTTTCATCAATCACGCACTTCGGTCATTTTTTATTCAAAAAGGCGATATTCGTTGACACGACTAGTTGAATTCAACGAAGCTGAAAGACCTGATATTAGATTTTTCATGTCTTTTAGTAGATTTTTTTCCTCTAGAGCAGGCCTGTCCAACCCAAAACGTTTGGCGAGCAGCATTAGAAATCTTTTTTACAGAGCCGGGCCGAGCAGCATTGTATGAATGCAATGATTGTTTTGTTGGTTGGGTCTTACGTCGCGCTAGTGCTGCGCAAATGAACAATGTATGAATGCAATGAACCATACACATGTAGTAATTCTTTTTCCGGTGGGGTCGTGAGGATTTAAGGGCCCGCTTCTCTCATCGCCGCGGGAAGCCGAAGCTAATGTTATTCTATGGGAAATTTTTCTGTACAAATAACTTATTAACTAATACATATTATTAAATTCTGTTTTCGCATTCTGAAAATTCCCATCTGTTAAATTGACGGACCTTTTTAAAAAAAATATTTTTTAAATTTTTTATATTTTATTTTAAAGCTGCAAAATACGGATTTTCAATATGTGAATTTTTTTAAATTTGCAATTTCAAAATAAAATATTAAAAAAAAAAAAAAAAAAAAATACAGTTTTAAAAAAGGTCCATCAGTTTAACAGAGAAAATTTCCCCATAGAATAATATTGGCTCGGGCTTCCGGCGATGGTAAGTGAAGAGTGCCGTTAAAACAGAAAGTGTGTATATTAAATACATTTTTATTCATTAATTAACTATAAAACAGTCAAAAACGTATGATTATACATTTATAAGTATAACAGTAAGAATCAGTTATTGATCGGATAATATTTTACTAACATCAATGAGCACGATATTTCTTTCTTTAGCTACTTTTATCGGTATTTTCATTAAAAAAAGTCAGAAACAATTTATTAGTTTTAGATGTTTTAACAAAAGATGTCAAATTAGAAATTTCCTGAATTATGTTGCGGGCCGCTGGTGGTCAGCCTTGCCCTAGAGAATTACATCAAATAAACTTTATTCAAATAATATATTTTTGTAAATTATTTATCTAAAATAATTAACTAGCGTCAAAACAACAAAATTTTTTCTATATGAAACAACAGAGAACATTTTTGGGAAGGACTTTGGGGAATTTTGGGGATTTTGAAATCAGCTAAAAACATAATTTGTAGAATATAACCTGTTTGTCCGTAAAAAGAATATTTTGTGCAGAAAAAAAATATTTTAAAAGAGTTTTCCGAAAAAAAAAAAAAAGATCATATTAAATTTCTCTCTTAAGAAATGAAATTTTTAAATGTTTTCTGGAAAGTAGTGGAATATATATATATATATATTTTTAAGTGATAGTTTTGTAAATAGCGACATGTGAAAAAAAATCACCATACAAAAATAAAAATTTATAAACTAATAACGGTCATAACACTGTTCCCATGACATAAACATTCATGGGGTATATTGTACCTTGAATCATTTGAATTTCTGGTTGCAGAAAAGATTTCCCAGTTTTATTTCCACATACTGAATTCCAGAGGGTGTCTTTATTATTATTTATTTATTTATTTACCTATTAGTGATTAGCGAACAATTTAAATTTAAAAAACGTTCATAATAAGGTAAGAAAAGCACATTATAAAAAAATCTGCTCGTTCCTTTTCGATAAAACACACTTTTGTAAGTTTTATACAAAATATAAATTTTAATTTGGTCAATCAGAAAGTTTTTTTTTTTTTTTTAACTGAATTATGCTACAGGTAGAAAAAAAAAAAAAAAAAAAAAAAAAAAAAGCGATATTTTTACGTTTCCCACACCATGAAAGTCAAAAATGATTTCAGAAAAATTTCTCTCTCTCTCTCTCTCTCTCTGGGTGTGTGTGTGTGTGTGTCGTTGTGTCTGTAAGTCTGTAATGCTATTTTGGTCCGGGTATCACGTGTGAACGGCAAGACGGAATTTCACGACACTTGTCAGTGATTTAGGTCTGTACCGAACTTAAAATTATACCTATCAACATTTGCAAAATTTCCCCCTGTACCCTCCTAGGGCGGGGAGGCAGGAAGCGAAAACACGTTTGCAAGTTTAACTCGGAACCAAATTACTTCATGGTGAAGAAATTGTAAATGGGGAGGCTAGACTTGAGAACAAGAATATATATATATATATATATATATATATATATATATATGGGGGAAATCAATTTTTGGCGAGAAAAATCACAAATTCGGATTTTTGCACAAAACTCTTCCAAAAATGGTTCATTGTTGTTGATTCAGCCATGCATCTTCTTTAGAATATTTCTAAAACCTTTTTTTATTTTTTTATTCTTTTATTTATTTATTTTTTGTGATTTTGATCTTTTTTGGGGGAAGGGAGCGTTACGAGTGGGCTAATTTCGAGACCCCCTTTTAACGTTAAATATGTCCTGGAAAACAAATGGGAGCTGCGGTTACGAATTTTGGTGTGTGGATTGTTTATATATATCCCCCATATCTCCCCTATGGCAGGAGGCAAAAAATATGCTTGTAAGCATACTTCGACTCCAAATTACTTTACGATGAACAGATTGCTCATGAAAAGACTAGAATTGAGTACAAAAAAAAAAAATCTGCTATCTTGGAATTTTTTATTTTTAAGGTTGAGAGATTTTTAAGATTAAGATAGATTTTTTAAGAACTAATTTTCGGGAGGAAATTTCGCGAAATGAGAATTTTTCATTAGAATTCAAACAAAAATGGTACAAAAATATTAAAAAACAGTCTTGCGTCTTCTTTAGGATAGTTCCAATCCCATATTTTCGTTTTCTTTCTTTTTTTTTTTATGAATTTGATGTTGAGTGGGGAATGGGACAGTATGAGGGATAAATTTTGAGCCCCTTCCCCTCCGTTTTAGGGCTAAATTTGTATTGGGAAATCTATTGAAACTGCGGTCACGAATTTTGGTCCGTAAATTTTTTATATATATTTGAAACCTTCGGTAATGCTATTTTGCGATTTCTTTCTATTTCTCCCATTGCGATCGGATGGGATGGGGGGGTAGTGACAATAAACACGTTCCAAAGCGTAACCTTGCGCCAAATTATCTCAGTAAGATTAATTTTTATGTGTGGGCTGCTTATACGTAGCCAACACGAAATGTAAAATGATTTTGTGAAATTTCACTCTCCCCTTTTAAAAGAAGGAACGGAAAAACACTTTTGCGAGAGTAACTGTGCTCCAAATTATCTCAGAAAAGCGATTTTTGATGCATCGATTTGTTAAATCTGCTTCAAATTACTTTAGAATGCCGAATTTTGGTGTGTAGGTTGTTGACTAAGTGTACGCAACATACAATTTGGTGGGATTTCACGAAACTTCTAAATTAAACGTGTGGGTGGGGGGTAAAAAGTGGGTAAGTCTCTCCGAAGGCAGTGAGGAGCCGGACTTTTCACGTTGCGAGCAGGAAAGCTACTACCGAACGCATCTAAAACTTAGGTTTGAACTGATTTTAGTGATTTTAATGATTGTTTTTTTTTAATTTTTGAGATTGTTTTTTAAGAATGATATGAAATTTTGAGCATTAATTTAAATGTAGTGTCCAGCGAAACGGGCAAAGCCTGTTAGTAATAATAATAATAATAATAATATAAAAAAGTGCATTTCACAAAACAAATCTTTAAAATCGTTTGAAAATTACTTTGTTTGAACAAATCGTTTGAAAATTACTTTGTTAGAAAATCGCATCATTTAGAGAAATAAAATAAATTTGAAAATAAATTATATAACTTCATATATTTATCTATTATTTTAATAATTTCAAATTAAAAATATTAATATATATATATACAATCTTTATAACAGCATGGCTTGATGGCGAATAAACCCTAAACAAGTAAAGATAGTTTGAATGTAAATATAATCATGCATTTCATCGTATTATAATATGTCACAAACTTTCGTTTATTAGCCCCTATGCACAACAGTCAATTTTCAATTACAGTGTGTCCCCAAAATATAGATATAATGATAAAATATAATTTACAGTAAAAGTAAAAAGTTGCTGAAAATTCTTTTATACGTGTATATTTATAAACACTACATGACTCACAAGTTAACATTAATTTGTATTAGAAAACCCAAATGCTGAATTTATTTAGAAAAAGAGAAAATAGGGTGTCTCATAATTATAGACAATATTTGTTTTATGGATTATGTTTGAGGTTGAGAAATACATTTACAAATTTTCGTATTTTAACGTGTTTCCATTTCCTTTAATCTTATCAAATGGTTTTCTATCGAAAGTACTAAATTTTGCATTACCTTATGGGGACAGTTCATGCCATGCTTGCTCTATTGCTGTTGTAAGTTCCTTGGTCGAAAAATATAGGCGTGAATTTTTATATATTTTTCATGCTATATGTTCCTGCACGTTCTCAGTTGGATGTAAGTCCTGACTAAGCAATGGCCAGTCCATGACATGGATATTATTCATATTAAACTACATCTTTGTCAAGTTAGACATATGAATAGGCACCTTGTCTTGTTGAAATATACAGCTTGGTCCTCTCAGCATATCCTGTAGTGGAATAATATGATTCTCTATGATTTTCTGATAGTCCTAGAAGTCCATTTTCTTGCTACAAATTTCAAAAAATATTTGTCCGTTAAATCCCAAACTATAACTGATTCTATACCTTTCTGTCTACTAAAACTTCATGATTCGCTTCTTAAATCATACCAGTAATATTTTTATCTATCTGGTCCATCTAAGCTCTACTTTTTCTCGTCACTAAATATTGTTGACAGCTATTTATCACCATAAGGTATCATTTTCTTTTGTCTGGTTTAAACATACAGTTTCGTGGTATACTTTTAACATTTTCTTGAAAGTTAATCGTTTAGATTCCAGAATTCTCTGTGAATGGTATTTTTCGACTCTTCAGATTTCGATGCAATTTTTCGCAACGAAATATTTTTTCTAGATGCCATGCTTAGAATGATTCTGTCATCGGGCATGGATGTAATTCTTTGTCGACCAGGCGTTTTCTTATTGCACCAGTTGTCGCCATTATGCAAAACGTTGTAAACACTTTTTAAAGATCTCTTTACAATCTCGGATATCTCTTTCGGATTTTTACATTTAAGTTTTAAATCCAAAACTTTGATGATCTCTTCTTTCGAAATCTCTCTACCTCTAGGCATTTTGTCGATTTTATAAAAGTATCCATTTGTCAATTGAAAACAAGCCAAAAAATGATTTCAAACCAATAAAAGTCAGAATAGTTGATTATGCATACCGTCAAAAAATGTAAATAAATAATCGTCTGCTGAAAAAAAAATATTTTACTAATAATATTTCTATGTAAAGTCTGTCGGTGTTTATATTTATGGGACATGCAATATTACATTAAAAAAAAAAAAAATTACATAGTTTTTACGTATTTTCTAATTCTTTTTACAATAAATCCGAACAAATGAATTACAAAAAAATGTATCTGAATAATTTCTGAAATTGCATGAAAAGTATTTTAGCTAAAGGGCGTCAATTTTGATCTGTGTCTAGTTTTGAGACATAGTGTAAATATACCTCATGCATTTTTACAGATACGGAAATGAAGTTTTTTAATAATGCTGTTCTATTTATAATAAATCCTTCCTAATTGACCAAATTTCTCTTTATGGCTTGTACAAAATTTTTATAATGTAACTTTTGAAAAATAGCTGGAAGAATAATTTAATAGTGTTGTCTTTTTTTTTACATTTTGAAAACTCTAGCAAATTACATTGTCCTCTTATTTCTAAGAATTAACTCTGGTTTCAGACATTTTGCGACACCCTGTGTACCATTTCTGTAAAAGCTTTTTGGATGAATTAATACTAGTCATTAATTAATTGAATAAATTTCTATTTCGAGAGCTTAGTTTATTCCCTTGTGTATCGTATTATTAAACTTAAAATATTTCTGTTATTTACAGAAAAATGTAGCTCACAAAATTATTTTGTACGTCATTTAAATGAGTTGTCGGTTGTAATTTTAACAAAACAAAAAGACGTATTTCACCTTTTTTAGAATATAAACTACTCTATCAATTATTTTTTTTAATTCAATTGATTTAGCCTATTCACACGAGTGGATAAAATATCCTGTTTTAAGTAATCAAAAATCCATTTCGTAATTAAAGTTTCTACTAAGAAAATAGGAATAGAATATAAATTACTACGCAGCAAATAAAATGTTCGTTGAATTTAAAGTTTAAAAATAACTTCATTGGAAAAGAATAAAAACGAATGAGTGAATAAAGAATAAAAAGAAAGCGATTTTTTTTCTTTTTACCGCAGGGCTCCATAAAATAGTCTTCGGTATTTTCCAGATGTTGAATAATTTAGCCAAACATTCTTTTCAACGATTTTCCGAGTTTGTATGCCTGAATCTTAATGTATTATTTTCTCTCTTAAAGTTTTATCGAAAATTTTTTAATTTTCAATTAAACGAAGTTTAATTCAATGTGTTATTGCATTCAAAAACGGTTCGATCGATATATTGAACTTTTACCTCAGAGTTTTTTGTAGACTATTTGGAACTATTTAAGTAAAATTTCAATTGTAATAAAATGTGGAGTAGCAGAAGTGCCAGTTACACTCCCAACAGGACGTCTTTATATTAAGTCATTGCTAAATAATAAATTCATGAAAATTGATAAAATTTTCTTCATAGTATTTTCTTCATCAGCTTTTCTTGCTAACAGGAAGTACAAATGAATATATACACATACACATGAACAAGTGTGAGGTTGCAAGCAGTTTCCGTAAGAAGCTTACAAAGCGAAGGCTGCGAAATTGTCAAGTCGGATCAGTAGTAGTTATTCTGCTTACTAAAGCTCTCTACGAAGGCTAGATAAGAGTGGTAAATTTAAAAGAGAAGTTTCGAACTTTGCGAGATTTAATAAATAAATTAGTTTTGGAGTAAGTTTGTTGAAAACGGGGTTGAATGTAAAACGTAAATTATTTAATTCATAAAAATTTAAAATTGTGCTCAGGGAATATGTGGTTCAGCCTTAGTGCTGATGTGAATATTAGGTTTAGCCTTAGCGCTGATTTAGTCCAGCAACAGCTTTGATTGTACGGCGGCTGAAGTTTGGAGGTGGTTTTCTGTTCGTGAAAGTTGCTTGAGTTAAATCATCTAAAGATAGAATTGTAAAATATCACCAAGTTTTACGCCTGCTACGTCGTCTTTAAAGAATATGTAATATGAATTCATTTATTATTTCGTAGTTCATTAAAATTATCCGACAGTGACTTTGAGAGTATTTATCATTTATATTTACGTAAAGAAAATAGAATATTTATATTTCATAAGTCGTAAAAGAAAGTAGTCTCATTTATCTCCTCAATTGAAAGTTTCAATTAAAGTATTTTGTTCAACTTTAGTACTGCCTTTGAAAAAAATATTTACTTTATCACACAGCAGGAATGGTGAAGAATGGAGAAGGCGCGCAAGGTTTAACCTCACACCGGCGCCTACCCCCACAAAGTGTCAAACTGTTCGATATTTAGCTATATATCGCCAGAATAGCTATATTATAATAAACTTCCCCAAATCAGTTGAATTTGGAGCTTAGACATCCAAATTTAGCAAAATATCCATACCCATTTAGTCTATTTATATTATGCTTTTGAAGTCTATGTATTTCAAAGCGATGACATCTAAGTCTTTTTTTTTTAATTAATTCATGTAATACTAAAGCATTTTATCTGTAACTGTGAAACTGTAACATTAGTTATATCATTGTAATGAAAAAGCATTTTAGTTTTTAGAGAAAAAAAAAAAAAAAAAAAAAAAATATATATATATATATATATATATATATATATATATATATATATATATATATATATATATATATATATACAAGTTTATAATTCAGCATCCTGGTGATAAACATTCCCGTATATTTTTCAATTGATATTATTTTAGTTTCAAATAAACTATGAGTATTATAAACTACATACTTCCTATAACATCAAATAATGTGAAAATGATTGTAAAATGCAAGAAAACGTCGGGTCAAATGCCAAAATTATCCATGAAAACCAAAAACATAGATATTAATGAACAGTTTTATGTAATACTAACGGCTTTGCGTGCTCCACTAGTGACTATATTTAAAAGAATTCTCAAAAAATATTAATCATTATATTTTACATAACTTTATAAATAAAAACTAAAAAAATGACATTGAAATCCCTTAAAACCTTCAACTTCGTTAACGTCTCCGTTTATACTATATTGGTTCTGAATCCCCACTGCTTCTATTTGCGACTTAACCGGTTGGTTGGTTGATTGGCTTTAACATCAAACTATAACTGCACAAAGGGTAATAGGCGACGGTGTCTGGGACGAACCCTAAGGATGGTCCGGAGACATGCCATCACAACTTTGATCCTTCACGGAGGGGATGGCTCCCCCGTATCAGTGACCCTCAGAGGTACAATTTGGATGGGAACGTGGATGGATATTGCAGCCACAACAGATATTACGCTCACAAACCAGCATTAGTGTACACGACAGTCTTTGACTGACTCGGGTATCCAACCCGCATTTTTTTTCCGGGGGGGGGGGTCATTTTAACATGATTTTTCTTGTTTATCAACACTGTTTATGTTACGTTATTATATTCTATTGTCATTTTTCCAATTCATCATTCATTAAATTATTATTATTATTTGAGTAATAATTTTGTGCTGCTTATATGCACCTTTTTTTATACAAATTTATTTTTTTATTTTGATCTCGGTATAAAATTACATATATATGTAAGAAATAAAGAAACGATAAAATTGTTCATTTTTTCCATTATACGTATACACACACACACACACACATATATATATATATATCTATATACATATATATATATTAAATAAATGAACGTTTGTAATTTTATTTTTATTATTTGTATATTATTGATTTCTAGCATTATCTATCTTTTAGGATATATAATAGCACAAAGCTTTTGATTTAAGTTAATTTCAAATATCTTTCTAACCATTAATGTTTTCTAGTTTTCCTCAAGTAATAAAATAAATGTAATATAATATATATATATATATATATATATATATATATATATATATATTCAACGCCTTTTGTATATCTTTTTTAAAACTAAAATTGATTAATGATAAAAAAAAAAAAAAAAAAAAAAAAACTCCACTAATAAGGGATTAAAGCATGAAAAAAGAAATTTTATTTCGATATTACTTTCAGGATATTAGCGTTAATGAATATTTACATCTACTTATTTATTAGGATAATAATTCATGTTTATTCAAAATTGAATTAAACTATCATAAAATAAGATATACGAAAGCTTATTAAAAATATACTATGCATAAGATTAAAAGAAAAAAAAAAATGCGCTAAATTTGTTAATATTTTCTTTTGTTTCAAAATATTGATTAGTTTTAAAAAGAAAATATAAACCCTGCTATAAAAAAGCATTAATTAACGTATATTTTACAGATAAGCTGTTGAAGAAAAAAATAATAATAATTATAAAAAATTTCCCTCGTACAACATTCACATACGCAGTACTTAAGTTGTTATTAATGTGCTGAAAATTGTTAGAATTGTTTGCTTTAGGGATTAACATCATGTTTACCTTAATAATTTGAAACTTAAAACAGTACACTTATTATTATTTTTTTTTTTTCGAATTATTTTTTTTCTTTTCTTTCTTTCTTTTTTCCTCTTGGCATTAGTATTGTTAGAAAAAGATATTTTTTGCATTGTTTTACTAATACGTTCACCTAGAATTTTGAGATCGTCATAATTTTTCTTTTTCTTTTTTTTTCTTTAAATAGTATATACTTTTCGACAAAAAGATGCTCTATATAATGCACGTTACTAATTGGGACATTTCATTTATTATATAAAATACAACCAAATGCAAGACTTTTGTCCAACCTAAAATCGAGGTTAAAACAAAATGCTACGTAGGTCGTAATTTTTTTTTTTTTTTTTTTTTTTTCCTTCTAAAACAATTGATAATTTAATCCAAAATTTAATATTGAAAGTATTTTTTTAGTTTCTGGATATATTATAACATAATAATAATAATAATAATAATAATAATAATGAAAATACAATTACAATTTTAAATTACGTTTACTGATACTAAAATAACATTACTCTTTTGTCTCAGAGCATTTCATGCTGGGACAATTAATTTTAAACATTCAGAGATGAAAAAAAAATATATATATTCATTTTAAATATTAAAAACTTTCGTTTTAAGCGTTAAAAACTTCACTTAAAAAACCTCATTTTAAACATCTACCAAGCTAAAACTTTGGAGACAGAAGAAACACAAAATTAATATTTTTCAGCAAATCCGCATAGTTTTGCATGAGATATTAGATCAATAATACCTCATTTAATTTTTGTTAAATAATAATAAAAATAATAAATACAATAATAAAAATAGCCCAAGTGTACTGACACTGCAATAGAATTGGTATTCTGACTCAAAACAGTTTATACAAAGACAGTAAATTATAAATATTATACAATCAAAAGATCCCTTAACATGTCTGTTTATTTTAAACATTTTAAGATCAAATTCATTTTAAACTTTGCAAGGCAAGAAAACTAAAACTTTGTTCAGAGATGAAACTCAAAATTAACATTTTTAAGCAAAATCGTATAGTTTTGGGATGAGATATTATATCTATATAAAAAGCAAAAAGCGTTTATAAAACTTTCATAAAAAATATATTAAATTAAATATAAGTTTAAAAAGATAATTATAATTACAACTTACGTATATTGACACTGCAACAACATTAGTATCCCTTCTCAGAGCATCCCTTACTATGACAGTTCACTTTAAACATTGTAAGTTCAAAAGGAGTAAAACAACAAAACTCATCCTACGGAGAGAGGATGCGGTGGATGGGTTGAGGAAGTGTTGGAAGAGGAGGGGGAGGGGAGTATTCTCGCCGCACGTGACATATGTATGGCACCTGGGTCTTGGACCATTTACCAGCTTCCGCTCGTGAGGGTGGCGAACTGGTGTTCCTGTCAAATTCAGTGTTTACATTCGCAAGCGGTAAACAACTGTGTCATTTTGATACAACAGAGAAATAAATAAGATGCTCACTTCTTTCTTTTTCTTTTCTATTATTTTTCACTTTTTTTCCCCCCTGTACAGGGAGAAATTAGCTATATATATATATATCTTAAGAGGATTATTTTAGTATCGTTTGATTCATCACTGTAAGTACTGTAGAAAAAAGTACCAAGTTATTGTCCTATACTTTTTATAGACATGAACAAACATATAATTTTGTGCGTACCGAACATTAAAGAAATATGCCAAGATTATTGCCAAAATCGTAAAGGTATGAATCAGAAAAGTGAATGGAAAAGACATTTTTCACTATGAAATAAGAAGTTTAAGATTGATATTAATTCGCAGTCATGTAATAAACAGCGTTAATTATCTCTGTATTTTAAATTGAAATTCATTTAATTACGTCTGCATTACGTTGTTTCAGTGTCAGAAGAAATCCCGAAAAAAGTAACGAATTGTTACATATTATAATATATAATCTGAACATTCTGAATGATACTGTCAGAATTGTTTATTTTTTATAAGATGCTTGTAACTGAAATACTATTTTTTTCTTCTTTTTTCTTAGTATTTAGCAAAAAAATTTTCTTTTTCCATGAACACACAAATGTATATGTATATAGACATATAAAAAAAAAAAAAAAAAATTAAATAAATAAAATAAAATTGCTATGTTATCTCGGGGATACCAAACATTACAATGACTATCGCTAAGGTATTGTAAGCATGTATAAAAATCAGACTATGTATATAAACACAAAATTATTTTATTTGAAATGTCGGTTTACACACAAGTAAAGTTAAACCATTATTAAAACTCAAACAAGCTTCGAGACGAGAAAAGATTCTCAAAAATTTGTGCTAGTTATCAAAATTAATATTAATTAAAAGAAAAAGTATATATATATATATTACTTTCTCTTACCCGTATATGGTATAAATAGATTTTGTTACATTTATATGTTTTTTATTCCTCTTATTAAACAAAAGAAGAGGGGGAAAAAAAAGTCAGGTTTTTTAGCAGTTGGATTATACTAGCACATCTGAAGATCAAATAAGAGCAAAAAATTCAAACTCGATATTCTAAACGTGTATCATATAAGGATGCTAAACTAAATTTTTCATTGAGATTAAGCAAATGGTTAGTATACAGGGATACCTAAGGTAATTCAAATACATTATCACTATTTTTAAAATTCTCTAATAGGTACAGGTTAAAATCGACAGGTTAAACAAAATAAAATGGGCCCATATATATTTATATGCATAAAAGCATACTTCGTAAAAAATATGGTATGAAAATCTCTTACGATTTATTTACAGATGTATACAAAATAATTCTGATACATTGATCTATGCTTGAAAATATCTGGAAGTTCAATTCTAGTTGTATTCTGTATTTTTAATATAGACAAAATTTAAGTACACATGCGTGTGTACAATGAATTATAGACTTTCTGCAGGGCTATACAAAATTAAACATTTTTTTTTTTTTTTTTTTTAACCATTGAATGAAATTGATAGAAGTGCTTTGTTACATTTTACCATATCTAGGAAATCTGCTGAGGATTTAAAATCAATTTCCCATACCCGTACGTTAGAAAAGAAAATGTATTGCTTGAATTTCACTTTTCAGCACTGGCTTTTAATATAATTACTCGCTCGCAGATTTCCTGAGTACAAAAGTCAAGTTTTCAGCATTTACTCCGCGTGTACAACTATTATCAGCGTAACTTAGAAGCAAATAAATAGCAGGAAATTAGAGTTTGGTATTTTAAAGTTCATATAAGTTTACCACTTGGAAAGTTTTAATCACGATCGGTAGATTTCAAGGAGAAACGCAAATGACAGTTTTCTGAAAACTTTTGAATAAACTTTTTAATTTAATAACAGTCTTGAATTCTTTATAGGATACTTATTGAAACGTGGGTGGTCCCCTCGTACAAATAAAAATGTCCTAAACGTAAAATAATTTTTACAGTTGGTTCATATTCAGTATTTGTAATCCGACTCTTTAATTTACAATCTGTCTGTATCGTATTAAAATGCCCCCACAAAAAATAATCCGATGATATTCTTGAGAAAATAGTACTTTCTTAAGACTTTCTTCAAATATTTTAAAATATTTTGAAGATTTATCTTTTTTTATAAAATATCTTCAGAAATTTTAAAGTCATTTTAAAGAAATTTTGTAAACTTTCTTAAGAATGGGCCAAATAACTTAAGATATTCTGCAGATTTTCTCTAAAAATATCTGCAGAATATCTTGAAATTATTTTTAGTGGGGGCAGGGTAACAGAATGTTATGTGAGTGATATATCACATTTTGTCTTAATCAAATTGCATGTTTTAGGTTTTGAAATTTTGAAGGACAAAGGCACTAGTTTCTGCGCCAAAAGAATAATGAAGTAGTAATAACTATATTGATTCTACGAGAAAAAAAAAAGTATGCATATTTATGTAATAAATCTTTTCAGCAGAGCCAGGTTATGTTGAGCATAAAAGATGATTTTGTTTTTGTAAAATTTTCTCCGACACGAACAGCATCCTCATCATAATAAAGTAAATAATCGAGCACAAAAGCCTTGAAGTCGCGTGTTTTCGAATAAAAAATGTCTTCGGAAAAAAAAAAAAAAGTTTGTTGACAAGCGGGGTCAGGAATAATGTGGCGTGATCAATCAAAACTACCCATTTATCACGCACAGAGCTCCAGGACATCCACCACAATTTACTTATGTTTGTAATGTGTATTTCTAAAACTGCGTGACAAAACGGGAAGTTATTCGCATGATTCTTTTTTTTTTACATTACTGAGCTATATTTCGAGCTTCGAGATATTGCTTCTTCGGATGCAGAACAAGATAATTTCAAAGAAAATTACACATAAACACAATAAAAGAGAACTGCTTTTGTGTTCATGTGTTTAATGTACCAGGACGCACATATTAAAACTTTGAACAGAAGAGAGGATTTTAGTACAGCGCCTATTCTGCTACAACAGTGAGATTTATAGGTTACAGAGTATTTACTTTGTGTGAAATATACATATATATATATATATATAAAGAGAGAGAGAGAGAGAGAGAATAAAGTGTTACATCGTTACAATTTAACAATGTATAACAATGTAAACTAAATCAATCATATCATTTTAAAATAATAAGTAATATTAATGTGATAAAATGAAGAAAGATAATTCTGCAGAATGATGTATTCTTGTTTATTATTGCAAATGAAATTTTATTTGATGCTTGTAATTTTGCTATGTTAATTCTTATTTCATTGTAATTATGATATATATATAAATTCAGTTTGATTTTTTTTTTTTTTTTTTTTTTTTTTTTTTTTTTTTTTTGCATTTTTCTAAATAAAACAAATGTTTTCATATGGAAAAATATTTTTAAAATATATTACAAAACTATAAGTTTTTTTTTTTTTTTTTTTTTTTTTTGACAGCATACATTAAATAGATTTCAATAATATAATATTATCCATAATTTTAAGTTTTGCCAAAAATTATTATTTTCTGTATAGATAACTTGCAAAGTAATAAGTCTTAATTAAAACGGTTAGGAAATTGAAAACGTGTTTGTTCTTAGATCAAAAAATATAAATCTATATAACTATTTCCTTTAATAATTATTCTAATAATAATTAATTTAAAAATCTACTTGGACTGTAAAATCTACCATTTTTTCAAAAAAATTTGTTATATTTCTTTTATTTCAGTAATTTAAAAGTAAAAATGAAATTATATTACGTGGCTTTATAAGTTTAAATTAATTACTCTCCGGATTGTGTAATGTAACACAATAAAATAATGATAATTATTTTTTAAAGCTACATTACGAAAAGACGTAATAATGTATTTTAAAAATGCAAATTGCTAAAAAGCGATTCTATTACAATTTCTTATTATCACATACATTCATTATATCTAGAAGTTAAAAAAAATTAAAGGGAAAAAGAAAGCTCCGCACAATGGAACTCATTGATCCTGTCTCAAAGGGAAATAAAATTCATTAATTTACTATTAATTGTAAAAAACGGAAGTTACAGAAAATATAATGGTATCATTTAAAATTAATTTTTGATATAATATTTGAAATATTAATAGTTTTAACTAATAAAAAAATTGCGTGTATTCATTTATTTCATTTTTTATTCATGTTTTTTTTTTTTTCCTTTTTTGAGAAAAGTTATCAGTTAGTTGTGTTTGAAAAAGGCTTCCCTAAAAATAAGTTTCGCAAAGTTATTTTGACTTTTGTTTTATGAGTCTCATTTAGTTTTTATCATGCCTTTTCAACTTGAACAAAATCGTTTCAACTGTAATTTTTTGAAATTTATATTGATTTCTATATACTTTAAAATTAATTAAAAAATAGTCTTTGAAGAAGTTGAACATAAAAATAATAAGATACACATAATTTTCTATCTGTTTCAAAATTTATATTTATATTTTTTAATTAAAACATAAATTAAAAAAAAAAAAAGTGTATTAATATCTAAGTGTTTTTTTTCTTTTACGTAACTATATATATATCCATATTCACTACGTAGTTTTTGTATTCACTCTAATTTTTATAAATGAGTTTAAAGACAATTCTATACAACCTATAGCGTATATGTACTAGAAATGAAACGATACACAATAAAGATAAAGACAACATTTGATTAAGTATATCATCAACTTTAGTATAAAAAATATCTAGAATGTTTTCGATTATGTTTTTAATCGATTTTTCCTCTTAAAACATGTTTCAAAATAGTAACGATTTAGGAAAAAATATAATTACTTTCTTCTGAATATCATAAATACGAGCTTCTAATATAGTTGCATTAAAGAAAGAAAGATGCAGTTTTTTTTTTCATGCAAGGGAATATGCTGGGAAAAACAACTACATTTTAATAAGATGTCAATCCTATTTTTTTTTTTTTTTTTTTTTTTTTTTTTCTTTGTATTTTTTCAAATGATATAGTTTTTCAATGACTAAGAAAGCCATAAATTTTAGATAAAGCATTAAAGTTACTCAAATTACTGAAAGTTGTTTTTATTTTCAGAAATATTTTTGAAGTCAAATTTTTATGCATTCAACATGAATTACATAAAAGAAAATTGCTAAGAGGAAGTATTTATTTATTTATTTATTTTTCATTAATTTTTATTTCTACTTTTTGTAATTATTTATTCAATTGAATTTACCTTTGAGTAAGAATCAGCAACATTTAGAATGTATTGACTCTGTAATTGGTTTAACGAATCTTTATATTATAATTAACGTAAGTATCTTCAATATGGAAAAAAAAAATAAAAGGTAACATTTTTACAAAAATATAAGAATTTTACGATTCAGTTATTAAAGTGTTTATCTGGGAGATAATTTAATGTTTACATTTGATATACAGATACGTGCAGTCGGTAACAAAAGTATCCGAACACTAGCGAAAATTCCTATATAAAACAAGTAGAGTTAATACTGTTTTGTTAAATAAATCCTTGTCGAATCATGTTCTTAGTGACTAAGAACATGATTCGACAAGGATTTATTTAACAAAACAGTATTAACTCTGCCCTTTTTATATAGGAATTTTTGCTAGTGTTCGGATACTTTTGTTACCGACTGTATAGTAAACAAAATTATAATATGCGAAATGTATACAGAAAAAGACTAATATATATATATATATATATATATATATATATACATATATATATATATATATATATATGTATGTTTTTTTTTTTTTTTTTTTTTTGTAAGTGTTCTTTGTTTATTTAAAAAATATATCACTTAAAAAATGCAATAAATTCTATTTAAAAATTATATGTCTTTTTGTAAAGTTATTTAAATTAGTTGCATTTATTATGTTATGTTTGTTATACGTATATGTTTGTTATTATTCTTATATTTGTTTCAGAAAAGAAAACATTAATAAAGAAATTATGTTGATCGATAAAAATAAGAGCTTCTTAAAATATTTCAAACGTCACATAAATATATTTTTAATTATGGAAAACTAATTTGTTTTTAGTAATTGTTTTAAGACATTATGGATTTACACAGACTAAAAGATATTCAGACTAAAAGATATATTTACGATATTCCTTAAATATACTAGTTAAAAATAGATATTATTCATCGTGGAACAAGATGCAATTATTTTCCAAATGGAACTTTTATATTTTTTTCATTATTAATAATTCGTCATACATACATCATTTGATATATCATTCATAATATATGATTCATATTAACTTAATTATTGACTTAAACTAACTTAATTTTTCCTATTGATTACAGATGTAAAATTGTTGGTATAATGAAATCTAGAATTGAAATGCACCAAAAACAAATTAGTACATAAAATATTAAATAAGAAACTTTGTAAGCAAACACTATAAATTACAAAAACTCTCAGGTATAAATAATAGGTTTCAGGTATAATAATTGTTTCAGGTATAAATAATATAACACCAATATTCCTAAGGTTAAAATACAAGCATGAGTGGAACATCAAAGTTGTAATGGTATATAAATATATATTAATATGAAATCAGATGTCAATAGATTATATATATATAATGCATAATTTAGAGAATATAATTATATATTTTTTTCTAATTTACAAAAAAATGTTTTATTTTTTATGTTTATGATTGGGGATGTAACTTTTGGTAATTGAATGTTCGTATAAATTTTAATTTATTACCGTAATATTTTGATAAATGTTCTTATGAAATAAGTAAAAATAAAAATGCTATAAATTTTTACTTCTAAATTTTCAGATAAAAAATATTCTTTATTGAATTTACAAATGAATCTCGTGTATTTACTAGCAACATATAATTTCTTAAATTAACGAAAACACGTAAATAATTACATTTAAATTAATCAACACGTTTAACATGCATTGAAGATGGGAGAAAGCATTTCATAAATTACAAAGGAGTTTTAAAAAGTATGGTACATTATAAAGACGTTACACAATTTTCTATAGGCTGGAATATTTCTGATTTAAAATTACTCAGTATAAAATTTTAAGTTCCGTACGTCCTCTATCGAATAAAAGTATAAAAATTAAAAAAAATTAAAGAAAATAAAAGTAATAAAACATATCTTTTGTCTAATTATCAATATGCGCAATCGATAAACTTCACGACATTTTTAAATAAATTTTCATCGTGCGTCCCAGGATGGGACGGTACGCCATCAATAATTCAGTTTCCAATCATCAAGCAAAGTATTTGATAGTTGAATAACATGAGACTTAATCTCAGATAACTTTATCTTTGTGCCCTGGGGAAAAACGGAAGAAAAAGTGCAATTTGATTATCTTGCGAGCGGTGCGTGAAAATGAATTGTTAAAATTAGTTCTTTTCCTTAAAGTACTCATAAAGGGCACAATAAAATAAA
This sequence comes from Salticus scenicus, assembly GCA_963930645.1. Lineage (NCBI taxonomy): Eukaryota > Metazoa > Arthropoda > Arachnida > Araneae > Salticidae > Salticus > Salticus scenicus. The sequence goes on along the minus strand of OZ005650.1, from coordinate 344,634,297 downwards.
TTACTGTTCTTAAATTAAAGTTAATCAAAACTCAATAACATTTGTAATTGAATTATGCAAAAAGGGAGACTGAAATATTTCTATCATAATAATTGTTATTTGTATAAATACTATATATATATTAACGCTGCAATATATTCTGAGAATTTGTAGTTTTTATAGTTTTTATTAAAATTATAGTCTTTATGCACCGTTAAGAATTTCTGTAAATTTAATGTAAATATTTATCCAGAGTCTCTGTAAATTTACAGTAATTCTTAGTTAAAAGTGAATCATCGAGATTCTCAATCTTTATTCTGTATTTCTACCTAATTTTATTATTTGATTTTTTTAAATTAAAATTAAAAATGACTGTTTATATTTTAGAAAAACCATTCTAAGTCCGAAAAATATTTTCACCAATAATTAATTAAATTAATATTAGTTATTATAGAAAATGTATAATTTTTTTTTTTTAACATTTCTGTTTATTTTTCTCTGTAATTTTACAGAAGACTTAAAATAATACATTACACTGTTTTCTGTCTAATTTTTAACAGTGTGGGAATCACAAACGTTTTACGAATTACAGTTTTACATAAATAAAATCAGTTGAGCTTTTATATTGTTTTCAATTTCCTGATACTTACAGATTAAAATGATAGTCTGTGTAGCAGAATATTTAAAAAAAAAAAAAAAAAAAAAGAAAAAAAGAAATAATGATTTTCAAGATGATTTTAATTATTATTTTTTGGCTGTTTGTTTTATACCAATCAATAATTTGTATACATCCAGCAAAAAAAATGTAATTGTAAATTTAAATATTAAAAAGTAGAAATAGTCGATAACTTACTGATTTTTCTTCTGCATGACATATTCAATGAATTGTACATTTAAAATTTAATTTCAACAAAATATTTGGAATTATATTAAGAATACACCTACTAAACAGAACAAAATAAGATACTACAGTAATAATGAGTAAACAATATAACATATACTGTGAAAAACATACTGTAAATATAAACAATAATTTACTATGGCTTAAAATGATTATCTATTTAACTTTACTTTCAGATTAAAAAAAGTGAGTTAAGGACAACACAATCTTTAAATATAAAGCATTCACATTTATATAAATAAACTGAGACCTTATGTAAAAATCTTTCTCATTCTTTTTCGGTAGAAAACTATAGGCATCTTTGACGTTATAACTCCAGATAAAAATAGAAGAAAAATGGCATTTCATATGATTTAATAAAAGTTTTTTATGTATACATTAACAACCATATACATTAAATAATTTGCCATGAGTTAATATGCCCAAAATTTAAAGATATCTTGTAATTAAACGATAAAAAAGGATAATTATTACCGTTATAATTATTCTTGTTCCAGTCGCCGTTATTACATTTATTTACAGCAGATTATTTGTTCTTTGATCATATTAAAAGATTTACTACATTAGTTTCGATTTTAAAATAATTATCAGCCCAAAATAATAATAAGAAGAAGAAAAAGAAATTAATTGTCGAAACATCAGTAGAGACCTCTCTATTAAGACTGCAAAAGGTTTTGTATTGCGTGTGTCTGTATGTTTGTGCGCTTGTGTGTACCGCGACAGCGACCGCAAAAATCACCAGATTTACCTGCACAAAATTTGTATTGTCATTACAGCCTATGGCAAAATTTGTACTGGCCGCAAACATCCTTCAATTGACTTGCAAATTGGTACACATGTTCAGATTCTGTACAGAAAGAGCTATATAGTTTTTGGTATTCATGTTGTTTATAGTTCATGTACAGTCATCAACAATTTTTAATATTACGGCCTACGAGTGGAATTTTATTTATGCATTTTATCGTAGTTACATTGCATTGAAACTAATGTGCATTATTAAGATGCTTAAAATCACATTTCCTGCCCAAATATTTGTGCATATACTGTGAGGAATTCGAGTCTGCCATGATCTTAATTTCTCAATCTTAATCTTAAAGATTATCTTAATTACTTAATTAGGTAATACGAAGAGCTCGAGACAAAGTCAAATATAAAATAACAAAGTTTATTAATGCTTAATTTCAAGGCAGGTGTTGGACTAACTCAATTTTACTCTCAAATGACCTCAGGAAATAACTTTAACAAAGCATAAAATAAAAGGTAACTTATGTCACCAATACTCATCTTGTTGACGGCTGCTCTCTGTCGACCATTAACTATTCTCACACAAGAATCGTCGTCTGGATTCACTAGGTGCTACAGATTCTTCTCTTACTTTATTCTACAACGTTACACCTCTCTACCATCACTTAACACACGCATAAGAACTATCACCACCAACATTACTCTCCTACTATCCACTTCACATACACCACTCTTTTCTTCACCTCTTCACACTCTAATCCACTACAATTCTCTACCGCTACCAAATCACTATTTTCATCTACCAGAACAATCTCCATCTTATACTACATTCTACAACTTCCTTTCTCTTCATTTCAATCAAAACCTTACAAATCGTTTTCCATTCATCTAACTCTCAGAACCTAATTCTTTTATTGCAGCACCATGTCGACATAAAACTCATCCGACCAAGTCTTTCGCCGAGTCACTGGCGACGAAGTGATTTAACCGTCCCAACTTTATAATTTGCTGGATTCAGCTTAATTTCAAACCAGCTGTGGAGACGTTCTGTAGTCTCAACCTCACAGCCCCTTCCAAGAAAAAAAAAAAAATTAGTCGGGAAAATCCCCAACGGTTTTATCGAGTAATTTTAAACAGCTTAATTCCATATCTAACTATCTCATATCTCGGAAGAGTGAGTGCAGCCGTCACTGTGAAGTTTGCGTTGATGCAAAATCCATCTTAATTACTTAATTAGATTACTAAATGGATAACTAAAGAGAGCAATGAGACTTGAATATAACATAAAATAAGACTTTTATTTGAACAGATTATTGGTACGGCGGCCTGGCACTTGAGATAGCTCAGTCAGCGTATTTAATTACTTTATCAAAATATATGTATCAGAAATTAAATTAGATAATCTTAAATATCTCACCCCAGCAAATAGTCGAAGGTGTAGAGACGGTTCATATCTACAAATTTTAAAGAACAATTTGATGTATTTTAATAGTCGATTATATTGTTCATGGAAATAGTCAAATCGATGTAAATAGAATAGAATAAGTTTTTATCGATGTTGCCAGATTACTTTTTGGAAAGTACAAAACTCGGGAGAAATAGAAATAAGTAACCAAGGAGGATACAATAATTCTCCCCCACTTGAAAACATACAGTGCCGAGTCAACCCTTAAGATAAAATATAATCTTGTAGGTATGCTGGTTGACGCCTCGTTCTAGTAGATCTTCTCCGCTACTGCGACTTCACTGTGGATCAGAGGATTCCCTTCTGATCCAACTTTACCTTTACGAATGCTAGTAATTGCGCACACCAACACTCATCACTACTTAATCTTCACGCCACTAAATCACCACTACTCCACTTCTCAATACTCGCCAAAATAAGATTCTCCACAATCCACTATAATATACATCACCATCCACACTAATCTACAAAAACCATCTCCATCTTATACTACATTCTACAACTGCCTTTCTCTTCATTTCAATCAAAACCTTACAAATCGTTTTCCATTCCTCAGAACCTAATTCTTTCATTGCAGCACCATGTCGACATAAAACTTATCCGACCAAGACTTTCGCCGAGTCACTGGCGACGAAGTGATTTAACCGTCCCAACTTTATAATTTGCTGGATTCAGCTTAATTTCAAACCAACTGTGGAGACGTTCTGTAGTCTCAACCTCACAATACTTAATAATTATCTACAGGACCACACAAAAGGATTCAGATAACGTTGCACAATATCATCCACACAATGTTAAATTTGGTACAGACATATCTGGAATTGGGCGTAGTTTTCTTCATTTATGTCATGTCTGTGGATTGTGTATATTAACACACAGGGCACCTAATTATATACCAAAACTTTTAGTGGCGAAAGAATATTATCACTAATATGAATGAGCGTCGAATTCACCCAAAAACCATAGCAATCTATGGAAAAATAATCTTCATTATTATTCATAAATAATACAAAGTAAGAATTCCGTTTTCACATTTAGAAAATTCATAACCGTTAGCCCTTGTTTTAAAAGAAAATGATTTATATATATATATATATATATATATATATATATATTAAGTTTTTCAAACTTATTCTGAATTGGTAAACTGCAAAATTTCATTTTCTGAATGTAAAAATGGAATAAAAAAAATATATATATATATATATATTTTATGCAATGCGTAATAAGGGGGATTATTTTCCCATAGGTTAATACGCAATTTGTAAAACTTTAATTTTTACTGATAGAGAGCCTTAAGTCCTTTTGTTATTAAATGTAGAACGACATTATTTCTGTATTTATTTTAACAAAAGACTAACCAAGTAATGTCTGTATTTATTCCTTAATATGTCTTATTTATGTATTATTATTATTATTATAAACAAACTTATACCAGATAAAATCAAATTCACATAATTATAATAATAATAATTTATTTTTTTAACATGTAAAATATTTACTTGTAGAATCAATTACAACTCAAATAACTAACCATGTGAGATTTATTTAATTCTTTTCCCTATTTAAATGTCAGAAAAAAAAAAGAGAGAGAGAGATGTATTTTTCATTATATCCTAAGGTAATGACAGCAAATTTTATTATTACATAGATACTACGTAAAAACAATTTTTAAAAATTATAAATATATACAGTCGAGAGACACTGGATTAAATTAACATATCTTTTTTATATAATAATTAAAAATGCACAAAAAAATAATTGTAAATTAATTACAAAAACACGACAAAAACTAATTACAGTTAAAATAACATTTTTTTTCCCCAGTTAATATGATTATGCATTATGTACGTTATTATTTTTCCTATTAAAAATATTATCAGAGATAAATATTAAAAAAAACTTTCCCTTTTAAAATTATCCAAAGCAATTAATAAAATTTGAAAACCCGTGTAATTTTAATAACTAATTATTTTTGAAATAAATTTTGTTATCAAACCTTCAATTTGGCTACAAGGAAAAAAGTAGAAATAAATAAATAAATAAACGGTTTTTAATACGGTTATTGTAGTGCACAATATAAAATTATTTAAATTATAATAGCGATTTTAAAATAAATAATATGAAAAGATTGTGATATAAGTATTACCGAAAATCTGTAATAAATTGTCACTTGTAAACATGTGTAATGAATCTCTTTTTGCCGCTTTTACTTATATTATGCATCGAGATGATAACGAACATTCCTACAATTTTTTTTTTTTTATCATGACATTTGATCCGTCATTTATTTAAATTAAATCCCATAAATTTTTATTTGTTTTTTATTGTCCATTCTAACACATCTGTGGTTTCATTTCCCAGGGATAAAGCAAAATACTAAGAGTAATTACATTATCTGATACGTATTGTGAAAACAACTCATTTATGGTAATTTTTCTACTTTAAATATTTATCAGGGATATTTTAGACTAAACTAAGAATTAAACACTAAATTTATTAAAATGAAAAAAAAAAAAAAATCATACAAAAAAGTCGTAATCCGTTGGTATATAATCTATAGAAATATGTTGTTTAGAGAGAGATTTTTTTAATCACGTTTTAAGGTAAGAAAAGAAAAATATCACAATTATAAAATATCATGTATAATGACATATACGGATAAGCATACATGAAAATAACTGTTAAAATGGAAAATGTTCCTAGTCGTTGAACTTCAGTTGGATATGACATGACAGTGGATATTTGGATCAATTTTAATGCACTGTTTAAAAAATAAAATAAAACGAAATCAAAGTAAAAAAAAAAAAAAAAAATGTTCCAAATATATATATATATTTGTTTTGTTTTTACTAAAGAAAATAATACAAATAGTTAAAACTTCATTTAATCTAATTACTTCTCGTGTACATTATATTCTAAAGAAATTTTTAGAAGATCATAACGTTACTCTTATTAAAGGCATTTAGTATATTACAAAACTGCCAACATTTTAATTTATTCAGGAGCATTGTTAGCCCCGCATTTATTTCGTACCATTCCTTTTAAATGTTTTTTTTTTTTTTCATATTTTATCGTAGTTATATATTGTAGAGAATTATTCTAAAAATAAAGTGGTGTGAAATAAAGACGGTGCTAAAATTATTCCGGAATAAATTAAAATGATAGCAGTTATGATATTAGAGTATTAATAATAATAAATGTTTTATTCTTCGTAATGGGACACCGATGTTTAGTATTACGAAATACTTATTACCGCACGTTATCAGCAAAAGCATGTCGTTTAGGAATATCTTATTTTAAGAAAATGGAAGGGGAAAAAAATGTCCTATAAGTAAACAATTCCTTGCAAACTGAAACAAAATAATAAAAAAAGAACGCAGAGAAGAATGTAGTCGAAGGTAAAGCATTCCCTTGTCTAGGGATTTTGGTTGCATAAAACGCAATGCAAGGATTTCTGGCTGAAGTATTTTGAGAAATAGGAGTATTTTGAGAGATTTTAAAGTTTCAAAAGAAAGAACTGGATATCTAAAATAGGTAAAACAGTAAAGTATTTAAGAAAAAATTATGAAAGTGTAAGAAGTTTTATTTTGATTAAATTAAGTGATATAATGATATGAATAACAATAGTATTGGATTTTGTTTAAAAGCTGAATATATATATTATATATAATTCAGTATTATTCTATATATATATATATATATATATATATATATATATATATATATATATATATATATATATAATAATGATATTTATGTATATATATTATCGAAACAAAACTGTGTAAAAATTAAAACGCATTCCATTCATAAAATTTGCTCTTAAGTTGCACAGGAAGGCGACAGTGAATAAGTTCGTCAGACGATTTATCATTTAAAAACAGAATTATCCAAGTTTACACTGTTTTATAATTAATTATATCAATAATTGTGTAATGTTTTAAAAAATACCTTAAAATATATTACAAAGGTTAGGTGGCGTTATATATATATATATATATATAAACATATATACATACCGAGAGAGAGATTGAGTAGAAGGAAGTTTGCATTTGCTGTGTTTATTATTACTTTTTTTTTTTTTTTTTTTTTTTCATTTTTTACACTGTTATCATGCTTCTTGGTTAGATATAATATACATTTATGATTATGACTCAGACGATATTCAGTATAGCTGTACAGTGTACATAGTTGATAAGTTTTAAAATATAATATATTTAAATGATTTAGTTTATATAAATTGATATTATAATTATATATATCAGTAATTATAAAATAATAATTTATTTTCATGTAATAACTTTAAAATGTATAATTTAACGGAAGTCTAATATGTTAAATATTATTAAATAGTTTTGACCAGCATTAATTTTCACACTTATGTATAGTAAATTTAATTTTTGCTTGCTTAGTTTTTTAATTAATTAATTAATTTTTATCTGCAGTAAATATTACCTTCATTTAAACTTTATTTCTTTGTTATCATATGGTCTTGGAGAGTGTTTGGGGACAGTTCAGCGTTCGATGAACTGATTTAACCCGCTCCACCTATTTGAAATCATGGTGGCGTCTGGTCCTTTTTCTTGTTATTTCTATTACATTTGGATTTCGCCTTTTCTTTTTTTTTTCAGATAGATTTCAGTTCTTATAACATATATATATCCAGTAAATTCCCTACTCTTTATTATTGATATATTGAGCAATTTGAACACATACTAATAAAGATTAAAATTGACCATTAATCATAAATCATAATAATCTAAAATGCTCATAAAATTTAAAAGTATAACACATTAAAGCATTGCCGCTAGAACAAATAAATACAATTTTAAAAGCATGTAAAATCATTAGTCTACAATACCGAAAATTTCTGCATGAAAACTAAACAAAGAATACAAGTTAGTATTTTGAACTACTTTAACTTTCCATTATAAAACCACTTTTGACATTGTTTCTGGTAAGCTTAAAATAGGGTAGTATGCGTGGGTTGTATGGTTGAAGTCGTTATTAAAAATCTCATAAATCTTTGACAAGATTTGAAAAATAGTTAAAACAAGCTAACGTAATTTTAAACTGTATGAGATGTTAAGAGCGGCCTTTTGTATATTTTGAAAGACAATAATGCTAGCAATTTTGTATATACCTAGAAGTTTTCAAGCTAATATTACAAGCTCTTAAAATATTTTTTTTCGAATAATAAATTGATGAGGTTTTATGTAATGTGCGCATAATACGGCGAATTTTAATGACTTTTTCTTCAACTTCTATAGAGTTAAAAATATTGTTTTATAATCATTTTATAATAGTAATTACATTCAAAAATATAAATATGCACTATTTTAAAATTATTATTTTCTATTAATTTCCATTGTCATTCATGTAAATTAATACTTTATATAAGATTTTAATGCATATAATTACACAAATTACATATATCATTGAATTAATTGAATTTCTTTTCAAAATTAAAATATAATAGTAATGGGAATGACCTTTCTGTCAATTATAAATGACCAGCTTTGCGATATTAATGATTTATATTACAGTAATTGGTTTTAACATCATAAAAGAACCATTTTATTTTAACTTTATTTTATTTTAATATAATTCCTAAATGTTATAAGGCATTTTAACTAAAAAACACAGAGTTTAATACCATATTTTCTGTATACTGTCTACCAATAAGTATTTGGACACTTTAAAATTCAGACGTTTTGTCAAATATGAAGAAAAATTCTTTAGGATTTACCTGGAAATTTTGGGAGTATAGAAAGCATGCTAAATTTCAACGAAAATTTTGTCCTCATACATTTCAACCAAAATGTTGTGCTGAAGAGGAAAAGGGAACCAGTAAAAAATTAAACAAATGTCAAAATGTTTTGGGTCACCCTGTAAAAAGTAATGTTTGAAAAGCGTTTTTGATGTAGTATGTAATTATGAGAATTCTTCTAATTATCTGTATAAACATTTATGAGGCTACGACATATATTCATGGAGTATAACTACTTCTTTAAACAATGAAAAAAAAAATCACTTTTTAATTATAACACGTAGAATATTAGACCCAGTGCAAAGCTGTTTTAAGGAAACTTGACATACAACATTAAACACCACATGCTGCAATCAGAATGCAAAGGTGTTAAATATCTTACGAAATATGAGCACTTTTATTAAATATTTTAAGTACGCATGCGCAAGCTTTTTAAAAATTTCATTTGCGTAATTTAATAGCCAAAAGTACTGTGCTATTTAGCTATTTATATGAAAACCCCAAGCAAATATCATGTAAATTCAAAAAGTTATGAGAGATAGAATCAAATATAAGTAACTCAATATTTTTGACTATTAAATTATGCAAATGAAATTTTTTTTAAAGCTGGCGCATGCGTAGTTAAAAAATATTTAGTAAAAGTGCTCATATTTCGTAAAATATTCAATATTTTTGCATTCTGATTACTGTATGCTGTGTCTAATGTCGTACGTCAAGTTTTATAAAAACGTCTTTGCGCTGGGCCTAATACCCTACGTGTTATATAAAAAAAAAAAAATAATAAAAAAAAAATAAAAAAAACAAAAAAAAAAAACGATTTTTTTTTTTTTTTTTTTTTTAAGGAAATCGTTATAGTTCCATAAATACGTGTGATAGCTTCATAAAAATATATACAGATAATTAGAAGAATATTCATAATCATATGCAGCAGCCAAATTGCATTTCAAGCATTATTTTTTACAGGGTGATTCAAAATATTTTGATTTTGATTTCATTTTTCACTAGTCACCTTTTCCTTTTCAGGACAATTTGTTTTTTGAAATATATGAGGCATAACATGTTCTTTACACTCCCAAAGTTTCAAAATAATTCCTAAAAAAATCTTCTACAGATTTGACAAAACGTCTAAACTTGATAGTGTCCAAGTACTTAATGGCAGGTAGCGTATCTTTAAATTGCAATTGAACATGATGAAACGTGGTATATATTTCAATATAATATTAGATTTTTATAAGAAATTTTCAGCTTAAAATATCAAATAAAAAAAGAATATGACGTTAAATAGATGTTAAATTTATTATTGTTAATAATAACTATTATTATTGAAACTCAGAAAAAGAAAAAGTAATGAAACCGAGCTATATTTATTTATGTTTGCACATTTGAACAAATAATAAAAATTTGTTTACTATGTGTTACATTCTGTATAAAATGTTTCAATACCTATTTATAATACAAATAGTTACAAGTTGAACTGTTTAAATAATAATAATAATAATAATAATAATAACTCACTTTTATATATCTTATTTATAGTTTTTTTATTTTTTGTATACATTATGTGTATATTATATTTCCTTGTATACCTTCGTCCACTTTTCGAAATTAATTTACTTTAATCTTTTAGCTAATGTTCGTAATAAAACTAAATTAATTCGCAATTTTTCTATTAATAAAATTGATAATTATTATATAAACTGTCTAAAAAAGATAAACAAGTTCACCCTTATATGTCTTCCTTATGGCTTTTAATCTTTGTTTTATATACGTTATGCAAGGATCTTTCGTGCACTTTTCAAAATTAATTTAGTTTAATCTTTTAGCTTAGACTCGTAATAAAACTACATCTATTTACAATCTACTAGCATTGCGAAATTCAAAATACCGTGTGGCAACAGCCATAAAGGAACCATTATAAAGAGCACTCATGGCGTTATTTACGATTTTCCGAGGTTCATTTCAGAAAACCAGAGCCACAAGAGGTGAGCTGTAAATATAATTGCAAGAGATTGGAAATATAGCTAGAAGAAATGCCGCCGCATAGGGAGTTATTAAGTAAATGAAAGAAGCCTCCAGGGGCAGCGGGGAAAAGCGCCAATGCAAGCAATTAAATGTATGAGATATAATAAAGGTAATAAATGCGGTTATTAAGTATAATTTTGCGCGCTTTATCTTGACATAAAGTTTTTACGAGGACATAGGAAATACGCGAAAACTTGATGACTATGAAAAAAGTAGAGTATACATATATTATGGAATTGTTTCATATAGTTTATGCTTTAGAAACTTTAAGAATAGTTTTATTAATAAAACGTATTATTCAAATCAACTACACAGTTAAAAGAAATGTGTATCATAGTATAAGCTTTTACATATGTTAAAATAACAATAATAAAAAATAATCCAGTGTGTCACTCACATGACTTTCTCTTACCATGAAATGTAATACTATAAATACAGATTGAAGAGTAAGGGGTAAGATAACGAGCATTGTTATGCAAACCTATGTTAAAATTCAAATTAGGCTTCGGAGCAGCTTTATTTGACAAGTGATTCTGTGTGAGGGGGCTACCGCCCCCCTCAACCCCCCCCCCTTTCACTACTGTACCTACATTTATATAGAATTCAAATCTGTTATTATATTCAAAAGTTCATTTAAAACTATTGAGACAACTTTCACACCCTCATTTCTTGAAACTTATCAATCTTGATCAAACTTTTCTAGTAAAAAACACATTAACTTCAAAATACAGCATTTGGATCGCCTGAATTTAATTGTTTTTAATTTATTCTAACAGTCACAGACAAAGGTCAAACGTTAAAAACTTGACTTCGGTATACAGGAACCCTCAAAACGTCTAAATATACAAAAAAAAAAAAAAAAAAAAAAAAAAAGCAAGCAAGCAATGAACATTTAGCTTAAAAAAAAAATAAATTGTTTACCATATGACTATGAGGAATTAATTTCAATTCTTGAGCAGATTTCTGGACATGGTAAAATATCGCAGTAAAACACATCCACTAACAATAAAAAAGAATGTTAATACTTAAATATTGGCAGCCCCGTATATCCTCAGAAAGTTATCTTCACATCACGTGGGAGACATAAATATAATCCTATATTAATAACTCACAGTACAACCTGAAGTACACTTCCATCAATTTTCAAGTATTGTCGTACAAAAATCTAGTTCTTTTGTGTAGTCCTGTAAATGAACCGTGAATGATTTCTATACCATATTCTACACGAAACATGTGTTTACGTATCTAATATATATATATATATATATATATATATATATATATTCATAATCGTTTCATTTGGTTTAGTGCAGTCTGTAGATGTTAAACTACTTACCTGTAATTTTCCCCATAGACCAAGACAGAATATCAAGTTTGGACTTTCTCCTATAATTCGTTTTTGGGCTATCCTGATAACAGACAGACAGACACACACACACAGACCAACCGCTAAAAACATGATTTTTGGATTCAGGTTACCTTAAAACGTGTAAATGAAACAAAAATTTCAATTTTGAAAATTTGACCCAAAAATAATACTTTCTCTACCTTATGGGTAAGAGAAAGTGAAAATATATGTTGCATTTAAGAGTATGCAAGATAAAAACATAGTAATTCAGTAATACGAATCTTTCTAAACTAATTATAATTTACTCTTATATGATGAGATACAACTGAGCCAAGTATTTCACAAATTTTTACCGACAGTAAAGTGAAAATGCAATATTAGTAATTTTTATTATTTTACTGAATGAAATAGTTGTAATAATAATAATAAAAAGTGTAAATAAAAACTTTCTTTTCACTTTAAGCATTAAAATTAAAAAAAGAAAAAAAAATCTAAAGATCCATATCAGTGTTTATATATTCTGCCCCTTGCTCGCTTCCCTCACCAACCCCTGCTCAGCTTACCTACAGGATTTGCCTTTTCGCTAGTTACAATATTTAATTGAATTTAAAACAAATTCAATAATTCAAACGTTTAAATAAATATATTCGATTGGTTCCAATTTTCAGCAATATATAACCACGGCGAAATCCTGCCATATATAACCGTTAATGAAATGTAATTCTCATTGAATTATTTGCGTTTGATTATATTGATTGGAAACACGGTTAATTTAAAATAAACTAAATGTGCATTCCCATTTGTTTTCTGACGAATAAATCAAGAAACAGAAAACATGTAAGATCATTAGATTAATAGAAATTAATATTTAAATAATAAATAAATCAAAATCAAAATTTCAAAGCTATTCCAACATCAGTTTTAACAGGAATTTTTAATGGTGCAATTTTAATATTTCATTTTTTTTTATTGACATGTATAAGAATGTTTCTTTTTACGTTAAAAAATAAATTAATTAAGAAGTTGCAGTTATTTTATTTTTAGTGGCAGTTTATTGAAATGACAACTAAAAGAAAAATGTCGGGAAAGACGCAAAAGTCGCATAAAATAAATAAATAAATAAAATAATAAAATAAAAAATAAAATAAAAAATTCGTTACACACTGCACACTACAATGGGCTGGTGTGTATCTTAGCAAATTCTGATAAGGTTTCCACGAATAGTTTTTGAGTCTATAAAATTTTTATAACTGAAATGTTTTGTCTACTTGAACATTAAATATCTTCTAAAATAACGCATTGGGATATAAATTGTTTGTTTCATCATGTTTATCACACACTTCTTAACAAAGGTATCAAAAGTCATGTTTTTATTTAAAACGGTTTTTTGGGTATAAGTTAAGAAACCATAAATAACACAATAACTTGAAAAACAGCAGTGGTAGTAATACTTTTTTTTTTTTTTTTTTTTTTTTTTTAAGAATAAAGACATATTCTTAGAATTAGAAATAAAGTAAAGTAAAATAACTGTCTAGGATTCAAGTCCTAGCATGATCACATCACTTTTGACTCATGTAAAAACGTATTCGTAAAAGTTACAAAAATTCAATACTGTAAATAATAATAATAGTAATAATAATAATAATAATAAAATAAAATTTAGATTTAAAAAGAATCCACTGTAAAAAAAAAAAAAAAAAACTGTAGAAAGGATGGATATAATTAAAATTATTATTATTATTTTTAAAACTCAACAGCATATGTACAACTCATATTTTCTAGTACCATTTTCTGCATAAAAACCATTTATTTACATTTTTAAGAAAAAATAATTAGCAAAATAAGCAAATTCACTACCCTACAATACAGTTGCATAGCTAAAAGTACCTTACCATTATTATTACGAGCATTTCTTAGGCTTTTTATTTAAATTTATCTATTTTTCTTAAAACTATTTCTTTTTGTAATTTTATTCTGGTGATTGGATTATGAAACCAGTTTTGTTATTGAGCTAATTATATTATCAGCTTAAATAAAACACTTAGCATAAAAAATGCATCCATAAAAGAGTGTGCATAAAGTTAACGACTTAAGCAAAACATAATATTAATTAGTTTACTTTAAAGTTCTTCAAAAGATAAAAAATTAAGACTGTCTGAAATTAGCAGAATTTTCTTGTCTAAAACATAGATAAAAGTTTAAATAGAAAAGGGAAAACAGGGAGAAAAATTAAGTTTACTTCAAATAATTTTATATTTAAGTTGCAAATAGTTACAAATAAGTTGCAATATTTAAGTTGCGTTCTAGGGAAAATTGAAAAACAAAATAGCGACTTTTAGAGGAAAAATTTCTTATAAATAACATTTTTGGGAAAAAAAATATATATATAAAAAAAAATAAAATAAATTTCTATGTCATTTAAAAGATTTATGTAGAAAAAAAAATCTAAGTTAATAACGTTTAACACCGATAACGCATGTAAGGATTTTGACGAAGTATTTTTAAATTACCTATTACACAAATGGTGTATATTAATTTAGTATTTATATCGTTAGATATAAATTACTTAATATTTACGTAAATGAATGAAATAGTACAATAGTTTTTGACATAAAAATTCTATCGAAGGCGGAATCGACAATTTAAGATTTGGAAGTAGTATTTATTGTAAAAGTTGTTTTGTGGTGAAATAAGAAAATTGTAAGAAATGGAATTTTCTAATAATTTTTTACTTTATCAACTTTTAAAAGTAATTACGAAATAATAAGCGTGTTTTAATCAATATTTATTGAACGTGTTTAAAAATATATTGGTAATAAAATGTTCATGCATGAAAAATTAAATATGTCTGATTTTTAAATAATATCATAAAAAATAAAAGAAATATTTTTATTTAAATTTGTTGAATTACTGTTAAAATTGTATAATAAATTTGAACGCAAATACTTAAAATATATCTTTTTATAATAACTTGAATTATTTTAATACATTTTTGTTAATAATTATTAAACTTGTTTAAAAGTATGTATAAATAAAAATTTCATGTTCAAATAAAATACACTCAAGTTCAAAATTTAAGGAACACATTTTTGCGGATAACTCAAGAAATAATTAATCAATGGCCGACCTTTAACAGAAGTAACAAGACGACTCAATATTACCCGTAGTGTGTTTTCCACTTAATTGAACTAATTCCAAGCAATCTGAACAAAATACAGAAAATCAGTTACAGGGCGCACAAGGGCCACCACAGGGTAGAATGACCACTATTCGGCCTTAAATGCGAGGCGCAATAAGGGAAAAAAGTTACTCAACTCGCTAATGAGCTCTCTGCTGCTATAAATACCTCTGTTTTGAGGCAGTCTGTTTATGGAAGGGTTAACGAGGACAGTTTTTATGCCAGGAAACCAATGGTATGCATTCCACTTACTGCAAGTCACAGGAGATCCCGCCTGAATTGATCCTCCTTAAGCACGGTAGCAGTGGTGGAATGGTCACTGGTGAGTCCCAATTCAGTATAAAGAATTATTCTCAACGTGTTAACGTATGGGCCCTATAGCAGGGATCCAATACCCTCCCTTCAGGTTCAGCATCATGAAAGTGCATTGGTCTGTCCAAGCATTGTGTTGGACGGCCGCACAGACGTGCACGTCTTTCATGGAGGCACTCTGACTGTTTTGAGATATAATGAAGACATCTTAGAGCCCTATATAAGATTTTTCAATAGCGTTATTAGTGGCCAGTTTATTTTTTTTTCTCTAGCCTGAATCTTATAGATAATGTCTTGGATGCTCTTGGAAAAACAATAACAGCTCTCCATCCTCTTTTATACTTGCCAACCAATTTTAATAAAAAAAGGGAAGATTTTTGCTAAAAAAGCAGAAGATTTCATAAAAAAAAGGGAAGATTTTTTTTTTTTTTTACTTGTTTATTACGTCAAATAGAAAAAAAAATAAAATAAAAAATACAGTTTTACAATTTTAATATTTAGAAGCAATCTATAAAAACGTTTTACTATAGATTGATTATACTAAATATATAAAAGTTTTAAATGAAGTTATTCCTCTTCAACATATAAATATCTACAAAACAGAATCTGTAAGAAATTTATTTAACAATAGACAAAAAACTTAGTTAAGTTAAAGTATAACTAATTTTTTAAATAAATAGAATATGATTTTTGTATACGTACATTAATCATACATATAAAAAAAAAGTAGCAGTAGCTAATTATCAGTTTCAAACATGCATAAAACCAACTAAGTATTAATTTTCTTAAATTGATTTGGAAAAAATTTTCCTACCTGAAAAAATTATTCTTAATTTTTTTCCCATGTTTACACATTTGGTATAAATATGACAAACAAATATTTAATTTAATTGAGGAAAAATAAGCAGATTCATTAAATCAAGCAATAAAGATCTAAAAATAATTGCACATGTGAGAAATATTGAGCCCTTCCATTGCTTTATTGTTTCTATAACTGATCATTGATCACAATCTGAGGAAAGGGGTGGGGGGGGGATACAAAAATAATTACAGAGTAAGAAATATTAAACTCTTTCAACTCTACTTCTAGAATCTAATGAAAGAAGTTTAGAATTAATATTATCATTTATGTTGCAGATGGCTAAAGATTAGGAAACAAAAGACTTCTGCAGAACATTTGATTGCTGATCACTAGTTGGAAATAAATGAAAGGGGGGGGGGGAGGAGGGGGTTAAAAAATAATTACATCAGCAAGAAATATTTAACAATACTATTTCTTTACATGTTCTAGAATCTCATAAAGCAAGTTTGAAATGAATACTGACATTTATGTTATGGATGAAAAAAGATTGGGAATCAGGAGTTTTCATAGAACATTTGGGTTTTCTTTTTAAAACGTACGATATCCGTGACTTTTTTAAAAACGGAAGATTTCATCATCTGTGCGGAAGACCGGAAAATACGTTAAAAAACCGGAAGTCTTCTGGGAAAACCGGAAAAGTTGGCAAGTATGCTCTTTTTAGATCCTTCCAGAAATAAGTGAATGTCTTTATGGTGGAATGGGACTTATTGTCCCAAGACTTCATAAACAGCCACGTAATCAGCATGAAAGTTCTTTTTGATACTTGCATTGAGAGAAAATCATACCCCATATTAAATCCTTACCAATTCTCTTTTTTCCACGTCATTTTTGGACTACCTTGCTATAATGCCCATTAATTCATGATCTTGAATTCGTGCCATTACCATTTTGTTTTAAAAATTCATGTCTTACTTTGATGTATTTTCATGTTCAATTCATTGCTTTCAGCTTCAATCTCCCAACTGCTCTCCCTCGTAATCCATCATCCAGACGTAGCCTTTGTGGCAGTTATGGCAAAAGTAATTATAATCTTGCGAAAACAAGCGAAATATTAGACGCCACTGCCTTTGAAGTACCCATGTCTAATGAATTGTCTTAATTTGCATAATATAACCGAGGGATCGATTTTGATAGAAAAATTAAAAAACGCACCCTTTGTTTGGTATGTGTACCAATTTTCATTGAAAAAGATTTACTATTTCTTGAACTATCCTCTAAAATACGCTTGTTACTTAACTTTTAGACATGAGTAAATATCTAATTATTTTAAAGACATAAAATAATCAAATAAAATTATTAATAAATTAAAACTTTTATTTAAAAATTTCTAATGAATTAAAAAATCCTGTATTTCAAATTTAAATGCAAATACTCAAAGAACATATTAGCTTTTCAAAGTGGCTTGAATTATTTAAAAAACAGGATTTAAATACTACGTTTGCACTAAAACTATTTAATTTTAATTATTTCACTGTCTTATCTTAATTTTAAATATCCTCCAACCACACAAAGATTTAGAAAGAAAAGACATTCTCAAAAATAACTTAGAATAAATCATGCAAAAGAAATTGTAACATATTTTTATTTATTTTTAAGCATTCCACCTTCTTTTTGTATATTCATATTTTAAATGCATTTTTACAGTGATTTTACCAAATTTATGCTTTAAAGCTTGAAAGTCTTATAAAGAATATTACAGGAAGAAAAAAAAAAAAAAAAAAAAGGAAAACAAAGCAACAGTTGAATAATCTCTTGCCTTTATTTTAGCTTTAAGTGGAAATATTTAAGAATTCAGAAAACTGAGTATGTCAGGATTGTTTTACTATGCATTTATGAGGCAATAAGTTAGAAAAGAAAAATACAAATAGCATTTTACAGATTCGGAACGGAAATTTATTTTCAAGAATTAAAATTGTTAAATTGCTAACATTACATGTTAATATTATTTTTTAAATAATTACTATGTTCATTCATCTTATGTATGTGAATGCAGATGTGTAAATTTATTTCATACAATTTTGTATACATATTATTAGATATATGCATATAAACTTCTCTTCACGGATACACATTAGGGTGGGCCGAAAAATGGATATTTTCGATAAGCAATTTCTAATATCAAAACAAAAGTTGTTCTTTGACATCCTGAATTTGGGAAAAATAATAAAAAAATAAATATTTGTATCTTTAGTTCGTGCATGACCTTCAAAGTTCGAAAAAATGTTGAAAAAACAACAAATTTCAAAAACATTTATTGAAATACAAATATTATTATATTTCGTTCTAATACCTTCCTAATGCTTTCTTTTAAAACTGTTTCCATACATCTTTAAAAAAATTTATATTATTTTACAGTTTTTAGATCGCGCATTAGCCGTACATTTTCGTAAAATTAACCAAAATTGGGCATTTTTATTGTTTTTTAAATAACTCATCCAGCATACTAGAAAACCTAATGAATAGAATATTTCATTACATATGTTGGCATTTCTACCTTTATAGTTAATAAAAGCACGTGATAGTAACAGATAGTACCTAAATTTGGTTGGCAAATCACCAAACTCGATGAAATCGTATCTGGCTTCATCCACTGAGCTACGCGAATTCTCTTTTTAGTTTCATTATCCATTCTCATTCTAATATTACATCAGTCTGCTGTCAGCAAGCAGTGTGATCAGATCATTTCGTTTTAGTTTTATCATATTTAAGTAGGGTTATGTTAAATAGTGAATTTACAATAGTGCTTTTAAAACTATTTGCTGTTGTATTTGTGCTATTTTATCCTTACCTTCATAAAATAGTGGCTACCAGACAATCCTTTGAGTATTGGTTTTTATTTTTATTTATTTATTTATTTATTTTTGGTGGAGGCTTACCAATAAAAGAATTAGATACCAATACATTTCCTACATATAAGGATGTTCTTTTATGTTGTTTCAATAAAATGCAAAGATTGTCTTTATATTCTAGGCTGTCTTTTTTAATATTGCTGATTGAGTTAGTACACAAATACAGGAGTTATACCGGAAAGCTTTAATACCAACCGTGTCCATACAAGAATAGTACAATTAATAAAAGACTATCGTGATCCATATTTCAATTTAAGAAAGTCTTATGACAGAGACAAAGCTGAAAGCAGCTTTAAAAATAAGTTGAGTGCTAAATCAAAGTTGTTAGATGTTACAGCATGTAAAAGCACAATCACGTTTTCTTGATTTTGTGGGGAAAACGAGAATTCTTGTAACTGTCCTGCAAACACTGATTACAAATGTGAAAAAGAGAAAAGAAATCTCGTATCGAACTAAAATTTTTGTATGACCAATGAAATACTAGAAACATTTACATTAGTATTCTAGATAGGAAAGATATATAAAGGCTGAGATAGAAGGAACTTAGAAATTTATTAGATCAATGTTGGAAAAAAAAAAAAAGGTTACTTAGTTCTTACGACGATTCAGTTGTAAATTTATGTCTTAAGAAATCATTTACAGAAACAATAAAAGAAAGAGACGCATCTATTGCACACTTTTGTATCTATAAGAGAATTTCTTCCACTAATATTAAGTTTTGAAATTTTGAACTATGAAGTGTTAATCAGCTGGTCAACACGTTCACTTTCTCTCTCATTCTCTATGCCTTCAATGAAGGAAAATGTGACAAACAAGGATCTTTTTTCATTTCTATAAACTAAACAATTGCCAAAGTTTAAAATGGTGAAATTCACATATCACATTCAAGCTATTGAAAGGATTGTGAAGCTGATCAATGAATCTGCAAAAAAGGTATTTGAGAAGACTCAAGAGATGAATTTATAATATCAAATTTATACTCGCGATTATCAATGCCAAAACTGAGTAATAAATTCAACTTCCAACCTTAATCCAAAAATAGAAACTTATTTAAAAGCACATAATAAATATAAATGTAAATGCACTATAAATATGCAAATATTGTAAATAACTGTCCATCATGGATGGTGAGGGCAGGGTAGAACTCAAAGTGCAACCATCCCACCGTGGTCAGGTCTGGGTTATTAATGTAATAAATTGCATTATAAACGAAGAGCTGCACAGTGAGCATTTATTCCGAATAGTGTAAAACTGAACTACAAAAAATAAAATATACTGCATTTTGTAAAAAAAAGCTAAAAAATTCAAATTTTGATTAATTTCACGATATTTTACGGCTTATGCGAGATCTGATAACTGTAAAAAGATATAAATATTTTGAAAGATATATGGAAAGAGTGTTAAAAGGAAGCATTTGAATGGTATTAGAAAAAAAATCTAATAATATTTGTATTTCAATGAAATTTTGTGAAATTTGACCTTTTTTCATCATTTTTTCGAACTGCGAATGCCATGCGTGAACTAAAGATATAAATATTTATTTTATATATTTTATTATTTTTCCCAAATTCAGGATGCCAAAGTACAACTTTTTTTCGCTATTAGTAATCACTTACCTGGAATATCTATTTTTTGGCCCACCCTGATACACATATCCAAGCACAATGGGAATTAAAATACAAAATAATAATTCAAAGGTAAATGTAGTTCATGTTCTTAGGTGATAAATACTACGCAATGCTTTATGTAGAAATTTTTTTTATGATTTTTAAATATACACGTAAGATGCTTTTTAGTTATTTATATATTATTTTTAATTATATAAATTGTAAACACATTCTTTCTTTGTTCTTTACTCATTCAAATTTACATACATATTTAAAAGGATATTATGCATACAACTTCCATAAAATAATATATATGTGTGTATGTATTATTTTATGGAAGTTGTGTATAATAATGTACAATATTATATATGTATGTGTGTGTATCCCGTTATTCTTCCTATTACTATTATTATTATTATTATTTGAAGTATTTCGGGTATTTTATTAAATTTCGAATTGCAGGGGAAGTGACTTTATTGCTACCCTGCATTAAAAATAATGAAAACAATAATATTAATAATAAATTTCAAATATATCGATAAGGTGTATTTGCAGGAATTCTGAATATATATATATATATATTTATATTGTATGCATGTGCGTACTCGTAAAATTGTACTGACGCTACATGAAAATAAAGTAACATTTTTTGTTATTATTTATTCAATTTCTAGGATTTTTACTTAAAGGTTACAATTTTTTTTTTTTTTTTTTTTTTTAAGAATTAATTAAAAAAATAAATGAATAAAAGATACAAATATTTTTCTTCAAAGTATCACAGAATCAACTTGTTTAGTTGACAGCAAATGAAAATAAATATTTAAAACTGTTAAATATTACCAGTTTTGTATGATACATTTACAAATGGAAAATTTATTTATTTAACATCGCTACAGTAATATGATTTATTAAATTCCTTCGCCGATACATTAAATTTCTGCCGAAAATTCGGATAGTTTCATTAATTTATTAACATTAAACAAATACTGTCCTTATTTCATTCATAATCTAAAGATAATTTATTGCTTTCTTTTGTTGAATAGAGCGATGTACTTTCATATTCACAAGTAAATATTTCCATTCGATAAATCTTATTTTCTACAATAAAGCATTTTGATCTTGCATTTTTCTCTAATGAATTTCAGATTGAATTATCGCTTTTGATTAGTTTCTTTACTGTATGATAATGGACATTAAAAATTTGATAATATGTATCACAGTAAAAATAAAGAAGTATATAGAAATTCTCTTGTAAATTTCATCTAAATAAAATAAATGCTATTTTCATGTATGGTTATCATGATTTGAATACTGAACAATTCGAAGTCATAAACAGATAAACGGAATTTATATAATAAAGACTTATTCAATAAAATTTTAATACAGTTTTTGATTAATTTTAATAGAAATTTTAAAATATGGGTAATAGTGATACATTTTTTATTATGTATGTGTTTGTTATATTTTGAAAGAATATATTTTCTTCTTTATTGAAATTTTTTCGTATATGTATAAATAAGTATATAAAATAACAAATTAATATATAAATTACATGTAAACATTACTTAATAGCAAGAAAAATGATAAATAATAATTAGATGAATACAGAATTTAGAAGCTGAAACCAAAGTACAATATACAAATCGCTTTTCAATGGAAGATGATTTATAAGTTCTGTTTTTATTCTTATTACATTTTCCCCCATAAATATATTCCCCCAGTATTACAGCTACTTTCTTGTAATATTCAACCATAAATCTGAAAAGTTATAAACGATATGTCAAGACTGGCAACAGTTATTATTAAAAATGGAAGGAACTAAATGCAGAAAAGTAAAGCAATTTTTCAGTCATTCAAACAAAAAAAAAAAAAAAAAAAAAGAAAAAAGTATACGTTTTCTAGAATAAGAAATATTTTTCAATTACGATATCATGATAGAATTCAATTTTTATTGACATTTGAATAGACATAAAAAGAATTATCTGAAGAGTTAAAAGTTGTAGATTTTTATGAAGCGGCTCACTCGTAAACTAACTAACTCATTATAAATAATTATCTGTTTTAACCCTATTAATTTTTGTGTCCTCATAATATGCAGAAAAATAAATTATAATTATTCATAATTCATAATATTTACATTACTAAAAATAAATAAATTTTGCTTATAAAAAATTTAAATTTGTGAAAAATCCCTTTTAAGCAATATGCTTAAGTTTTACATTAAGATTGGAGAAGTTAAAAATAGTATAAATATAAATATACCTGATAATAACTGCTGTTAAAGATAGATCATAACATCTTCTATATATTTTTAGAACAAGATCTGGCATATATGAAAGAACCTTGGACAGAAGTCATTAACGACATCTGTTAAAGGTTATCTATTGATTTTCTCATCAACTAAATACATTAGCAACACGTTTTCAATTTCTTTTTAGATACTAAGTAAGAAATAATATTGGAAGATTCGACCGCGACAGGATGTACAGAATCCTTTTTGTTACACGATAAATTAGTAAAGACATGACTCTGAAACAGAGTAAAGCATAAATGACAGAACATTTTTTATGTTAATTACATTAATTTAATTTTTGAATATATATATATGTATGTAAATTTGATAAATTGTCCAAATTTCTTTTATACGATATATTTTCAACAAAAATTTTGTCATCAGAATCGAAAGGAGCACATCGCTTTCTCATGGACTGCTAACAGAAAGATCAATAACATAGCTCATCAAGCTATTCAGTGAGAGTGACTCTTTTTACAACCATATTGTTTTGATCAACCAAAGCAAGTTGGTTTGTTCAGCTGTGAAATATTACAGTTAAATGACAAAAAAATAATTGACAAAATTTGTCAAAAAAATAAATTTGGTTTTCCCGATATTTTTTGTTATGATACATCCTCAAAAATTGTTTTATAAATTAACCCCCCCCCTTTTTTTTTTAATGATAAAGACTGAAGGGGGCGGGGGAAATGATAAATTAACCATCTTTTTTTTATGATATAGCTTCAACAAAAATTATGATAAACTGTCCAGATTTCTTTTTTATGGTATATCCTCCTTAAAAATTTTGTTGCCAGAATCGAAAGGAGCAGATCGCTCGCTCATGAGCTATTAACAAAAATATCAATAACACAGCTTATCGGACTATTGAGTGAGAGTGACTTTTATTTCAACCACATTCTTTCGATCAACTAAAGCAAGTTGGCTTGCTTAACTATAAAATATTACTGTTTAAAGGATAAAATAAATCAATAAAATCAACCCCCCCCCCCCCAATTAAAAAAAAAAAAAAAAAAAAAAAAAAAAAAAAAGGGTTTTAAAATTGACATTTAATGTTAGTATTTATATTTTTAGGTGCATTTTCGCTCGCTTTACACATTGCCCCCCCCCCCCGCCTAAAAAAAAAAAGAAAAAAAGATATATACTAACGCTGCTAAATGAATTCAAAATTTACAAAAAGCAAGTTTTGTGTTTTCTGTGAAAGATCTATATAGTACAGAGAAGTGACCCTAAACGTGTTTCTAATAAAACATTAACAATCAGAGTTAAATTCTTCTTGGTGAAATTGTTATTTTTAATAATATATATATATATATATATATATATATATTTAAGTATTTATTAAGAAACACACTATATATTTATCAACCAATGAAAATAATTAAAAAAAATAATTTGCATTAATAAAATAAAAAATTTTATACCGATTTATCGAGATTTTTTCGATTCTGCTTCATTTCTGCTTCACTTATAATGACCTTTGACAAATGTGGAATAATTAATTTATTTTTAATTAAAAGGTAATTGGTGTCATTAAATACCATTTTTGTTCATAAAAAAATCAAAGATAATGACATTTCAAACCATCAATGAAAAATTCTTACGCAAATTTTATCTGTGACATGATTAACTCCGGACATCTTCGTGTAATTAATTTTAAAAAGTAAAAAATGACGCATCGTCTTTTTTCAATTTCTAGGCGTAACAAAAGATAAATGAAAGCGTGAAAGAAATAAGTGGATATGGATTTCCTGAATCTAATTTATTATCTAGAAAATTAAAGATTTAAACGTATAAGAATTTACATCTTTGGTGATAAATTATGTTGCCTAAAGTTTCTAAGCGACCATTAAATTTATCATTCAAAATCTAGTACTGGAATTGAAAGATTTTAATACAAATAGGGAATGATTGTATATAAATGAAAGATTGTCAATATAAAAATTAACAGAATAAAACTTAAAGTAGTACACTAAATGCTTTCTTTGAAAAAAAGTCTTAATTAAACAAAACGATATGTTATTTGGAAAAAAATATGTAATTATAGAAACAATAAAATTAATCAATTGTTCTGCCAATTAAATTTAAATAATCTTCTATGTCTTATTTTAATTTACAATAATAATAATATTTATTTTGATACAATCTTCTTTCTATTTTAAATTTCTTCTTCTATTTTTTTTTTTTTTTTTTTTTTAACATACAGTAACAAATGCCGTATATATTATATATGTACGAAAAAAGAACATCTCTTGTTAATTGAAATAGTAATTTTTAAACTGTAGTAACACTCACGATTAATGTTTGTATTCATATCAGACTTTACAATGAAAAATGAAAAATATTTTACTGTAATTATAATAACATAATTTTGATCATTTCTTATAATTGATGTTGCACAAAATAGTTTTTGTCCTTTTGCTTACAAACCTTTAAAGTGTATTAGTAAATGAAGAGTTCAAAGAGAACTTTTATACAACAATAACTTATAGCGCAAACATTACTTCAAAGTTTAAAAATAATTAAATACAATGCTTCAATATATTGTTTATTCAAAGAAAAGTAAGAATAATAATTGTTATTATCATTATTAGTTTCATAAAAAAAAAAAATCAGAAATACTTAAAGGTAAGTGTCAGAAATTACAATTAAGAGTCCTATCCACTTATCGTCCCCAGAAGCCAGTACAAATGTTATTCTATGAAGAATTTCACCCCATTATAACTTATTAACTAATATATATTTTTAAATTACGTTTTCACATTCAGAAACTTCGCAACCATTAAACAATCTATCGCTTTCTAAAAAATATTTTTAAAAATTTTATTTTGAGGTTGTAAAATGCGAATTTTCACAATGTAAAATTTTTCATTTTTCAGCTTAAAAATGAAATCTTAAAAAAAAAAAAAAAAAAAAAAATCGATTTTCAGAAAATGATAAATTGTTTAATAGTTGTGAATTTTCGGAAAGTGAAAACGGAATTAATATATATATATATATTAGCTAATGAATTATAATTGGGCAAATTTCCCATAGAATAATATTGGCTTCGGCCTTCGGAGACGATAGGTAGAGAGTCCCCTTAACGTGTACCGGGTGATCCAAAAGTCAGGACAAACTTTAAAAACGAATAATTCGAAAACGAATCAAGATACAAAGACACGGTGTGCACCAAACGGAGGGAAAAGAAGCCGGGTTTTGTGTGGCAAAGAAATAAAAATAGTTCTGTTGGCGACCAACAGATGGCGCTGTCGTATTTCTGATGTAGGATTATGCAAAACAACAAACGATATAAAAAGGAACAACTACAGCAGGTAATGGTAGTCGAAGCTTATATGCATCGAAATATTGCATTCTCAGTCGCTACTTTAATCACGCATGGCCTCCAAGATCTCCCGATCTGGCACCCTGTGACTTTTGGCTGTGGGGATTCTTGGAAGTCAAAAGTGTACTGCGACCAACCGACATCACTTTCAGCACTGAAAGGTGCCATCCGCCAAAATGTGTCTGCCATAACGCAAGAAATGCTACTAAATGCTGTGAACGATATGGTGAATCATCTCACAGCTGTACTTCTGAATGATGGACATTGAACAGTCACTGTAGTAGTACTAATTAACTGTAATTAAGCTGACTTGTAAGTTGTCAACATTTTTTTTTTCATTTTTAAAGCATCTTTTGGTGAAATAAAACACTATAGCGCCATCTGTTGGTCGCCAACAGAACTAATTTTTTTTCCTTTACCACACAAAACCCGGTTTCTTTTTCATCCGTTTGGTGCAAACCGTATCTTTGTATCTTGATTCGTTTTCGAATTATTTATTTTTTAAGTTTGTCCTGACTTTTGGATCACCCGGTATATGCTACTCAGAATAACATATGAAATTGTCTACAAAATTTTTCTTCCAAATTTTCTATCCGTCTATATTTATTTTTTCTATCGCTTTTACTCACTGGAGTATTTTTTGATTGGGTAAGCCTTATTCAGTTATAAGGATTAATAACAAAAATCAGCGATATTATTTAGAATATCAAAGGATCTTTTGATATTATAATAATGTCATTTATTTTTAAAAAATCATTTGTTTTGCTTTTAAATTCTATCATTTTTATTATTAATAATAATCGATAGTTAAAAAAAAAAAAAAAAAAAAAAAAAAAGATGTGATATGCCTGTAAACGAATAACATCAAAATTCAGACTGGTTTATTATTATTATTGGGAGGAGGGGTTAGAAATTTGATACAGAATACATGTTTTATCTGATGTAATTTTTCAGAATAATTATAGTTCATTTACTTAACAATGTATCATTTTTTATGTAACCACATAAAACATCTCACCAATGTTATTGTATAAAACTCTTTATCTAGTATAAAAACTTATTAAATCATTCATATGCACATACGTTAGAGTAGGGGTGCACAACCTTTTTGACTGGAGGGCCCCTCTCGCTGTTGAATGGGACATGAAGGGCCACAAACGAGATTAGACTACGCAGGTATAGTCTGTGTATATATATATATACATATATATATATATATATGTATACAGGGAGCACCATCATTGTCAGGTGTCTGTGTGCAGAACTTCAGATTGCATCATATGTTCTCGAAGTGAATTTCGGAGTGAATCTCGAAGCGTGATAATCATAAAGTTATTGAATAGCAAGAAAAAAATTAAATAAATGTATTTGTATAAAATGCAAAAAGGATAAATATAATGAACAAATAAAAAGTACGTTTTGCAGAGAGAAAAAAAAATGTATAGGGAGTCTCAAAAACACCTAGCAAAAAAGTAAAAGCAGATAGAGAGTACCAAAAGCGTAGGTATGGGTGTATAAAAATACCGCTCTCAGGTATTAGATGGCACTGGCAAGACCTGTAAGTGAAAATGCTTCTATGGTTGTAATTGTATTTTCCACAGGAATTTTGAACAAATGCATTCACCTTCCTGTTCTGGCGTAACATAAAGAACATGACCTGCAATAGTTTCAATGAGTATGATAAGGATTTGGTTTTGGTTGCTAAACTATTATGATAACAACCAAGGGTACAGTTAAAGGGAGGGGTTATGGGGGCTCAGATATTTCAAAAAAAAAAAAAAAAAAATCATTTTTGACCTTTGAAAGAAAAAAATTGGAAATCAGTCTCAGACTTGTACATGTTCCCTGCTCATAACGTCTGTGGTTATGCTTCTTTTGTCAACCAGCTGAACTGTCATGGTAGTAACCAGCAACAAATACATCTGTTGCTAGAAATCTGTGTGATATGTTATAGTTTTGCAAATGTAACCCCGGTATATGCACCTCCACTGAAAAACTTGTTGGTTGTTTTGAAGCAAAAAACTGTCTATTCTCAACCGGTTAAAAAAATAAAAAAAAAAAGTTTTGTGCCTGCCGTAAAGTTGCTCTGCATACATTCATTTAGTTGCTGCTTCATTTCTGTCAACATCCTCATAAATGATTGCCATCATTATCATAGTCTGTGTTTTTATCGGCTCTATAAAATAATAAGCGTCAATCTGTCTTTCTCTCTCTCTTCTTTTTTATGTATCCAGACAGAATTAAATTTGACTAGTTGCATATTTACAGGATCTTCTTCTTCTTCTTCTTTTTCTTTTTTTTTTTTTTTTAATATATATAGAGATTAACTACTTCTATTACGCTTCTTCATCATCAATTTTAATGCACATAATTATGTTTTGGAGAAAGATTAAAAAAAAAAAAAAAGGTGTGTGTGTGTGGGGGGGGGGGGAGCTTTTACTTACTGATTGTCACATTTTTCAGGTTTTAATCTTCTGATGAAAATAAAGGTATAGCCATCCATCAAAAGATTATTCCATGATTTTTACAGCAAAATATTAAATAACATACTGTGGGTTATATAATGGAGAAATGGAAAGAAAAACTTAGTTCCAAACAGAAGTTTATATAAAAACCAACATTTCCAACTTCTCCTCCCCCCCCCCCCCCAAAAAAAAAAAAGAAAAAAAAAGAAAAGAAAAGAAAAAAAAGTAAATGCATAGTGAAAGCAACAAATGTTTTTGAAAGCAAGAAATAATTTTTTTTTCTCTTTTTTTTTTAAATTTTTCTCTTCTGCTGATTATTAATGCGGCCTGAAATGTCAGTCCTTCCGCGGGCCGCAAATTGATGATTACTGGGCCGCATGTGGCGCCCGGGCCGCAGGTTGTGCACCTCTACGTTAGAGTATTTCCTGTAGTTGCATTTTATACTAAGCTTTAAATTCTCTATATCGTAGAGTTTTTATCAGAGTTTATTTGTTCATTTATAAGAGATTTCATTTTAAATTATTTATATAACTTCAAAAAACAAGAATATTTATAGTCCCTTAATTTATAATCCATTTCCTCTTTTAAATTTATTATCCTTAAATGTTTAAGTGAGAACAGGCAATAAAAGGTTAAAATCCAGCACAATTAATGTATTTGCCTTTCTAAATTATGTTGTAGATTATTTATCATTTCTTCTTTTAAAATTATGATCCTTAAGAGTTTAAGTGAGAACATGCAATAATAGGTTGAAATCCAACACAATTAATGTATTTTGTCTTAATATAAAAATTTAGAAAGACAAATACATTAATTGTGTTGGATTTCAACCTTTTATTGCATGTTCTTATTTAAACTCTTAAGGATTATAATTTTAAAAGAAGAAATGTATTATCAATTAAAGGACTATGAATATTAATGTTTTTTGAACTTACATATATAATTTAAAATGAAATTTCTTATAAAGGAACTAATAAACTCTGATGAAGACTCCATGATATAGAGAGTTGAAAGCTTAGTATAAAATGTAACTACAGGAAATACTCTAATATATATATATATATATATATGAATGATTTAATAAGTTTTTATACATGATAAATAGTTTTCTACAATAACATTGGTGAGGGGTTTTATATGGTTACATAAAAAAAATATACATTGTAAAGTAAATGAATTATAATTTAAAATATACAATGTAATTGAACTATAATTTCAAAATAATTATTTCACGTTTCAGTTCCTTTTCGAGTCATCCAACTAAATTACTGCTGATCAGTTAAACAATTTACTATTAATTATTTTTAAAACTTATTGAATCGAGCATGTAGTAAATATTTTTTCAGAATAAGGAATTAATCTTTACACAATATATAAGCAAGAATGTTATGGTTCGCATTTTTTCCAATACTCGTTAACCACAATATTCATACACAAATTTGCTATAGCATTTTCACAGTCAATTAAAGAAAGAATTTTGTGTATAAATATTGTCGTATAAAACGCAGGGATAAAGACGAGACCGCAGAAACAGAGACTAATTTAAGGAATAAAAAATTTGAATTCAATTTCTATATTTCATTAAGAAAAAATATCTTAGCATAATTTGAAAAAAATTTCACAAGATTTTCCTTAAATGCGCATGAACATTGCCCGTTTATTATAAATTCCTAAAAAATATATATTATATATTAAACAAATTTAAACGAATTTTCAACCTGAAAACTTTCATATAATTATTATCTTTTAAATGGATATACTTTTGGCGGTTCTAAGAATAGAAAAAGTAAGTAAATTTAATTCATTACCCCTGACTTATTATATGAAAATCTTATGACTGAACATTAATACTAAATTTCTATTTGTAGTAACATTTTTAAAGCGGCCGCGCCCGTAATTTCGAATATACAAGCCATAAAGTATTGATTTTAATATTTTTACTACAAATGGATGTCATGATGAAAAAAGTTATTGTATATGAGAGTTTTTCTTCTATTTTTAAAAACTTATTTCGTTGTTTTTTAAAAACAACGCTTTCAAAAGTGATAATTTATTTGAAGTAGTTATGAATCTAAAGTCAATAAGCATTTTTAAATCTACATTAAATCGTAATTTAAAATAATAAACAAACAATTTGGAACACGATTAACACACACACAAACACATATACATTTTATAATACGTATAACTTTTATATATACATGCAGGTTAATGAAACAGTATTTTACAGTACTTCTACTTCGCGTGTTTGCAGTAGGAGGCAAAATATTATTTCAGTAACTTGCTAAAATATTTTTAATTATTATAAATAAAGGACATTTAGCTAGTTAATAATGATGTCGATGGAATAATGAATTTTCAACTCACTCATTTACTCTTTGTGTAAGAGGTAATTATATTATGTGAAATGTCTTATGTAACCACTATCTGCATATATAAAGTGTTAAAAGGTTTTCCAAAACATTTAATGGAAATATAGTACACGGCGTAACTGGATGAATCATTATAAGATGGTAATAAAGTTTGCACATGAGAAAAATGTTTTCCTAAAATATATTTGTTTAAGATTCATTCATTCATTCTTTATATTATATATATATATATATACAAGGTCTGTCCCGAAAGTAATGCGCCCACATTTATTTTAAGAAATTTATTGAACCAATTCGTACAATTACGCAATATTCTTCAAAATACATCCCTCCTGCTTCAACACGCTTGTTCCAACGCGATTTCCATGCTTTATACGCGTCCTGGAAGTTCGTAACAGGGATTTTCTTTAGTAACTTCGTTATAGTCGCCTTGATATTCCTCAGGATCCCCAAATGCTGTCCTTCGAAGTCGGGCGGGGACAAATCAGGTCTGTAAGGTGGCTGGGGGAGCGTTTAGATGCCGGCCTTGGTCAGGTAGTCGGTCGTCATAAACGCGGTGTGGCTGAGAGCATTGTCATGGTGCAGGTTCCAGGAATTCTTGATGTCGCGCCTGACGCAGTTGACCCGTTGCTTTAGCTTTTTCAGTACTTCGACGTAGAATTTGGCGATGACTGGTTGGCCAGGTAGAACAAATTCAAAATGGACCACTCCCTTGGAATCTAAAAAAAAAAAAAAAAAACCCTATGACCATTGCTTTGACGTGCGATTTGCTCATTCTTGCCTTTTTAGTGCGTGAGGACGACATCGTGTGCCACTTTGCGCTCTGTCTTTTTGTTTCCTGGTCGTACAAGAAGATCCAAGATTTGTCACCACTTACCACATTGTCCAAAAAAGTCGGATCGTCCTCATAACACTGCAACAATTCTGCTCGAGAGTTTTTTCATCTTGATTTCGACCGAGCACTCACACAAGGGTTCACTGAAACAGGCGCTGTGGCTCTACCAGGAGCTCTGACCCGACTGGCTCTAGTGGCGCTGTGTTCCCAAGACTCCACCCATCCTTCCATGCAAGCGGCAACCCTGTGCGAGGGATAGTCACCGCAGAAGAAAATGGGGCGCATTACTTTCTGGACAAACCTTGTATATTTATATAGCTTTGAAGCGGAACTTTTATACGCAGTTAATATATATATGTGTGTGTGTGTGTGTGTGTGTGTGTGTAAATATTGATATTTAACTGCGTACTATGAAATGTCATCTATTCTTTCACGCAACCTAAATAAAATATGCTAATCTAAACATTATCTCCTACTCATTTAAATATTTTAACCAAGAAAAATCGTTTTAGCTACTTTTATAAAATTATTAAAATAAAACAAAATATCAAAAAATAAATTTCATTTGAGCTATGAAATGTCCTTATCTAGAATTTAATACAATTTCTAATAAATGTTTTCACAACAAATATAAATTACTTTTTAAAAAATTGTTTCAAAATCAGACACAGATCTTTTAAAATTTAAATTGAAATATATTTGCCATTAAAATGTCACCATTTAAATATGATAACTAAAATAATTAAAAATTCTTAAAAGTATTATTCAAATAAACATGTTAACAATAACAGCAAATCTAGAAAGAACTAGCGAAAATTTATAATTAAAAAATATAAAGTAAAACTTACATTAAAAGAACCCAGTTTTTCGGGAATTATTTACGTTGTATAAATAAGTACTTACCTAAAAGAGAATAAAAACGAAAATTAATCTTAAATATAAAATTAACAAAAAAATATTAAATTGTTACATTTTGGAAGTATTAATTGCAATATGCATTTATTATTTGTTTCTTTTTAAACAAATAGACAGCAAAATGTACATTCTGCAGAAAACAAAATGCTTTCATACAAAAACACTCCAATGAATAAAAAACTCCCGGTTTTCAGAAATTATTGATAAATTATTAAATTCAATTTGCGAAAAATATTTTTTAGGCTCGTTTAACGCCACATTTTATGCAATTTTTAAAACTATGTCAAAAATAAAAATAGTTGTATAAAGATACCTATATTAAAATATTAGAAAAAAATCTATCATTATTTCATAAATTAAAGTTTTTAATAGCAAATATAAAAAAATTTTAATTTTCCGATTTGGAATTAGAACGTATTTCGCTGAGAAAAAAAAAATTGAATATGAATTTTATTTAAAAAAAAATTATTTATAATATTTAAAAGTAAAAAATCTATCTTAAAATTTAATCTTTTGAAAGAAAGGAATAAATTTAGATTTTCAAATTATCACTCAAGTAAAAATATAAATATAAGGTGTAAATATATTTATTTTCTTATAAATTCATTAGAAAAAAGAACTGAATTCGTAAAAAATGTTGACTTCGGTTTTTGACAATTTTACACGTTTTAAGAAGCACTGAGCTTCTTTTGAAAATTTTTGGAATTACTTCTGTCTGCGACAAAAATTTTGTAGGAACACTAGATCAAGAATTAATGCACAAAATTTTGCATTAATTATGGAAAATTTACGGCTAAATTTTATATAGAAAAATTACAATCAATTCTACTTTTGGCGCGTATCACCGAACACGTGCTGCACAAAGCTTAATATTAGAGAAGAATATTATGAAAAAATATATTGATTAAATTTTTCGTGTATATTGGCTGACAGGTGGTACTGTCATGCTGCAGTTTTCACTATTTATGGGAAAACTGTATATCAGATTATATAGCTATATCTCTGGTTCTTTGTACCAAACGTAATATATGAGATACCAATTTTGAAAATGGATGCTGCCTTAATTTGGGAATATATTAACGAACAAGTGGCGCCACTATTCACAGCTACATATTCATATTCTGTAATTTTTTCTCTTATGGCTATGTCTTAGAGCCGATTGATTAAAACTACATCAAATTCAATATGTTGTTATTATTATTATTATATTGTAAAAAAAAAAAAAAATTTGGTTGTTTTAACCGGCAAGGTGCACTGTTTTGTAGAATGATACATAAGAAAATTTTGTTGATGGTACTAGATTTTTTTTTTTTTTTGTAATAACTAAAACTAGTTTTACATTTTCTATGTTAATAGCGGAATGTGTTACATTCATTAAAATTTTTGTCTTCCGATTTCCGGTAAGTTGACAAATTTCAGGAAGCTCTGAACACGATTTGACACTTTTTCGAAACTGTTCGTCAGCCTCTGTGTGAAAATCATGCAGCAACTAGCATATGCAGCAACAAAATATGCAGCAACAAAAACTAATGTGAAGAATTTCAAATAAATTATTATTTAAATACACTTTGTCATAAACTGAAATCCATGAATATCAACTTTAAGACGACGTTGTGACTTCTACGATATTCAGAAAAGGCTATGTCTATGAATTGTGAATAACTGCACAAAATTTGATAAGTAAAAGCGCCATTATGGAACACTCTATTGATTTAATTTTTGTGCATATCAATCGACATGACGTTATTTTGTCAATTTTACCAGTGTATAGAAAGGCTGTATCTCAGCTTATATAGCATATAAATGCACCAAATTCAATATGCAAAATAGGCAAACAACAACAACAACAAAAAAAAAAAAAAAAAAAAAAAAAAAAGAAAAGAAAAGAAAAGCCGTCTTAATTTGGGTGTACTCCGACAGAGCAGTAGCACTGCTTTTACTCAACTTCACCGGTTTTCAATGTGGCTGAAATTGCACGAGACTGTAAAATTAAAATCTTTGCTAAAAGATATAAGTATATTTTTTTACATGTCAGCCGGTAAATGGCGCTGTTTTATACATTAGTATTAGAAAAAGGTTTAGGATGGTCACAGCATAATATTTTTTATGAGTTTATATAAAAATTGGAAATACAATTTTGCAACGTTATTAATCTGTTATAACGAGAAACAGTATATTCAAGAAATTATCCTCGGAATTGAATGGCACGGGGTTCGTGGATAATGCATATCACGGATAAAGCACAAAAAAAGCTGCAAATGACATAAAAAATACTCTAGTTTAAAGCACGATTGTATTATGTATAAAACTTAATACAAACTGTGAAAGCATTCAAAATTTACTAAAAATATTTGTATTTTATAAACTATAGCATGTAAAAACAATAAATAAAAATGTGTACTTAAGATGAAGCCAAGGTACAACCTGTAAGCTAATTTATGCACTAAATTAAACAATACCGCACGCTTGCCAGTTTTTTAATTTATTCAGAGCATTATAAATATCCATCCTTTTTTACACACATTACTTCATTTTTAGTGAAATTTTCTCCATTATGTAATTAAATAAGAAGAATAATGACTTTCAAGAATAGTGGTATAAGAAAAAAAAAAATCAAAGCAGTGTTTGGGGACTGCCGATAAAAGTGAAAACTAAGTAACTTGTGAATTGTATCGTCGAGCTATTAGATTATTATTTTCGAATTATTTTTGGTTTGTAAAGAAGTGTTTATGATCTGTATTATTTGATTCGTCACAATATTTGTAGTTACCCAAATTAAATGAACTAAGCCTTATATTAGGTAAAAATATTGATTACTTATGAAATTATCTTAATTAGTAGCTAAGATACAAAAGAAAACCGATTCAGGACCCCCAAAACGTGTAAATCAGGTGAAATCTTGAATTCCACTTTCGATAATATAAAAGAACTTTAAAATACCTTTTGAATGATGTATTAAAAATAATTTAATCATAATTAGAAACTGCAATATTAAAATTTAAAAATATTACAGCGCCATCTAGCGGTAGAAATTTCTGTAATCCACTGTTTGATTCCAAATCAACAAAGCTTTCTAATGATGTATTACTTATGAAATTATTTTAATTAGTAGCTGAGATACAAAAGAAAACCCATTCAGGAGACCTCAAAACGTGTAAATCAGGTAAAATTTCGAATTCCACTTTCGATAATATAAAAGTACTTTAAAATATCTTTCGAATGATGTATTGAAAATAATTTAATCATAATTAGAAACTGCAATATTGAAATTTTAAAATATTACAGCGCCATCTAGCGGTAGAAATCTCTGTGAGTTACTGTTCGATTCAAACTCAAAAAATTTTCAAATGATGTACTACTCCGATTCAAAAAATTAGAATAATGTAAAAAAGAATGAGTTTGATGTTGCTAACGCGTCAATTTGCATACTGCGTCCAGGAAAAAATATATTAAAAGTATCTAATTATCTTCAGAGCATTTATAAATATAACATAAATATTTATTTTTATCTGATATATTAATAATTAACTATTTAAAAAATATTAGAATAATTCAAAGAAATAGAATACCTCGATAGCATGGTTCAAAAAATTAGAATATTCAAATTTTTCTTATAAGTTGAGAGAACGGCTGCGGGATTAACATCTGTGGGACTATAAAATGTGCTCCGTTGAAAATGAAAAGTCGTTTGGCATTTGATTGTAGCGTAGTATTTGCTTAATATGGGACGAAAGAGCGATTTATCTGAGGCTGTGAAATATCGTATTGTGTACTTGCACGAAATAGGAAAAACACAACTTTTTATAGCAAAAGAAGTGAAATGCTCTCAAGCAAGTGTGAGTAGAGTTTTGAGAGAATATTCTAATAATAAGTGTTTTCAAAATAAACACTTTAAAAGTGGTCGAAAGCCAGTAACTTCAAGAAGAGATGAAAGGCAATTGAAAAAGATTGTGAAGAAACATCGTTTTCGGAGTGTGAGATATGTGCATAGAAAATGGAAAGAAATGGGTATAAATGTCTCCAAATCTACAACACTACGACGACTTCGCAAATTAGGTTTTAGATCACGTGTGCCTAAGATAAAGCCATTCTTATCATCTAAGCAAAGGGCTGCTAGAGTTAAATGGTGTAAACAAAGGCTATTTTGGGATCACGACGATTGGAAAAAGATACTTTTCAGCGATGAAAGTGTGTTTTGTGTGTCTCACGGAAATCAAGGTATACGTGTCTGGAGACTCAAACATGAAGCTTATAAGAAAGAATGTTTAAAACGTTCGTTTAAATTTGCGACCTCTGTTATGGTATGGGGCTGCATGACTGCTGAAGGCCCAGGCAGGTTGTGTATTGTTTCCACAACAGTCAATTCAGAAGTCTATCAAGAAATTCTTGAACATTTCATGATTCCTTCAGCTGAGGATTTATGTGATGACGATTTCTTGTTTCAGCAAGATTCAGCTTCTCCCCACACTTCCAAATCAACAACTAAATGGCTCAAAGAGAAGGACATACCTGTACTCCCTTGGCCTGCAAACTCACCCGATCTAAATCCTATCGAGAATTTGTGGGGAATTATGAAGAAACGACTTCAAGAAGTTGCGCCTAGAGACAAAAAAGAACTTATTTCTAGTATAAAGAGCATATGGGCGAATTTGGATAAAAAAGATTGTGAACCTTTAGTTAAAAACATGCCAAAACGTTTAAGAGCTGTCATTAAAGCTAAGGGTGATGCAACAAAGTACTGATTAGCAAGTAAAAATACTTAGAGTTTAAATTATGTTCAATATATTTTCATTATTCTAATTTTTTGAACCATGTTAGAAAGTATTCTAATATTTTGAATTTTTTGTTGTTAGCTGATTTAAATATATTTTCTATTTCATTGTAATGTGTTTACATTTTTATAATCTGCAAAATATGCAGATTCATATTATAGTACTTTATATTTGATATTGTTGATTATTTATTTGATAAATTCGATTTTCATTTCCCTTGACCATATTTCTTTTCATTATTCTAATTTTTTGAATCGGAGTAGTATTAGTTATGAAATTATTTTAATTAGTAGCTGAGATGCAAAAGAAAACCCATTCAGGACACACCAAAACGTGTAAATCAGGTAAAATCTCGAATTCCACTTTCGAAAATATAAAAGAACTTTAAAATATCTTTTGAATGATGTATTAAAAATAATTTAATCATAATTAGAAACTGCAGTATTGAAATTTTAAAATATTACAGCGCCATCTAGCGGTAGAAATTTCTGTAAGTTATTGTTCGATTCCAACTCAACAAAGCTTTCAAATGATGTATTACTTATGAAATTATTTTAATGAGTAGCTGAGATACAAAAGAAAACCCATTCAGGACACATCAAAACATGTAAATCAGCTGAAATCTCGAATTCCACTTTCGATAATATAAAAGTACTTTAAAATATCTTTCGAATGATGTATTAAAAATAATTTAATCATAATTAGAATTTGAAATACGTGTATTAGAATAAAATTTAATTTCCAATTAAAATGTAATTTTTTTCCAAAATCGACGAAATTTAAACTGCAACTATCCCCTGTGCTGTTAATGGCGTACAGAAAGTTTGAAAAAATTTAGAAAATTGAAGCATTTTGAAAATTGCAATTTTTATTCCTAGTAGAAAAACCCCGTGATCTCAACTGGTAAAAAATATGTTTCTTCTCATGGAAAGCCTTCGCTGACGATGACGTGAGTTTCATGATTTTTGTTCACCCAAAAGTACTCAACGCGCCTAAAGAAGTTTTCACTTCAAAAAGAGGGCGAGTATTAACGATAAGTTAAAATATTGGCATGTCTGGGTAACGTACTGAATTGTACAAAAAACAAAATAAAAACAACAAAGTTCTTTATACATATTTTTGTTCCATAAAAATAGTAAACTTTTGTTTTTGTTTCTTACTGAAAAAAACTTTTCTCTTAATATCGACTTATAACTGCGCTCGCAGATAATTGGGAGTTTGCTATATATTCTTAAATATCATAGATGTTATTATGACACTGATTGAATCAGAGATTTCTTTCATTATTATCATGAAAATAATATTTCTTTTAATAAAACGCAGTTCTATAAATGATTTTATTAAATCCAATAAATATTTTTTGACTGATCTCATAATAAATCGTTTTATTCATGAAATATAATTTATAATTGAAATAATGTAGAATAATGGAATTGTTAAAGCGACTTTTTTTTTTTTTTTAAGTATAATTTTACTAAACAGAATACTGTGCTGTGTGAGTTTTGCAGAAGACAAAAAGCGATTAAAAATAGTAATGCATGTATACCATCCGATATAACTTCTTAATTCCAAACTTAAAACTTCGCATGAAATACATTTTACAAGCATAAAACAGTTTCAGTTGTAAAATATTTTAAAACAGAAAAATATTATCGGAAGCGATGGAAAGCTTTTCAGCAAATAAAAGAAATACATGACATTTTTTATTTTATTTATTATTTATTTATTTTTAAAGATTTGAAAGCTCACATCGATGAAAAAACAGCAGACGAAAATACGAAAATGCATTGATATCTGAAAAATATTTCATTCGTTTATTTCACGATATTTCATATTCTTTTCTGCGCTTTAACGTAGACGAATATTATGAAAGCAAGCGATTTTTTTTTTTTTTTTTCAAAATATTTATAAAATATTTTCTCTTGTGGTGAAGTTTGCTATTTTTCAGATAGAATAATTCATGGCAGAAAGTTGAGGATAAAATCAAACAATTTAAGCGGAGAAAAATACATTTTGATATACTGTTCGCCGTAAAAGCAGAGAGACGTTTAAATTGTTTTATATAAAAATGCTGAAAAACAACGATCATATTGTAAATATTTTAAGATATTGCTTTTTAGTAACAAATATACAATAAATTAAAAAGCATTATGTGTTATAAATGTAATCGAATGTAACTTTTTTGTTATAAAAACTTTAACAGTTTAATTTACATTTTTAATTATTTTTTCTTTTGTTACCCTACCTCCTTTCTAAAAATCCCCCCCCCTCTAACATTTAATATTCTATGAAAAATACACGTGCATACATTTTAAATACTAAACTAAAAAAAAAAGAAGAAATCCAACAGCTATAATAAACTGTGTTAATTGAATTTAATAGTGCATAGCAAATATAGCATCGATATAATGCATAGTATTCCCGTAATTTTTAATGTTTGCATATATTTTTAGTATATTTTTTAAATTACAATTATTACGCATTTTTTTTGTGCCTTCTTTCATTTATTATTATTATTATTATTTTAAGCAGCCCGGATTTACCTAACAGGACAAGTCAAACATTTAAATTGCATAATAAATTTAATTACACATATATGAAGAAATACCAATCAATTATCTGAACCCCTTTTAAATGCTCCCGGAAAACCACTTAATATCCACTAGTTTAGAAAAGAAAAATTCAATTGATTAAAGTGATTTTTAACTCAACATTAAAGCCCAATTTAAGCATAGCATACACATTAATATTGAAAATATAAAATTTTCCGCTCATTAACATTTTATTTCACGAGTTGGAAAAAAAATTACCAAATAATAATAAAATTTTTCATGTCTACGTGCTAAATTCGTCTAAATAAATTCAATTTAAATAAATACATTTATATGATGATATTTTTGGAAAATATTTATGTATACAATGTTGATTTATTCAAATTTTAAATCAATTTTTAACGAAAAATTATGAAGAGTTTTATGAATGGAAATTTATGAAGAGCACTCATAAATTGAATGAGTGCTTAAAACTTTTAGTTTTAAGCACTCATTTAATTTATAGTCTGAGGGAGGGTTTTGAAAACCCTTTGATTAACCAAAACCCCATATAAACGAATTCATTTATACTGGAATACAGACTGATATTGAAATACGCTTAATTTGAACATGTGTGTGTGAACATTTCCTATTCATTCCATCAAAAGAAAGGTTTTTTTTCTTCTTCTTTTTTTTTTTTTTTTTAAATAGTTGATGTTCTTTTTTTTATTATTTAGGGAAGGTGTGTGTGTGCGTGGGGGGGGGGGGGGCGTTATACAGAAGAAAATATTACTTTGCTTCTATATTCATCTTCATCCATTAAAGATTATTTTTATGAAACTATTCATAAGTTTACGAAATGTATTGACTCTATAAGTAGGAATCAATGAAAAATTGGAAATAATGAGATAATCTACATAAATAAAGAGGTGTGTGTGTCTGTTTGCGCTCTGGTGCTCGCACTGATCACAGAGCTACAAGACAGGGTTTCTTCGACCCTTTACATGTACATCTCATTGAGAATTTTTCGATTTTCGAATTCTAGTTTTTTTAATTATTATTATTATTTTTTTTTTTTTTCATTTCATCCATTGATTTCTCTGTTTCATTTTTCTAAAATTTAATCTTTCGTTCAATCATCTGCATATCTTTGCAACGGTTATTAAGCTATTTACTTTTTATTTATTTAATACATTGATTACAAAGCGAATTTTTCTTTCTTTTTTTAAGTTATTTATTCAAAAACAAATGGTAATGCACAGTAGAAAAAGTTAAGTATATTAAATTTTAAAATTTAAAAAAGTATCTGTAACATTTATGTTTATGCATAATTTTGATAATATAACAAGTTTTTATTTTTCTTTTTTTTTTTTTTTTTTTATGAATTCCTTTGAAAGGATTTTTTTTTCTAATTTATTGTATTTATCTGGAAAAACGGTAATATATTGTAGAAAGGATTAAACGTATTATAAATAAATAAATTATTGAATAATTAAAATAAGAGGTGTGAAAGTTCCGTTTAAATAATTACAACTGTATACAGTTTAAGTTCCAAAAGTGAAATAATCAGGATTTTCGAATTATCTTTTAACAATACTGTGCGTATTGCTTTTAAATCCTTTATTTTTAACTAAAAATGAAAAAAAAAAAAAAAAACCCTATGTTGAAATAAAATCTTAAAAGTTAACTAAAATTATAAATTTATAATTACAGTTTGCAAAATGCTACATGCAAAAAGTTTTTGAAATAAAACAAAGTGCTAACTATATGTATAACTTAAGCTTACCTGACTTGAATCATTTGTTAATTATACGATAAAAAACCTTTTTAAGAAGTAAAATTATACTTTCAACCACAAGTATATTTGGTAATACAGAAGCCTATATAAAAAGTGTTCAACTATTTCATCGGATAATTTTACAGTTATTTAATATTACGCTCTTCGGTAAACATTTGTTTAGCAAACAATTTTCAAATGAATTAAAATTACTTGAATTTGGAGAGAATGTGTGTTGCTCGCTAAATCATCACCTTTGTCTCTTTCGCACCAAATACAAGTATTTTATTTATTTATTCATTTATTATTGTATTTATTTTACTTTATATTTATTGTACTTTATATTATTTTACTTTATATTTATTTTACTTTGTATTTATTTTACTTTATATTTATAAATTTATTTTATTTTATTTTATTTATTTATTTATTTTACTTTATTTATTTATTTATTTTTGAAGATTATTTACTAAGATTCCGCCGATAAATTCGACTGATTTTATATTACGAAAGCAAGTAGTATCAGTGGAGTTTTTTTTTTTTTTTTTTTTTTTTTAGGACTGAGGGCCTATTAGTCTCAGACAGCGATTTTTGCGTTGTCGTTTTCGATAGTTGGACATTTGTCGAAATCATTTTCGATAGTTGGACATTTATCGAAATCTAAAATTTATCGAAAATATAATTGAATAATTTGAAAGCGATGTTATAATTGGGAAGAAAAAAAACTAATAGCCCTCGGTCCTAAACTAAATTCTGCTTTTGCCAGAATTTCATCAAAATCTTTTTTTTTTTTTTTTTTTTAAGAAAAAGAAAAGAAAATTTATACAGTATCGTTACAAACGATATCGAAAAAGTTTTTTTAATAATTTTGAATTAGGAAATAAATAGTGCGCGTGCAATAATTTGAAATAAAAATAAATAAAAATATGAATTTAATGATTTGATTTTTATATAAAACACGATCGCGTGCTATCTTAAAAAGTAGATGTAAAATTTAAAGTTTAATTTTCTTGGCAACAATTATAAATTAAAATAAATAATTTAATGAAAGTTTGTTCTTTAGATATACGTCCGTGTAAGATGTCAAAAAATATACGACAAAGGATTATATCTCTTTATTTTATGTTATTTTATTTTTCATAATAGTCTCAGTACGCGCTTTAATATAATAAAGCGATATTACATCATAGACAAATATTGTACTTCGGGGATTTCAAAAGTAAAGAAAGCTACGAATTTTTAATTGTGAAGAAAAATGAGGCATCTAACTTAATATATAACAAGACTATTACGGAAAAAAAAAAAATACAAATTTTATCAAGGGGTCTACATTTGTTATGTCTAAAAAACAACGCTTCAGCAACGAACAGAAAAATTTCACAAAGTAAGGAAGCATTTTTCCCTCAATTACCAGAGCTGTTTTTATCTTCAATCTATTGGCCAAAATTATTGAATTAAATGTTAGAGAAACTTTTGGAAACATACTTTTGACATATATTTATCTGATTCTCAAGCTATTACTAAAT
Organism: Salticus scenicus; assembly: GCA_963930645.1. NCBI lineage: Eukaryota > Metazoa > Arthropoda > Arachnida > Araneae > Salticidae > Salticus > Salticus scenicus. Next base: position 344,590,446 of record OZ005650.1, on the reverse strand, counting down.
ACTAAATTAAAAAGCAATTTAAAAATCGAAATGAGGACATATTTATTCTTGACAGTTTATTACATTTTTCATTTTACTGCGAGCAAACAACACTCGATCAAAAAAAGGTACATAGAATTTTGAGGGTTTTTTTACCAATGAAAAGGAGTACATGGTTATCATAAAGACAACAACAACAAAAAAAAAAAAAAAAAAAAAAAAAAGAAAAGAAAGAAAAAGAAAGAAAGAAACAGTCTGTTAAAATATTAGATAATAATTAAGCTAGCTTGAAAGTATTGCAATATATCAGTATTGTTTACAATAATCTAGGGTTTTTAATTAATCAATAATACAAAATACGTGCCATACCTTTAGATAAAAAAGATAAATTTGATTATGTAACACATTATTAAGTATTTGTCTATCATTGACTTTTTGTAAAACAGATTTTAAGGTTTCGCTGAAAACTCGTAGAATTTATAGCTATATCGTTGCAAACATAACAAAATAAAAAATCTGGAGTGACTCCACTCGACTTTCCGAACATTGAGTAATTAACAGTTTTGTAGATAAAGTAAAGAAAGAGAAGTTGTTAAACAAACAAAAGAGAGAAAACCATAATAGAGTGTTTGAGTATTTTTCTCCATATATTACATGATGTTTTATTTAACGCTACTCAACTTTGAGCCCATAGATCCTAATGACAAAGAATTTTTCGCTGCGTCCCTGTAAAAACCTATAAATGCTAGATTCACCAAAATGCTTATAGTTAGTGAAACAGTGATTTATAATACTCATATAAATTTTCAGCTATATTGAATAAGGCGTTTAGATGCTATCGTACTTTTAAAAATTTGGTCCCATAAGCCATAATGATAAAGAATTTTCTTTGTGTCCCTGTAAAAAACTGTATGTGCTAGATTCACCAAAATCTATACAGTTGGTGCAACTGTCACCTATAGCACGTGTACAAATTTTTTGCACAGATTAACAAGGCGTTTAGACGCTATCACACTTTTAAAAATTTGGCCCCATAGGCATAATGATAAATAATTTTTCTTTGTGTCCCTGTAAAAGAACTATAAATGCTAGATTCTCCAAAATCTATACAGATTGTGTATTTGTAACCTATAATATGTGTATAAATTTTTTGCTCAATTGAATTAGGCGTTTAGATGCTATCGCACTTTTAAGATTTTGCTCCCATAGGCCATAATGATAAAAAAATTTTCTTTGTGTCCCTGTAAAAAAACTATAAGTGCTAGATTCACCAAAATCTATAGGGTTCGTACTATGGTGACTTACAATATACGTACCAAATTTCAGGTTATTCGAACAAAGCGTTTAGACGCTAGCGTGTTCACTCACAGACATACACACATACATACACACATACATACATACACACATACATACACACATACATACACACACACATACATACATCATCGCAAAAATAGTGAAAACGGACTCATTGGACCTCGAAACGTATAGAAACATCAAAATCTCAAATTCGGATTTTTGACATGATTACAATACTTTCCTCACTATAGTGTTCGGAAAGTAAAAACGAAGAAAGAAAGATAGATAGATAGAAAAAAAATGAAAGCCAAATATCTCACAAGAAATATTTACAGTGAGATACGGAAAATGACAAAATATTAATAAAAATAATAAATACATAAATAAAGCATTTTTTCCGTTAAGAAAGTTATCACTAAAAAGAGGAATAACCATCTTTTAAAATATTTTTTCAGAGCAATACAGAATAATTTCCTTAATTTAAAGTCTTAAACGGAAAACAATAATTGTTTTTACTACTTCCGTTTACTTTGTTATTTTAAAAGATTTTTTTTTTCTTTTCGGAATTAAATATAAAACTGTATTAAAATTTAAAATAGATGTAAAAAGCATGATTTTGTCTATTTAAATAGAGAAATAATTAATTTGTATTATTTATTCCTTTTTTTTTTCAAATAACATTAATTTGGATGAAGTATATAAATATTAAAAAAACTTCCTGAATAATTTATTACAAGCCTAGTTATTTATATTATATAAAGTTTTTTTTTTTTTTTTTTTTTTTTTTTTAACCAAACATTTACCATATAAAATCATATATTACCAAAAGCGAAAAAAGTGAAATGCATTAAAGAATATAAAATATTTTCCCTAACTAAAACGAGATAAATATACAGAAGTAAAAGTTAACAGATAGCTATCGCATGTCTGCTAATGGTCTTCGCTGACATAAATTTATCGTTAAACATTAGGGAGATAGAAATGTATTTCCAAAAAACATTTTTCTCCTTTTTTTCATTTACTATTTATTTTTGTGAGACAGAAGTTAAACCATTTTAACATAGATGCTGCTGCAAATATATTTGTATACTTGTGGAAACATTTCGGATAAAACAAAATTGTTATAATGGTTTTTATTCAGATAGACTTTCTGCTAAATGTCAGATGTAAAGGTTGTCAACAAAACTATTTGAAGTGAATATTTATCATTATTTGTATAAAAAATTATCATGAAAAATAAATAAATAAATAAATAAATAAAATATATGAAAATCCATTATTTTATGAAAATGTGATAATCTATTTATATTTTGTTAAAATAAAATTTTATGAAAATATAAATTGATTGAAAATATGTTTTCATGCAGATATTTGTATTTGATATTTTTGTGTCTAACTCAATACAAAAATTAAATATATCCGATAATGCCTAACAACTTAAATAACACACCACTTGAAACATAAAAAATTTAAAATAATAATAATAAGATGGAAAACTATACTGTATCTCTGTGCGTGCGTTTAAATGTGTATGCAGGTCGCTTGTCTAAAAATTTATAAATATAGTACAATACTGCTGAAACTAAATCTGTGGTATTATTAATTAACAATATTCATTACAATGAAACATGATCTGTCTATGCGATTTGCTCTAGAGCAATGGTCGCCAACCGTTGATCCTTGGACCTTTATTGGTACGCGTAAGAATTTTGGTGGTCCACGGAAAAAACTTGTCCTTAATTTGTCCTTATATACATAATATTATAAATTACAGCATTATTATTGAAATTTTATTTTTCCGACTGAGTGAAAATAATGCCTGGACCGGGAGTCGAACTCCGGATCTTTGACTTACAAGGTCAAGGCTCTACCAACTGAGCTATCCAGGCCGACACCCCGGTCAGCATTACTCACTCAGACAACCCTTAGGCAGAAACATCTCTGGTCTATCATGTAGATAGCTCGACAGAAATAAGCCGCAGGAAATGGAAAACACCATTAGATAATGGGAGAAAGAAATACAATTTTTATTTATTTGTTTCTGCCTAAGGGTTGTCTGAGTGAGTAATGCTGACCGGGGTGTCGGCCTGGATAGCTCAATTGGTAGAGCCTTGACCTTGTAAGTCAAAGATCCGGAGTTCGACTCCCAGTCCAGGCATTTTTTTCACTCAGTCGGAAAAATAAAATTTCAATAAATACGATTTTCTTATACAGTAATAAAAATTGTATTTCTTTCTCCCATTATCTAATGGTGTTTTCCATTTCCTGCGGCTTATTTCTGTCGAGCTATCTACATGATAGACCACAGATGTTTCTGCCTAAGGGTTGTCTGAGTGAGTAATGCTGACCGGGGTGTCGGCCTGGATAGCTCAATTGGTAGAGCCTTGATCCTGTAAGTCAAAGATCCGGAGTTCGACTCCCGGTCCAGGCACTATTTTCACTCAGTCGGAATAATAAAATTTCAATAAATATGATTTTCTTCCACAGTTGATTGTGTGATTTTTAATAAAAATTGTACAGCATTATTGTTCAATTGATTGTTATGTTAAGTAACAGCACAGAATAGACTGCCGTGGCTGTAATATCATTGCCTACCATGCGAATGGACTCTAGTTCGATCCTTGCTGGATGAGATTGTGATTTTATTTAATGAGAGAATTTTCATAGTATGCCCTACGGTTAAAATAATCTGTTGTGTACGAATATTTTCCGTTTTGTTCTGTTACAAAAAACTTCTGTCAACGAATTTTTTTGATAGTACACAAATATTTCTGGCAAATTTGTTGCCAAAATTTTTCTCTCATGCAACATAATTTGTTTTTACACTGTATAATCTCGAAATCTACGTATTAAAAATTTGTGTTTCAGTATGTTTTATCTTTATAAAGAAAGAAATTATTGTGAAATAATTGGAAGAAATTAAAAAATGGATATATAAATGATGGCGAAATGAAATTATGAATATATGAATCCTTTGTAATGCAAAGAATTGTCTCTTTATTTCCAAGAATTGAATCATAAACTTGAATTACAATTGCTAAATATCGCCTCTTGTATTCGCATTTATTTACAGAGATTTTGAAATAAGTTTAGCCATGACAGTATAGGAAAATGCTCTAGAATTCTACTAGTGATTTCTAGAACTCACTATCAAAGAAAGCTTGATTTTATAAGGATGACATGGAACTATTTTTTCTACAGCCAAATTTTATTTTCTACACATCAAACACAGTTTTTTTTTTTTTTTTTTTTTTTTTTTTTTCACTACAGAATCTATTGCATACCAGACGATGGTATTCCCTCGCTCCCACGGAAGCACAATTTATCCTTTTATTCAGTTTTTCATTATTATATCAATCTTGCTTTGATGATACAAACTTTTCCTATGCGAAATTGAAAAATATGTAACCACCAGATAAAATCCAGATCAATGGCTACTGAAAAATTGTTTATTTTGATGCCAACAATTTAATTCCGTAAAATTGTTAGTACCCGCCCCTTTGTCCACACCAAATTAATTTTTGAGTATTTTTCTTCAATTGTAATTACGATTTAATGAGAAAAAATATACTCAAAAAAAAAAAAAAAAAAAAAAAAGTTTGGAGAAAGAGGAGGGTTATCAACAGTTTTATGATATATTAATTAGAATGTTGGCAGTATATATATTGAGATGTAGTAAATTTATGTAGTTTTGTAAAACAGAAATTGTCTTTAGGAAAGTCCCAAAAATTTTCTGTTTTTTAACAAAATATTTTTAGTGTAGAGGCAACAGTTAATCAATTATAGAAATAAAACAGTAGCAGTAGCAGTTGTAGGTATAAGTCGATAAATTATAAGGTATAAGTCGATAAGTTGCAAGTTAGTAACAATGCCTTAGTCTTTTGTATCGTTTGTAAAATTCTGATCATCACTAAAAAATAATTGAAAAGAAAACTTATTTGTTGTTTTTCAGAGACCCTCTTCACATTGTCATTATCCATATTTATACGTTTCCCCAGCATTCCTTAACATTTCAAAGATTGTCATTGTAGAAAAGGCAGATATACTTGTAGGTTACTTTAATCAATGGACTTTGAAACGAAGTTTTTGTATGCAAAAAAAGAAATAAAATATGTAATTACCAGATTTAACCTGTATCCATCCTTACAAATTTTAAATGATGAGATTTTTTTTTAAAGGCTGAGATGTAATTTTATAGTAAATTATTATAGTTTTAGAAAACAGAATTTTTTTGTAGGAAAGTACAGAAATTTTCTATTTTTTTTAACAGAAATATTTACAGTGTATATAATATTTAAATGTGTGAAATGGCTATGAAATAGCTTGTAACAAAAAAAAAAAAAAAAAAAAAAAAAATGTATTTAAAAATAGTTCTTTTCTTAATGAATGAAAAAAGTTCCTTTTTCTGTTCATTCATTAAACATTGCCATAAAAATTTCATTTTAATAACTAATGAAAAATATTTTTCAAAGAGAAGTTAAACATAATTTAATAAGACACCGCTTTTAAAACTTTCTAAAATTTAATTAAGTCGAAGTAAAATAAAAAACTAAATTCTCTTCTGGTTTCGTTAAAAGTTAAAGTCGCATATAAATAAGTTAAAGTTTCTTTTACTTCTTAAAATGAAGAAAAAAATAAACACAGACTACCTTTTACCATGATAAATTTTGATAAACTCTAAAAACTTTACCATTTTCAATGTATAAAATTTAACTTTTACAAAAATTACTGCTTAATTGGTATCTTTTATTTTAGATATAATAAGAGAACCTTAAATTTAAAAATAATAATTAAAAAAATTTAAACAATATATGATGTAAAATAACTACTTTCATCAGTATAAGTCTTTCAAGATTTCTCAAATAATGCGTCCAATATCTAGAACCTATATTTATGTTTTCAAATATTTTTTTTAAACAAAATTCTTAGACAACCATTATTAAAGTTTAATTTTAATAATAAAGCATATGTATACTTCGCTTTTTTTTCTTTTTTTTTTTTAATTTGAAGTTTCATAAATATTTATGTCTCCCCCCCCCAAAAAAAAAAAAAAATAAAATAAAATAAAAATAAAAAAATAAAATAAAAATAAATAAAAATGAATAAATATAATAATAATAATAATAATAAAATGAGTTTGTAACCATTGCAATTTTTAAGTGTAGAAATCTAAACTATATTAGCTTAACAAATAATTAAATTATTATTAAATGTAACAGGATAATAATAATTTTTTTCCCCATTTATTATGTAAATAATAAGATAACATAGAAAAAGAAGTTATTTTTAAGTAAGAAATAAACCAAAATAAGGAGTTTAATAACCATATGTTAAATAATATACAAAAATAATTTGCTTAAATAATAATGAATTTTGTAAAACATTTGAAATAAGAAAAATTTTTAGTCATACGACCACCGCTGACGGATATATCCGGTCACTCTGAACTGTTCTTTTTTCAAAAATACACATATAATACAAAATTATATAATTATGAATTTTTAGCCTTTTTTTTTTTTTTTTTTTCGAGTTTGAAGGTCCTTTATAATAGTCATGAGGATTATTATGAAATACATAGTTACATTTATAAACTACAGTTGAGTTAAGCCTATTTTAATACATTAAAAAAACTGTGCAGTGAAAATAACATAAAAATTTTCCTCTTTTCAAAGACGGTCAAAGTGTTAAATGTAATATTTCTATTTTTTTTAGAATGGCTGTTTGAGATAACATACATTTTTTTAAACAAATGATGCGTTAGTATGGAGTATTAGTTAAGGAAAATTGCCTATGCAGGATACCTGGTGTATGTGAAATGTCCTCAGAAATTAAATAGCGTGTTATCACTCGAATTTCCAGATAAGCAAAAATAAAAGTACATACGGATAAATTTCTAGTGTTTTAAAATAATTAAATTATTATGATATTTAATTCATATATATATATATATATATATATATATATATATATCTGATTTCTATGTTTCAATAAAATGACACTTTGAAGTTTATGCATTATCGTAAATTAAGTTATTCTCAATTTTAATCAAAATTTAATTTTAAATTATCACTTTTAGGTTTAATATTAAAATCAAACATTTCACTCAACTTTATCGTTCAGTTGATTAATACAAATTCAAAAATAAATTAATCGTTCGGTTATTTAATCGATTCCTCAATTAACTGTGAATCTTAACTGTATACAGACACATGTATATCTCGTGTTCTGATTTATGTGCAAGAGTGCAAGCTACTCATACAAGTTTTTTAATGTGTAATGTATGTTATACTTTAGTTTTATTAATTATTAATAGTATTTCATTTAACTATTTTTATTATTATTTCCATTAATAATATTGAATATGCTGCATGAATTAAAATATGATTTTTATCTGGTTTTCACATATATTTTCAGTTTTAATTTTCTCTTTTTTGGTGGTGTTATTGGGTGTAGCTTGTTGTAAATATTTAGCAATTTGCATACAACAAGACAGAAATAACACCCACTTTACATGCAACATTCATTCTATACCCTTGAAAAAGTAATGAATTTGTATGTTTCAATTTCTGGATGGTTGATTGTCGCAATCTCTTTTTGAATTTTTCTGTTTTATCTTTTTCAAAGTTTATTGTTTACGTCTATTCAATGTTTGAAAAGGTTTTCAATATATATATATATATATATATATATATATATATATATATATACAATATTAGCATTATAAACATGTTACATTAAAACTAAATAAATAAATAAATAAAGTGATTATTATTCTTATTAGAAGTTGTAATTAATTAAAAGTAATCTGATGCGGACACAATCAATTTAATTATACATATTTTTGGGGAAACATTGAAATTCTCGTATGTGATGTTCAAAAATAAACATCCAATTTCTAGACGATAAACGCGCTTCGACAAATATTCCCTAAACAATCTAATAAAACTATTACTCGCATCAGATAAGTCATGAACAGCGTTATATACACTGTTAAAAATAAAATGCTATATTTCACCAGAAAAATTGTTCCAATTAATTACAACCAATAGTCTGGTGCAGAATTTCTCCATTTCATTGGTACTTATATACAGTCGGTAATAAAAGTGTCCGAACACTAGCAAAAATTCCTATGCAAAAAGAGCACACTATGACTAAGAACAGGACTCGACAAGGATTTATTTAACAAAACCGTATGAAGTGTACTTTTTTTACATAGGAATTTTTGCTAGTGTTCGGACACTTTTGCTACCGACTGTACTTCTCAAATAGCACGATTAAAGTGTTGAAACATTGCATGAAAGAAATGATTGCAGCTTATTGGAACCATTTTTCTAGTGAAATATAGCATTTTATTTTTAACAGCGCAGTAAAGAGCGCGCATACCGCTTATCGAGAAACAGTAATCAACAACGTACAGTCGTCTGCAAAATTATTCGAGCGCTAGCAATAATCCCTGTCTAAAAAAAGTACACTTAAGACTGCTTTGTTAAATAAATCCTTATCGAGTCATGTTCTTAGTCAGTCTAAGAACATGATTCGACAAGGATTTATTTAACAAAACAGTCTTAAGTGTACTTTTTTAATATAGGAATTATTGGCTAGTGCTCGAAAAATTATGCTGCCGACTGTATTGCCGAATCTCACATTAACAAATTAACAGTTCTCAAAGTTCAATAGAATTCATTCGAGTGCAGATGGCTTTGTTTGACACTTCTTGGTGAAGTTTATTGCAGACCAAATGGTGTATATTATACTGAAGAAACTAGTTAACTCCGTTTCGAATTGAGAAAGGTCTTTCTGGCTACGCTAAATGACTAAATTTTAACTGAACAGGATTGCGAATCTGGTCAAGTCGCCAAAAAATGTCGTCAGGATCGACCTCCAATGAAGCGAATAAACTTTTTTTATGTTCTTTGTGCCTTTACATCATTTTCATTATATTCTACAACAACAATTCTAGTAAAGTAAATAAGATTTATCTTTTGTAACAATATTATCACGAGCTCTAATACTAGATTCTGTTGAAATCTCCAAATCGGGAAGTTATTTATTAAACAAAAGTTTTGAACTTTCGTGAATATCTCCAATACAAAAAGTCGTATAGCGACCAAAATTATAGGTGCACAACCAGATGTTATGACAAACTTACATTTAAATTTGGAACATTCTACCTCCAATCGCTGTCGAGTAATGCAAGATACATACACACATACACACACTGTCCCCAAAAAACACACATACACACAAAAAAAGTAAAATCTCGGATATCTCTGAAGTGGAAAGTCTTACCGAGACCAAAATTGGAGATTTACAACTACATGTTATGACAGTTTTAATTATAAATTTGCATGGTCTTCAGCTAATTGTTTTTGAGTTATGTGATATACAAAATCGCTTTTTCAATACTTTTTTTTTTGTCCATACAGAGAAGTAAAAGAGTTAGAGATTGAAAACATTTTAAGTTAATATATATATTAGCACAATAAATATATTTGTAACAAAATGTTCACAATTACATAATTGGCACTTTCTCATTGACCAGCATATTATTTAAAGCACATTTCATCGCAATATCATGGGAGTTTTTTCTCTGAACTCTGTATAGAGGAAATAACTTCATCATATGCATTGTATTTTCTTTCACCGAACATCCATTTGAAAGTGAATCTTCGTAGAAAATTAAATGAAACAGGCTTATAAAAATGTTGTCTGATTGTTTTTATTAAATTCCTCTACCATTTTGCTTCATATTAGAAGAAAAAAATTAATTGTTTTATTTTCGACAGTAATTTCCGTTTAACCCTTTCGCTACCAGCGTCACATATATGTGACGATCCGAATTTCTTACCTGAGCCCGGCGTCACAAATATGTGAGGGGTGTTCATTATCAATTTATGATAATTGTTTGCACCAAATCGTGTCGCACACAGACGGGTTATGTTATAAAACAATAAAATATGTACAGGATGATATTGGTCTTAGTTAGAACGTTATAGATACATCCCAGAAAAATAAATGACAGTTGGTATCATATTTAAATAATAAGACGTCTTGGCTGTGGTGGCGGTTTTTCTCCTGAGGCTCTGGTAGCAAAAGGGTTAATTGAAATTTCCCGCAGAAAAGAACGTTTTTCCTCCATATGATAAAATACAAAGCAAGTTTGAAAAAAATGTGAAAAAGAGAAAGAAAAATGCAGAGAAAATATTTTAATGCAATAAATTCAGAACAATCTAAATAATAATAATAATAATAATAATAATAATAATAATAACTTTTTTTAATGAAGAGGCTTTAAAAACTAACGTTCTAATTTAAATTTTAATGTAGGCATTTTCTTTTTCTATACTTTTTTTTTTTTCCCTAACAAACGAGCTTAAAAATTTCGATTTTCAAGATTATATAATGTTCTTACTAAAATTTTCTTTTTTAATGCAATTTATTGCACATGTTAAAAATATATATTAGAATTTGACTGACATGAAATTATTTTAATTTCTTTGACTATCTTCCAGAAAGAAAAAAATAATAATAAAAATAAATCTGAAGGGGGAAAAAAGTATACTGTAGAAAGAAAGAAACCTTACGACATGCTAATTGAATATTTCTTTATGATGTGATAATTAAGTTAATTAAGTTATTAATAGAACTCGTTACATTCTATTTCACTTTTTCATAACACCATTAAATAGAATTAATCTAAACGAACCGTAAGAGTTTTTCTTAATTTCATAAATTTGTTTACGCAATCGTAAGAAAAATAAATTATGTAAAAGCATAAAAAAAAGATATATTTATGATGTTATTTCTAATAAACTTTATTAAGAGAGTTATTTTATTTTTAAGCATATTTCACAAGTGTTTTTCAAAAGATATTGAATAATTTTATTAAATGGAAGACACTATATGCATGCAGATTTCCTACAATTTTTATTCCTCCTCAATTTCACGGTACTTATGATTCGCTTGGCTTTCATAATGTGAAAGCTTAGGTTTCAAAAATAAAACTATTTTTAGGAAATTACCTTTCAGTTTTTATTTTTATAAGGATTTAAAAAGAAAAGAAGAAATAAATATAGGTAATTTATGAATTATGAGTGTTGCTTTTTAAGACACATAATAATACATAAAAAAAAGACAAGAAAAAAAAATACATTTATGATTTGCTTGTTATGCATAATGTGAAAGATAAAGTTTAGGTAATAAAATTAGTTATAGAGTTCCTTTTTTCATAGTTTCTTATTTATTTTTTCTGCGCACAAGAAAGGTAAAGAACATATTTAGCAATTACTTTACAGTTATAACTTTTTTTTTTTTTTTTTTTTTTTTTTACGTATATATAAAAAAAAAAAGTAATAATAATAATAATAATAATAAATAAATAAATAAATAAATAAATAAGTAAATAAACTTTTAAGAATTTTTGTTTAAGAAAAAAAATCTTTATGCGTAAATTTAGAAGACGAAAATTGTTAAAATATATTGCTTTCCAATCATTTGCAGTGATGTAAATGAAGAAAATAAGAAACAAATTTTCCATTTACAGAGTTAATGATTAAAATATTTATATATATAAATATATTTTATCATAAATCATATATATGCATGTCAGCGGCGTATCGTGAATGAAGGTTTGGGTATGCTTAGACTGACCATACGTCCCCATTTTCTGGGGACAAATGGGGACTTATTATTATTATTATTATTATTATTTATTTTTTTTGAAGGCATTTTTCTAAGTTTTAAAAATTGTAGAAAGTAAATTATTAATCAATAATACTTTATTTTTAGTCCTTATTTATTAGGAATGAAAAAATACATCCATAATTGGATAATTGTAGCAGTTTTTAACTCTTCTCTATTATAAAGGTACTTTGATCTGCTCAGCCTAGGTATGCTCTACTCGAATAGTTAGAAACAGTACATTAAAAAATATATTCAATCATCTTATTGGTTAATTCGTTTATTTTTAGAAACAACGTAAGTATGACGGCATTTTAACAGACAATCAGATGAATGAGCTTTTCATGAAACGATATGTTTCTAACCACCCGTACGGAGCATACCCAAAACGTCATTCACGATACGTCACTCATGCATGTGTATATAAAGGATTAACTTTTTCTCTTAACATGGAAATTTAAATTTAGAATCATAATATTAAAATTCGATTTATATATGTGCAGAAATTTCCTCACAAATCGCCGAACGCAGAATAACGAGGATGGTACTGCGTAGAGGTCTGCACGGGCCGGGCTTCCGGCCCGAGCCCGAGCCCGGCCCGGCCCTCGGGCCGGGTTCGGGCCGAATTTTTGAATTCGCTCTCGGGCCGGGCCGGGCCCAGGCTCAGTTTTTTTGTGTATATTCGGGCCGGGCCGGGCCTTAATGAAATTTGTTCCGGGCCAGGCCGGGCCGGAATGAAATTTTCTCCGGGCCGTGTCGGCCCGATTCTTTTTCTGGTTTCCTCGTTAATCAACGAAAAAGGAAAGTGATAAAATATTTCTTCAGTCATTTATTTTACGTAATTTTACAGGCTTGTATGTCACGTAAAGTTCTATTTTGTTAAAAAAGTGTCTGTAACGTCAATTTAATTGTCTATCAGTCTGTCTGTCCGAAATCTAATTTTTCGCAAATATTTTTAGCACGCCTCGAAATTAATATATTTTAATTAAAGTAATATTAGATGGTTTCCTATTCAAAATAGCATGCATATCACTACCAGTTTGCGTACATGTACATAACAATAGAAATTAGATACATTACTGTGTATAAGGGTTTGTTTCTTATGATCTGTTGAGTTTAGGTGGTATAAAGGCTATAAAAATCTTTCCGCTGTAACTTTTTCTCTAAGGCTCCTTTTCTATTTCTCCAGTGGACGAAAGTAGCATCATTTTTATCATGGGCAAAGCAACTTTTCAATTGAATATGGTTGGATTAACATTAAAGTTTTGTTTACCGGAGCACATGAAAGATTCGAATACATTATGGTATATAAGACGAAATGGTTGAAAGTGCATTTTCAGTAGTATTAACCATTTAAAATACCTTCCTATATTGTTTGATGAATGCTAATATTTTCGATTTGACTTTCTGTTTGTCTTTGTGCCTTGTCTATAATAATGAATTTCTGTTTATATATAATTGACTTGTAAAATTTCAGCAGTTTTGTTAAAGAACGTACTATTGTTTGCTTATATAAAACCTCTGCAAAACACATACTAAAAATCTTTTTTATGAAAAGGCATTCATTATTTTTTTTTTCTGTTATTTTACATATTTTTGAATCGGGCCGGGCCGGGTCGGGCCTGATTTTATCTTTTTTTGTCCGGGCCATAAACCGTTAAAAAACAAACGGCCCGGGCCGGGCCGGGTAAGCAAAGTTTTCGTACGGGCCGGGCCGGGCCCGGGCCTCGAAATTCCGGCCCGTGCAGACCTCTAGTACTGCGTAAGGTATGAGGCCTCACGCTATCTCGTTTGAGTTCAAGTGCTCGCAAAAACAAAACATGATTATCTTAAAAATGTTCATAGTGAATTATTTTTTATTCTTTTATTTATTACAAATGCCAGGCTTTAACAATCAAGTCATTAGCATTTTTTCATTCTTTTATTTGATAAAAAAAAAAAAGAGTACATTTAGTAGGCCGTAAATAAAGGAAGCCTGTCATATTTTAAATAGATAACGATACACAGATAAATATGATTATTGTATATATAAACATACTTTATCATTTGTAAAAAGTAAGTTATTTCAGATTAATATAATATCTAACAAAAAGAAAAATTAAATTAAATAGGCAACTAATTAATTTAAGATATTTTACTTAAGTTTGACAATAAAGTATATGGTCAAGATCAGCAAGCTATAAATATTTAAAGTGTAATAAATGTCATGTTCAAATTGTTAAAAAAATAATTAGTCTCGCACCATTCTATAAAAATGCAAAAATCAGTATAAATAAAACATAAACAAAAATTCTTGCAGTTTGCATAGATTATTAACACTTTCCAATTTTTCGTTCCATTATTGAACCTTCTATATATTTTGCTTACGAGATCACACAACAGATAGATAGACTAATTGAGTACATAATCACACTTAAACATTGTTGGAAAGTAATTTCCAATTGTGTGGCGCTCAACGTATCGGAATATTTTAGTATAGCCCTGTAAATTGTAACGCTTAATGTACCCTATTCTGAAGAATCCTTTTTTTTTTAAAGCATAGGAATAATAAAGGTTAATTTCATTAAGATTTGCGCAGTACAAAAATGTTTAAATATGATACATAAATACTTCTCTCATAAAATGTAATGCATTGGCATTGTTTTGAGTTCCCTTGTACAGATACCAGATGTGTTATTTGTGCCGTTTTTAAAAGGAAACATACCATAAGGAATTTGAATAGCATATATATTTTTGAAGAAATTTTGAAAATATTTACGCACGCCAGAGGCGGACAGACGACAGTTAGACAGAGGGACAGATACACTAATTCAAACCATGATCACTTTTACACATTATTAAAAATTGTTAAAAAGGTATAGTGAAAACGTAAAGCAATTGCAGAAATTTCCAACTATAGTACTTCATGTATCTGAATATTTTTGTGTGTCCTAATAAACTTTAATGCTGATCATACTATATTGAATAGAAAATAACCATCCATAGTGAACTTGAATTCAAGGAATGCTCTGATTATTTACGGAAGTTAGAGCGCGGACAGACAAACTGAAGTCATAAATACTTTTCAACTTTGTTGAAAAATGTTAAGAAAGGAAGCCAATAACTTCTTTTGCAAGAAAATTACAAAATTACAACAACATGTATTCTTTTCAGCATTTTTTTTTTCTTCTCATTTATTGGGTGTACCGGAAAGTTCTTTCGTTTTGAATTAAAATACAGACATCGGAAATTTATCCTGGATAAAATTTAAGATATTCTTAGGTAATTTATAAGGTGTTATTTGTGAAGTACCATGTAAACACTGTTAAACAAAAATTTCCGGTTTCATTTTATTAATTCAAAACGACATAACTTTCCGGTACACCTAATACTTTCGGGGAAATAATTTTTAGAATTTGGATAGATCAAAGCGATATAAACATATAATTAATGAATAATAAACACATTTTTACTTTCTCTTACCCATAAGGTAGAGAAAGTATTGATTTTAGGTCAAATTTTCGAACGCGAGATTTTGTTATATTTACATGTTTTGAGGTCCCCTGAATACGAAAATCATGTTTTTAGCAAATGGTCTGTGTGTGTGTCTGTGTGTATGTCTGTGTGTATGTGAGTGTGTCTGTCTGTTATCAGCATATCTCAAGAACAAATAGTAGCAGACATTCCAAACTTGGTATTCTAAATGTGTATCATATATAGATGCTACAGTAAGCTTTTCGTTAAGATCAAGCAAATGGTTCGTATACAATCAAGAGAATTCTAATACATTACGTCTATGGGGGGAAATTGCAGGTAAGTAGAGTTTAACGTCTATAGACTGCACTAAACCAAATGAAACGAATATATATATTTTGTAATAGAGATAGTCAACTGGGAAAAAACTTGTGTATGTAGGAGCCTCGCCTCCCCCCCTGGGGGGGAAGTCCCCCCTCGAGGGGAGTAAATTTTCATGATGGGTATCTTTCAAAAGAGTTCGCCAATACCTTTAAAACGAATGGTTCAACCATCGATCTGCAATAATTTAAAACAAAGTTATCAATTTTTTTCACTTTTAACAAAAAAAAAAAAAAAAACTTAGAAAAAAAATCTTTTTTTTTTTTAATATTGAGAATAAAATGGACATTTTTTTTATATTTAGTGTTATACTACTTCTCTAATATGGAAATCGTCTGCATTATCATAAAAGATAATGTTTTTAAATACTAATTTTAATAAATTATTTTTTAAAAATAGAATTATTTTTTAATAACCGAATTAAATTTTATATAAATCTAGGTGCATTAAAGAAATGGGGGGTTGAGGGGGGTGGTAGCCCCCCTCATACAGAATTAATTATCATATAAAACTCTTCCGAAGCCTAATTCGAATTGTTTAACATAAGTTTACATAACATCGTTGTCTTACCTCTTAATCTCCAACCTGTATTTATAGTATTAAATTTCAGGGTAAGAGAAAGTCGTGTGAGTGACACACCAGATTATTATTGATACAATATATACCTTTCATAGCTCTTTAATTACAAGAAAAGTTTTTAAAACTTTATTACTTTGTTAACTATTAAAACTTTTTTTTTTACTTATTAAAACATTATTTTTAAATTTAAAAAATAAATAACACAAAATTTTACGTTGATTTACATTTCAGAGAACGCTTTGAAAATAAGAGAATAATATATTTTATGTAAAAAAGTTCATCCAATTAGGAATTTTTGGAAGTTTGGGAATTTTTTTGATTAATAATCCAATTTAATTTTCCTTTTCCGAAACTTCAACATTTTTTTTTTTTTTTTTTTAAGCACATACACGCACAAAAAAGCATATCAATTCTTGTATAAAAACTCACTTTAAATAAATTCTTAACTTTAGCAGTTTTCGGGAAGATTTAAACTTGCTTCTTAAACTTTAACACATGAGATCTCTAGGGTGCCCAAATACACAGCAGAATAATCTACTTTACTCAGAAATCCTTCTTATCAGGAAATTTTCTTAGATGTGAAGTTCTAAAGCCATTTCATCAGTAATTCCCTTTGATAATATCGTTTTAGAAGTCCCAAAACTGACTTTGAGATTATTTTGCTTTTGAATTTTCGTTTCTAAAAAATAAAAACGACGGGTTTCTGTTTCATTTTATTTTCTCCCCAATTTTTAAAAAAGAAGTAAAAAATGTTTGTTTCAACAGTGAAAAGACTACTTAACATTACTTTTTTTTTGACTAGAATGGAAATGTTTTACGATTTTAAACTGGGTATTAATGTAAATATATTGATATCATCTAGAAGCCTTCTTAACACTTTTCCTATGTTAGATTACGTTTGATAGATTTAAAATATAACGATTAAGAATTATTCCGAAATATTACATGAATTACTTATATAACATTTATAATTGTGAATCTTTGTTTTTATTAAAATTATAAATAGTTACGAAAGTGAATTTATTATATTTACCTTATTTTTCGATATATAAGTTGAAAGAAATAATATGTTAATGTCTTATGTTCATAAAAACATTATGTTAAAAAATATCATGTTCTACTTATTATTTTATTCTGCTTTATTAGATGAAATATTTAAAGAAATATTTATTTTATCTTATTTTTTTATTAGTGCTAGAGGCCTATTTCAGTCGGTTTATTGAATGGGGATTTATTGAATGAAGTCCCCCCCCAGGCCCAACTTTGACATGAGTCCCCCCAAGGTACCCCTATTTCAGTCGGTACAGCGTTGTCGAATTTTTATAATACACTCTTAATAGTGCTAAGGGCCTATTTCAGTCGGTTTATTGAATGGGGATTTATTGAATGAAGTCCCCCCAAGGCACAACTTTGACATGAGTACCCCCATGCCCAACTTTGACATGAGTCCCCCCCAAGGCACAACTTTGACATGAGTCCCCCCCAAGGCACAACTTTGACATGAGTCCCCCCCCAGGCCCAACTTTGACATGAGTCCCCCCAAGGCCCAACTTTGACATGAGTCCCCCCCAAGGTACAACTTTGACATGAGTCCCCCCCCCCAAGGCACACCTTTGACATGAGTCCCCCCCCAAGGCACACCTCCCCCTCATTGGGAAAAAGAGAAAAAACGTTGTTTTGCGGCTATAAGACAGTTTGGACTTCCAACGTTATTTGTTACAATATCTGCAGCTGAAACACATTGGTTTGATTTAATGAAAACTTTATCATGGAATTTAGATCGTCACGAATTAACTAAAGAAGAATTTGTCGATATTAACAAGTTTAGCAGTAGGCCTCTGGCACTAAATTAAAATCTGTCAATGTCAGATTTTCATGTTTTAAATAATGAAATAATGTCGTGTCTGTATAATTTTTTTTTTTTTTTTCATCTGGAATAGTATTATAACACTTTATTCTATCAAAAGAGTATATTTCAACAAAAGCGTACTGTTAAAAGTAAATAAATAAATTTTTAATGTTATTTAATAATATTTTAATGTTATTCTTTTCAAATTATCTAAAATTTTTTATTAGTTGCCTAAGATCATAGAAACTATTAAATATTTTCTAATACAATGTTATATCATGCGCATGAATATATTAAGAAATAACTCCAAAATTATATTAAAAAATTGGAATTATTTATTTTAAAAGTACATTAGGAAATATTTATACTAAACAAATGTAATTTGAGTTTAATAATGTACTGAAGCGTAACGATAAATATATAAGGGATGAAATATATTTTGTTTATTTAAGTAAGTATATAAAAATTTCGTCAGTGAAATTTTTTAATAAATTTTTATTTTTATCATATTTAGAAATATATATATGTGGGAAGTTCCTTGTACAGACAACAGATGGCGCTGCTTCTGATGCTCATCTTTCGACGAGAGGACAAACGGAAGATAGTTGAGATCTGGCTGCAGAAAAAAGATGTTGAGACCATCAGCGCGAAGGCTGATATGGTCATTTTCTCCTAATTAGAGCTTGATGTGCTTTTTATAGTTGTATAGAGCCATGGAGGGCTCAATGCATCACTCTCACATATTTGATAAAGTGCGTGAAGGTACTTTTGTGAATTATATTTGTGAGTAGGTGCTTAAATGTTGCTTTGTTACGGTTATACTGATAAAGTGAGCTCGTTCCTTGTTCTAAGCCTCGAAATCAGCAAATAGTTAATTATGCAAATTCTGCTATTATTTTTTTTTCTTTGTGTATCTTGTGTTGTATGTGTTACGTAATAAATGTTTAGTCATCTAAGTCGCATCTCATGATTGCCCCACCCCTAGACGCCCAGCCAAGATTCTACAAGTGGGGTCTCTGCCGCGATATTATGGCAACACCAACAAGTTATAAAAGGTAACTTTTAAAAATTTATCATTCTGTTTGATAATAAACAATAACGAGTAATGCATAAATTCAGCAAAAAGAATTTAGTACAGTTTTGAATTAGAAATTAATGGAGAAATATTTTTAAGAATAGTTCTGGTTTCGATTTGTATGTTTAAGATAAAATAAATATAGCACTTGAGAAGAATGAATAGAAGTGATAATATGATTGAAATATATGATTTTGAATAATCTTTTATAATTTTGCTTATTATTGTTTGCAGTATTATTTTGACAGTATTATAACAATATTATTTTAAAACGAAAGTGATAACAATTATTAAATAGAGAACAATAATGGTGATATTATGTGTATATAATATTAATTAAGAAATATATAAATTGTTCTAAATATTCTATCGAGTAAAATAAATTGTTCTGAATGTGGTTATTTAAAAATCATGATAATTTTGGTTTGAGAACAAAAACCACAGAAGCACTTTTAAGAAAAATGTTCTCATATTATTTTGTTTCTATTTAAGTATGATATTAATTTGGTAGAAATATTGAAGTATCTTCTGGTATAAGTAATTATTTAGAGTTATAATGGCCCAAAACGTGTTACAAGGTATTAGAAAAGCCGATTTAAAAACAATTGCTGCAGAATTAGGACTAGCTGTTCCGGCAGAAGCTAAGGTAGTTGAAATCAAAACTTTGATCGAGAGTTCTGATATTTATAAAAATGATTTAGAATTTGTTAGAGGCGTTATTAAAATGTTAGTAGAAGAGCAAAAGTTGAAATCTGTAGAAGAACAAACCAAAATTGAGATAGAAAGAATTAAATTATCCCAGTTAGAAAAAGAAATCGAGCTTCAAAATTTAAAGTTACAAGCTGCAACAAATAATTCTAGTAATAATGTGGAGCAATCAAATTCGGAAATTACTTCACAATCATTAGAAAATTTAATTAGAAGTATTCGAACTTTAACCATTTCAGTACCTGAGAAACCGGAAGCTTTTTGCACTTATTTTTTCAATCCCTTGAAAAAGCATTCATTTCTAAAAATGTACCTCTAAATTTAAATCGGAAATATTGATTAATTTATTGGGAGATAAATGTAATCAGGTTCTTGCGTACGTAACCACCGAAGAAATTAACGATTATGAAAAAGTTAAGGAATTAATTTTAAGACAATATCAATCAACGCCGCGTGAATGTTTAAGTAATTTTAAAAATGCGCTGCGTAATCCGTCAGAATCTCATGTCCAGTTTGCTTCCCGTCTAAGCGCTTCTTTTGATTACTATTGTAGATTGAGAGGAGTTAACGATGTTAAACAATTGAGTGATCTTATAGTTTCTGATAAATTATATGAAACATTGGATTCTAGAACTAGGGAACATATTAGTGTTCGAGAAGGTCAAAATTGGTTTAAACCCAACGAATTAGGTCGGGAGTGTGATTTATTCTACTCTTCTAGAGGGAAATCGCTAATTGAAACTAATAATAATACGCGAAACGAAAGTTCAGAGAGTAAGCGGTTTGTAAACAAAACTCCTTTTAGAAAGACACATTATAATAAAGATCCCATAATACGTAATTCGGTATCTAATCAAACTCACGAAAAGCATGAAAGAATGTGTTATATTTGTGGTGCAAAAGGGAAAACATTTCATTTCGCTAGAGTCTGTCCTAAACGTATTCCAGAGAAAAAAGAATTCCGTGAAAATCTTCCAACGAATTCAGTAGTTCAATCCGAAACAAGTCCGATTAACCTAATTGTTAATGAGCTCGAATATGTTTCTAGAATCTTGGCTGGGCGTCTAGGGGTGGGGCAATCATGAGATGCGACTTAGATGACTAAACATTTATTACGTAACACATACAACACAAGATACACAAAGAAAAAAAAATAATAGCAGAATTTGCATAATTAACCATTTGCTGATTTCGAGGCTTAGAACACGGAACGAGCTCTCTTTATCAGTATAACCGTAACAAAGCAACATTTAAGCACCTACTCACAAATATAATTCACAAAAGTACCTTCACGCACTTTATCAAATATGTGAGATTGATGCATTGAGCCCTCCATGGCTCTATACAACTATAAAAAGCACATCAAGCTCTAATTAGGAGAAAATGACCATATCAGCCTTCGCGCTGACGGTCTCAACATCTTTTTTCTGCAGCCAGATCTCAACTATCTTCCGTTTGTCTTCTCGTCGAAAGATGAGCATCAGAGGCAGCGCCATCTGTTGTCTGTACAAGGAACTTCCCACATATATATATGATAGTAAAAAATGTATTAATAAGAAAACGTTGTAGTCATATGAAGCAATCACATAAATTTTCAGCAAATATATATCTGTGATAAAATTTTTAATATTTTCTTTTCAGATTAAGTTAATTCTTTAAAATAGCACTACTTAAATAACTAGTTTAATTAAATATATATATATATATATATATATATATATATATATATATATATATATAATGTTTTTTATAATGGTAAAATTTTTAAATCACTTCCTTTATTTTTTTTAATCACTATTTTAGACTTTGAAAAAAAATTCCAAAATTTTTAATTGAAAATTTCAGATATTTAATCTAAAAATAACATTATTCATTGCCAGTAAGATTAAAAAAAAAAAAAAAATAATAATAATAATTTTTTTGCAGTCCTTCTTAATTTTATTATTTTTATTTTTTCTATTGAAGGCCAAAAATAATTTTTTCATCAATTATTTTACTCAAATAAATTTCTAAAGTAAATGAATGGATTTAATTATAATTTAATCATTAAAAAAAAAAAAAAGCTCTCATTATTAAAAAAAAAAAAAAGATGGAAATTTTCGTATTAATTTAAAACGACAAAGAATGTTTTTTGAAGACTTAGTATAAATTTTTCAATAATAAAAATTATACGTGTAAATTTTAACATAATAATAACGATAGAGTACAAAGTGATAGGGGAATTTCTTTCAATAAAAGTATGTTTTAAATATACAGTAATAGTATATAGTACAACATCTAAAAATATATAAAAAAGAATACTCAAATTAAAAATTTCTTGGAAAGTACAAACCTTTGTTTATACTTGAGAAAATATATTCCTAACACAAAATCACGGTAAAAACACCTTTTTGACGGTATGTTATATACATTTATACTACACATTATACATTGGCACAGTATAAACACATTTTAAACTAAAGAATAGTTTTAAGTCAAAAATGTACTGTAGAATTTTACATTTGTTTTACATTTGTCAGATATAGCTACGAACTTTGAGATATACAGTAACCACCGCTTAATAAAATCACTGGTTAATAAAATCAGCCGCTTAATGTGATCAAATTGCCAGGACCGGAATCAAATAAATACAAACTATTGTTGGAACCACCGCTTAATAAAATCAGCATCGCCGGTTAATAAATTCAAAAAAATATCCTCAGCTTCCAAAATTATCATTTATGCATACTAAAAAAAAATTCATTTACATTGTATTTATTTATTTTTATTTATTTTTTAACAAAAAAAGAAATTAAAGGAACGTATTCAAGGAACGTATTCTTCAAAAGGCAGTAATAAATTACAAATTTGATTTGGTTTGCAAATGATACATACATACATATATATATATATATATATATATATATATATATATATATATTAATTATTAATTATTAAAAGACAATTTCTAGTTCTTATTTTGAAATAGCTATAAATTAAGAAGTTCAAGCGGAAAGATTTTAAATTTATAAGAAAAGCGTGAATTTTTCTTAAAATAAAATAATGATGATTTTCTTTGAAGGAAAGCGGATCTATTACTTATCTTACTTAAGGATCTATTACTTATTCGTCTGAACTTTGCAT
Organism: Salticus scenicus; assembly: GCA_963930645.1. Classification (NCBI taxonomy): domain Eukaryota; kingdom Metazoa; phylum Arthropoda; class Arachnida; order Araneae; family Salticidae; genus Salticus; species Salticus scenicus. The sequence goes on along the minus strand of OZ005650.1, from coordinate 344,567,317 downwards.
ACGCACTACTTAACGTAGTTAAAAAAAGAATCCCCGTTTCATGAAACATTTAAAATAATGATTTCCCCGTTATATCCCATAATATATAAGAACGACATTCACTGAGAAAAAATTCTGTAACTGACATCTAGAATCTAAGGTGTGTCTCTAGAAAAAATAGTTCCATTTCATCCTTATACATTCTAGTCCCCTTAGAAAGCGAGTTCCAGAAGCCCCTATTAGAATTCTAGAGCGTTTGCCTATATTCTCGAGGGCAAAGTTATTTAAAAATCTCTGCAAATAAATGAGACTACAAGAAGCGGGTTTCAGCAACTATAATCTTAATTTATTACCCAATTCTAGAAAATCAAGCGAGAATTTCTCGCAATACAAATGATTCAGAATATTTAGAGTATTCGGAATATTGTTTCACCATCTAGAAATGTGTACACTAGAAATTCTCGATAATTTCGTCTATTTAGTTTATTGACGTGCCTTACGCGCATAGCTCGGAAATCTATATTTCTAGTTAATGGATTTAGAAAATGGCCACTTATTCATTCTAGAGGAACGCGATATATTTTTTTTCTCCGTACACAAACATTTTCAGTTACATTAAGAACTATAATTGAAAGTTGTTGAAATTGAATTTTCCTTTGAATTAATCGCTTTAAACGCTTTCTAACGATGCCTAAGTGTGGTTATAATTTTATTCGTCCATCAATCTGTGTTTCTGCTGTCCGTCTATCTACCTTTACGCTTCTCCGGCTCTAACGTCCGTACATATTTCTAGAAAGTCTTCAAAATTATATTTGTTATTCATGTACACAATGGCATATTAACTTTTTAAAACGATATGAAAAGTAAAAGTGGTCTATGTACAGGAACATCCAAAAGTATGCTAAGGCATTGTGTTATATGCGAGGCATTTTTATAAGTCATAATTAAAAAACTTCGCATTGCAGAAATCATAATGAAATTGTCATCAACTTTGTTCATATGTTTTCTACAGAGTACATATTTAGTGTTAAGATTTACATAGATACACTAAATTGCTCAGATACTTTAAGGGCTACAATCGGAAATTGTTAAAATTGCCTTTCTCTTTGTGCTAAGAATATTTAACACCAATGTTTACGAGTGACAATGAATGAAATGAGTTTATCTGTCTGTATTTTTGTCTATCTTACTTGTCCGTCAGCAAAATACACTGAAGTTTAAACGATTCAATGTGTACGAAAAGTTGTAAAAAATTCATAATCTATAAGAACTGCATGATTTTTCGTTCTTGTTTAAGATTTATGGCCACTACTTTTTAAAAATAAAATAATTTTATATGTTCATTGAAAAATTGCAAAAACTTTTACTATATAAAAATAATAGTTATAAGTGATTCGAAAAGAAGGATCTAGTACCAGCTTATGTACACTGAAGAATAAATTTTGCTAATTTAACGAAAAAACTGCCATCAGGTAAGCTAATAAAAAACATCTTAAAAAAAAAAAAAAAAATAAAAAAAAAAACTCCCCCCCCCCCCCCCCCCCCCCCACCGAACATTAATTTTAACACACATCCTGTAAAAACGATTTTTGGACAACTTGTCTTGATTGATTTCGAACTCATGATCTTCTGTGTCACAGCACTATGGTCAAACGTGCATGCAATTTTATTTATTTACTTATTTTTATTTATTTATTTCTATATATTTAGTTATTCATTTTTTGATAGTTATGGGGGTTGTATTTCAAAATTTAAAATATGAATCTTGCCATGACACTCTAAATTTAAAACTCTGATATTGTTGGATATCTGATGATGACGGGTTGGGGGAAGAGGGTTACTACAGGCAAAAATGCTTTTTATTGCTTTTTTCTGTAAAAAATATAGATTTTTTTCGGTAAATTTTACTTATTTTTCGTTTATTAATTTTTTAGACTGTACACCTTATCCCAATGAAACATTCATTTTAGTAACCATCACATTACGAGAAAAGATAAAAGAAAACGTAACAAATAGCAAATTACTACAATAGAAAAAGGAGTAAAAAAATGCGAGTAAGCATTAGTTTTGTGATAAATTAGTTATTTATGATTCATTATAGTCTTATAATACATAAGGGACACATTCATATACATATGATACATTAGGGTTCACTACAGTTTTATGATACATCAGAAACCTCCTGATACCACGAAGTTTCTTTCATGTAATATCAGAGACTATAAAGCGGATATAAGTATGCTTTTCAATATCATTAACCGATTTTAATTATTATTGCTATAAGCAAGAAAGGGAAGAACTTATTTAATATTTTTAAATGCATAAAAGATTTCACATTGATTAACTATAAAATTAAAGAAACTAATTTTGAAATACTTGATAATTGTAGCTAGGAAATAAAGTAAATCATATCTTAACAAAAGTAATTTTATTCGGTTTCACATAAACTCACGTTTAAAAGAACGAGCATCGTTTTGTTTAAACTACACTGTTAAAAATTTCAGTTCAAGGTCGAATCAAAATTCGGTACAATATTAATCGCAATATGCTAGGTTGAACCAAAACTTGGTACTACAATAGCTGCAATCAACGATGGTGCAACTTTCTACCATGATTTGAAACTTCTTGAAACAATGCACCAAATCTTCTTGGTAAAAATGTCACTCCATCTTATGCTTACAACAATTATATTACCAAAATTTGGTAGAACCAAGTACCAAGTCATGGTAAAAGGTTTCACCATCTGGAATTTGTAGTTATTGAGCACAATGTTTTGGTTGCACCTAGGACAAATTTTTTATCAGTGTATGCTACATTATATGATTAATAATCGTTGTAAATATCTTTGGCGGGGAAATTTTACACAAATATTAAAAAAAGTATTAGCAAATAAAATTTAACATAATTCAATATTAAAAGTGAAATTTATATTTACAGTTGAAACTACAAATATTAAATTTTAATATAAAAATTCAGTTAAAAACTGGTTAAAAAAAGTAAACTTTATTTTTTTATTTTAAATATTTAGCTTTCATAGCTCAAAAATATTTTTTTCATGCGCAATATGAAAACAATTAAATTATTATAACCTGTGTACACATTTAAACTTTCCATTTCATGTAAGATCTTACCTTTATCGAAAAACAAAAATAATATATTTCTGAAAAAATTTGAAAAAAAACGACTAGCAATTGCTCGGTTTAGATTTCATTCAAAACCATTCTTTTTCTTCGCCTACAGCATCGTCATCTTCACGTATTCATCGCTTTATGTATATTCGCATATCTGTCGTTTTAGATTTCTCGTAATTTACACTAAATAATATTCTGAAATATTCCATGTACAATGCGTAGCTTAGAGTACTTTTCTAATGCACAAATTTAAGCCCTTATTTACTCTTTTACTAAAAAAAAAAAAAAAAAAATGTAATAAAAGGGGGAAAAAAAGCATAATAATGTCGTACACTTTTCAAAGATTTTGTATTTCTTCCTTTTTAGACCCTTGAAAGTAATAAAATCGAATAAAACACTTCTCGAGAAACTATTTCAAAAAGTTTTCCTTCAGAAAAAGAAAAGAAGTGCAGAAAGTACCTCCAATGATGCTTGAATATATGTATATACTATATATATATATATATATATATATATATATATAAATTTTTTTAACATGTGTAAATTAACTTGTATGTTAAATTTAGCTAACGAACGAGAAATCAAAGATTTCGACTGAAAATAAATCTATATAAATATACATTACAAAAAAAAAAAAAAAAAAAAAAAAAAAAAAAGTAAGAAAAAAAAAAAAAAAGAAAGAAAAAGAAAGAAAGAATGAGAACAAAATAAAAATAATAAAAATAAAATAAAATAAAATAACGTCGCCAATGGGTTCTTATAATAACGAGATGCTGTGACCACATTAATTTTGCGGACTATATATAATCAAGAAAAAAAAAAGTGTAAGCCTATTCAATTAATAAAATTAACATTTTAAAAATAAATAAATCAAAATAAAAAAGGTATTATGACGTCAGTTTTATCAGAAAATTTTTAGGATACATGTTTACATAAATAAATTTGCTTCCTTTTAGTTCGGAAAAAAAAAAAAAAATTAAAACTTGTTTCTTTCGGCAACATTGTTTTTTTCTTTTTAAAAATTTTAAAAGTTAAAATGGGGTTTTTACTTAATATCTTGTGTACTAATTATCCCATTAAACTAAAAATTACGACGTTAGATAGAATTTGTACTGATAAATAAGCGTAACAACTTCTGTAGCGATCTATGAAATGGTGTACTTTGTATAAGAAATTAAAACTTGATATAACATGACATCCATTTTATGAAAATAAAATCGCAGTCCAGATTTTTTTTTCTTTTTTAGTGGTCGTACCTGACATCGTTCTGGAGGCCACTTTCTTATTATTACATTTTTATTTTATTTTTTTAATCTAGGAATTTCTCTCTTTTATAAGTCTTTGGAGCGCAAATATTATTTATTTTCTTTCAGAAAATTTTTTAGGTGTCTGATTTGTTGATGTGGTCATAAGACTTGACCAAACTCCAAAAAGGGTCTATAATATGTGTGGTGGGTAACAGAAACCGCGTGGTAGTTAAAGACCAGAATTTTTTATGTTCTATTCAGTTCAAGTACAGAAAACTGTCTTTACTGATAATGGCAAATTTAAGTCGGTACCGCAAACACCTTTTTTTTTTTTTTTTTTTTTTTTTTCGAAATTTATTTCTGAATAATAAGAAAGCATATTCAAATAAAAATAGAGTTCACGAACATTTTTTTTTTTTTTTTTTTTTTTTTTTTATTATTATTTACATATGTATTTTATTCCACTGTATATATCCAAGTGATAATACCTCAAAATGCAAAATTTGTGAATACAACTCTATTTTCTTTACTAAATGATGCTCTAGATAAATTTCAAAGGTATGTTTTTGGGGAAAAACAAAAGAGGCTTTCTTCGCATGATAAAGTTGAAACCGATCCAAAAGCATAATTTCCTAAAAACTTTGTCCCTCAAGTAAACTACGCTGGGTGGCAGAGTACAAACAATCTTGAACGAAATTGAAACAGCTGCTCTTACAACTGGAAAGAAAGAGTTTCTTTCTCTTTTGTTGCTAAAAGAAAGAAAAGAGGGCGCGATTGTGTTTGCGAGAAACTATTCACTCACACCAGGAAACATAAAACATTTTGTAGTTACTGATACGTAAACTTTATTTATTTATTTATATTTTATTTTTAAATATAATTATTTTGGTGTTATAGTATAAAACTATTTAATAGAATGATACAGTAAGTATTGTCAAAACTTATATTTAAAAACTCTTTATCTGTACAAACAAATAAATTTTAACCATTGTCATTAAGACGTGGATGCTATTATAAATTTCAATATTTTTCACAATTTTCTTACATATACGCAGAGACAGAGAAATAAGTAGATAGTCAGATAGGTATAGTATGTAATCTAAAATATATAATATCAAGAAATTACTATTTTCTCATTATATTAAAATTGTCTATTCCACATAGATTATTTTTTAAGTGTAAATATGAGCAGGTGTTTAAAACTACATTATTAAAAGAAAATAAAAATAAGCGACAAAAGAAATATAAGCATTTGTCGCGATAACTTTTTCAAAAGTTTTCCTAATTTTTATTATAATGTGCAGAAAAATAAAAATTTCTACGAAAAAAAAAAAAAAAAAAAAAAAAGAATATTTCAAAGTATAAAACTCAAAAATTAAATACAATTAACAGTAGAAAAACACATGTAAATTTTATTTCTTTTTATGAATGTAATACTATATGAAATGCGTGATTTTCATCAAAATAATAAACATGAATGAATTAAAAAAATTATTTTGCAATTAAATATCACACTGTTATGCGTAATGGTTTTTGAAAAAATTGCTATTTTTACAAGTGAAAGTGAACAAAAATATTTTCAAAAATATTATGCGTTACTTTTATAGTTGAAGGAAAACATGATATAATTGTAATAAGTACAAAACTTTAAATAAACACCATAAAATGCAATAAACTCGCAACAACTGTTTTGAGTCGAAAGAAAACACGACCCTTCGTCAAGCGATCAAAGTTGGCACGAGTGCTACAATCAAAACGGCAAAGCACTAACTAAAGCATTGCCGTTTTGATTGCAGTATTCGTGCTTACTTTGTTAGCCTGGTCGTGTTTTTTTTTTTTTTTTTTTTTTTTTTTCCCGACCAAAAGCAATTGCTGTGAGTTTATTGCATTTTATGATGTTTATTCAAGTTAAGTTTTATACTTATTACTTTAAAATGTCAGTACTGTGGTGCTTTCTTATTATAACTGTATTGCAATTTACACATAGATACTTTATAGGAGTATTCTTTCTAAATTTTTCTCCGTGATTATGTCTGTTTCAGTGGCATATATTAGAAATAAACAAATATATAACAAATATAAGGTGCGGGGAAATAGAATTCAAGGAAATTGTTTAATATTATTACAGGTATGTTATTATTACTTTTATTCAACTGATTAAAACAATCTTAGAACACAAAATTAGTTATACAATTCTACTCTCTTTGCTTAGCGAAACAAGATGTATAACCTATAAAAATTCTGACGGTAAAAGTTTTTGGAAGAAAATAGAAGGAAAAAATGCTTTCTTTTTATGATAAAGTTGAAACCGATCCAAAAGCAAATAATTTCCTAAAAGCTTTATCCCTCGAGTAACCTATGCTGGGTGGCAGAGTGTAAATAATCTTGATCTAAACTGAAACAGCTGAACTTACAACTGGAAAGAGAGAATTCTTTTCTCTTTTGTTGCTAGGAAACACGAAAGATAGTGAGATTGTGTTCGCCAGAAACTATTCATTCACTCATACCATAAAATACTTGAATGAAACTTTCTTAAGTAACTGATACATTTAAAGTTTAATTTATTTATTTATTTATTATATTTCCATTTTAAAGATTTTTTTAAGTTTAACAGAATTAACGTTACATTAGAAAAATATTTAACATATGCAGATTATGTGAATGTTTATATAATTAAATTACAAAAAAATAATTAAATTTATTTCTTAGTTTAATATATATATTCAAATGTAATTAATATAGCAGTAAAATGTAAGTTAGCAGTAATTTATAAGAAAATGACACATTTTCAGTCATACGTTTCAACGTATATTAAGGAAGACTGATGATTTAAGGAAAAATCTTAAGAATATTTTATTATTAAGAAAGTAAGGAGAATGATATGAATATATATTTAATAAATATTTTTACTTTTCTCTACATATGTGAGAAGAAAGTATCGGATTCCTGAAATTTTTCACATCTAGTTTTCAATGGATTTATATGTTTTGAGATGTCCTGAATGACGATTTGAGCACTTTTAGAATGTGTCCATGAAAGCGTGCGTTACTGAACTTTTGTGAGCACTGTATACTACGAACCGATAGAGGATTTTTACAAATCTCTATATTTCTTTGGGCCTTGATACAAGTTAAAAAGGCCTGCTTTTAACTGTTGTCAAAATTCTAACCGTTATGGAAGAAATTGGCATTATTGAGATTAAAATCGACCCCAATAAGGAAAAAAAAGTTAATACATGAAGGAAAATGGCCAGTCAATAACCACTTTAAAATATAAAATCATGCTACAAATATCGCTAGAACGTTCAACAAATATAAATCATTACCCCCCTTCCACTTCCGAATTCAGATCAAAGAGAAAATCCAACCTATCCCTTGGAAATCTATATCAAAAAAAAAAAAAAAAATCTATCGTAAAATCTTCCCCTCTTCAAATAACAGCATTATTTCTACTGAAGATATTATCCGAAATTTAAAAGAAATCAAAATTAGCCAAAACGACAATGATGGTATTAACCAAATTTCCAAAGAAAGAAATATGAAGAAAATCAAATCAACACTATATTAATAGCGACAAGCAACTGTGTCTTTGTATCTATATATTAGATTTAAAAAAAAAAAAACGAGATTTAAGACACGAAATATTTTAAAACTTAAAGTGAAAAAAAAAAAAAAATATATATATATACAGACACGACATTATTTCATTATTTAAAACATGGAAATCTGACATTGACAGATTTTAATTTAGTGCCAGAGGCCTACTGCTAAACTTGTTAATATCGACAAATTCTTCTTTAGTTAATTCGTGACGATCTAAATTCCATGATAAAGTTTTCATTAAATCAAACCAATGTGTTTCAGCTGCAGATATTGTAACAAATAACGTTGGAAGTCCAAACTGTCTTATAGCCGCAAAACAACGTTTTTTCTCTTTTTCCCAATGAGGGAGAGGTGTGCCTTGGGGGGGACTCATGTCAAAGGTGTGCCTTGGGGGGGACTCATGTCAAAGTTGTACCTTGGGGGGGACTCATATCAAAGTTGGGCCTTGGGGGGACTCATGTCAAAGTTGGGCCTGGGGGGGGACTCATGTCAAAGTTGGGCCTTGGGGGGACTCATGTCAAAGTTGTGCCTTGGGGGGACTTCATTCAATAAATCCCCATTCAATAAAACGGCTGAAATAGGCCCTTAGCACTATTAAGAGTGTATTATAAAAATTCGACAACGCTGTACCGATTGAAATAGGGGTACCTTGGGGGGGGGACTCATGTCAAAGTTGGGCCTGGGGGGGGGACTCATGTCAAAGTTGTGCCTTGGGGGGACTTCATTCAATAAATCCCCATTCAATAAACCGACTGAAATAGGCCCTTAGCACTATTAAGAGTGTATTATAAAAATTCGACAACGCTCTACCGACTGAAATAGGGGTACCTTGGGGGGGGACTCATGTCAAAGTTGTGCCTTGGGGGAACTTCATTCAATAAATCACCATTCAATAAACCGACTGAAATAGGCCTCTAGCACTAATTAAGAGTGACCTATAAAAATTCGACAACTGTACCGACTGAAATAGGCCTCTAGCACTAAAAAAAAAAAAAGAAAAAAAGAAAAAAACTATGAATACAGCAGTTTTGCAGTTTAAAATATGTTATCTACTGGCAGAAACAAATAGAAAGAGAAAATGAGAATTGGATATAATGTTTCAATTTAAACCATCCACTAAAGAACTCGGGGAAAACAGTAAAAAATAAAAAACGTTTCGAACTTTATAACAACACAAACACTCTCGTGATCTTTATGGGCGGATAAAGAAAATATATATATATATATATATATATATATATATATATATCGATTGAAGACAAGAATTACGGATCACCGAAAAGAATATTTACTGAATAGATATTCTTGACTGATTCTTAGAATTATTTTGTCACTTTAACAATGATTTTGTTCAGTTTGTTGGTTGAAAGAAGTATAATTGTCAATGGATTCGATTATCGAGGTCATAGATCTGTTTCTAAACAGCTAGTGAGTGAGTAAATGCACTGAATTAACAAAATTATTTGTCTAAATGAACAGTCATTTCGTTCATTTGACCAGGAATCTTGTTTTACTCATTAATTACTATTTAATACTACAATAAAGAAATATTCTGTAATTATTAAGTTACGCTTCTTCAATTATTCAACTATTTTACCATGTATTTATTAAATTCGATTCTTGTTTGTTTGACCGGTACAAATCTTGCAACCTATTTTTAACTAACTTCCCTACTAGCTAGACATTTGAAACTTTGACAGTAGCTCAGAACCCGGTGACATCACAATACTGCGAAGTCAAGTTTTCGAATAGTTTTCTTTTAATTAATTAAAATATGAAAATAATGAGATCTTAATAGCAGTAAAATAAGTCATTAAAATATCAGCTATAATTTAATTGTTGCCAAAAAAAATTACGAGTTCATTTCCTTTCGCCATAAAAATAAACGCATTTAATTCAACGTGAACGTTAAAAAATTATAAAAAATTAAATTATGCATCTCCCAAAAATTGACGTCATTATCACTTTAAAAATTTTATACACATTGGTAAGTGCTAATGTAGTTCCCGATGCTAATATACGTTGATCTAAAAGAAGTAATATTTTATTTTTAAAACCAACTTTTTTTTCCCACTATTATTACTATTTTACTGAACTGAGTCCACATGCTTAAATATTGCCTAAATATTATTTTTTTATCCTCGCGTATTTTATTAATGATTCATCACGAAATATAAAAATATAGTATATAAAAAGTTTTTTTTTTTTTTTTTTTTTTTTATCATGTAATTATTTACCAAATAATAATAATTTATTTACTCAGTTTTTGGTGGAGGTGGGGAAAGAAGTATCTTAAAAATAATAACGATTCAAAAGCTATTCATCATACTTTAGAAATTTGTACAGACTAACATGCAATATAATAACATATTTAATTAATAATAACATAAATTAAATAAATTAAACTACTTCCCGCTTATCTAATAATATGTATATATATATATATATAAATACACTAAGCGACAAAAAAAAAAAAAAAAAAAAAAAAAAAAAAAAAAGCCGCACTGCAGAAAAAATAACTTATACATTTTTTATTTGTAATAACTTTAAAATTAATGTTTGAAACAAATAAAACTGTCTTTTTTGCATAATACCAATGGGATGAAATGATACCTATGTACATTTTCGATTTAATAATTCGCTTTATTGTACTTTACGAAGTACTTTTTGAAAATCTGCATAAAACTTTCTTTTTGAACATAATGCAATAACCATACACTTTGCATTCTATTATGATTTATTACATAAAATAAACGAGTTAAATTTCAATGTGCCAAATATCACAAATAATTTCTTCCAGTTCTGGCAGAGTAATAAGCTGCAAATTCCGAATCGCCTCTCCTCTCCACCGCCTTTTTATAGACGAAACATTTTCGAGCGGATCGCGATTAGGACTATTTCCATGTCTGGTAAAGAAGAAATTCTACTTTATCCTTTAAGGGATTTAACAAAGTGAAAAAAAGATATGATTACTTAGAGAATTATAGATTCTCATGGGAATGGATAAGAAATTTTGACAATCTGAAGTGAATAAACTTACCACAGACGCCGTGTAGTAAGGTGCATTATCATCTTGAAATGCTTTTTACGGAAATGTCCAAGATACCTCCAAAATAGTAGGTCAGGCACCACTTTTATGAAGATTGTGTTTTATTTCGAGTTAATTGATCCCTTGAGCATAAAAATTTGCCCGACTGTTTGAAAAGTTATGTACCTCTGTACCATAATGTACGGAGAATTTGCCACTGTTTTAAAAGTGCTATTTTCATTAAGTCGGTCATATATTCGTTGCCATATCTGCTTGTTTTCTTTAGCTCGAAATAAGTTAAACTTGACTCATCAAAGAAAACCTGTTTAGCCCAATTATTAACTAATCATTTTTTTTTTTTTTTTTTTTTTTTTTTGTCATCTGAGGTCTTGCTTTCCTAATTCTTTTCACTAAGAATGGAATTTTTTCAAATTTTCTACCGTTTAAACCTGCTTTGTTTAATAGTTGTTGTACTGTAGTTAAAGAAATTATGGTGCTAAACACTTTTTCTCAATCTCTTTTATGTTCTAAATGTAGTACAAACCGATTTTATAAGCAATGGCTTTTTAACTTACGGTCATCTCGCTTGGATGAGCAACATGGCCGCCTAAAACCAAATTTCCAGTTTAAATGGCCAAAAAATTTTATATCTTGCTAAAAACTCTTTTACCAATATTTCGTTAACATTTAAATTATTTTGCCATCTCACGTATTAAAATATTTTTTGATTTTCCTTCAAAAATTAATACTTTTTGTGGAATCGTTAACTACCTTATTCTTACCATTTTTGAAATAATTTCTAAAGTACAATTTTCCTGACAATTGCATTTTGTTTTTAACACTGGACTCAAAGCTAAAGTGTATGAGGAGAACAACATAATAAAATCTGTTCAAAAATTTGCTTTTTAGATCGGTAGGGTCATTACATATTAATATTGCACGATTTATATATGAACTAACGGCGTTAATTTTGTAACGGAAAGGGGTTTTAGATTTATACTGTATAATTTCATCGCTATTAGTTTATTTACGGTACACAGTAGTTTTAATTTGGTTTCCGGTTCTATTAATTTTAACATCTAAGAAGTTTATCTGTCGCTGTTGAAGTTTAACGCCGTTAGTTCATATATAAATCGTGCAATATTAATATGTAATGATCTAAATAATGAATTTAATTTAATTAAAGAATTCACTAAAAAAGCGGGTTACCCTAACAAAATTATTAAAAAACTAATTAAAACCAGATTAAAAGCCACTAACTGTATACCTAATAAAAAAAAAAACCCTTTAAAATTCACCTCTTCCATACCTTACGACCGCGGAGCATCGAATAAAATTAAAAGCACTGCAAATAAAATCAGCGTAAATATTCCTATAAAACCTAACCCGAATATTTTTCAACTATTACGTAATGATAAAGACCTCATCCCCCCTTTGGAAACTGCCGGAATTTATCAAATACCGTACACAAATAACCAAGACAATAAACCAGGTTCATACATCGGTGTAACGAAAAGAAAGATTAAAACCAGACTCAAAGAACATAAAAACGATATCAAAACAGTAAAAATAAATACAGCTTTAGCTAAAACTTTCGATAATGAAGAAATTATAATAAATTTTGAAAAAACTAAAAAAGATAGCTAACTACAATAGTTATAATTACGCGATGTTTAGAGAAGCCATAGAAATCGCAACAACGCCGGATGTGTGCAATGACAGTGACGCAATGGCTCCTAACCGGATGTGGAATCAACTTATGGAATCTATAAAAGACCACAACTTTAAGAGATCCGGCACAGATGAAGATCGTTTGAAAAGATCTGGGCGCCCAGATGAAAATATTAACGACGTAACATGAGGTACATTTAAAGGTTTTTATATTTAATTAATTATGGAAAAATTTTATTTCGATAAACATTTATTTGTATTATATTTGAAATACTAACTTGAAATATTAAAAAAAAATCTTCTTAAAAACAATATTAAAAACATTGTATAAACAATCTGAAAAAAAAAAAAAAAAAAAAAAAAAAAAAAAAAGAGAGAGTGAGAGACGAAAACTGCATACAATACTACAATATACTATATACAACACATACCCTAGAGGAAATATTATTATGACGAAAGAATTAAAAATTTAATAACATTTCCAGAATTCTCGGATGTATGCTCTGTACGTTACCGAATTAAAAAAAAAAAAAAAAAAAAAAAAAATTATCTTTAAAACTGGTCTAAAATTAATATTTAAGAAACGTTCACAGCTAATTACCAGCTAACTTAATATTTCCATGGGATTTATTAAATATCCATGAAAATAGTACAGAAAGAAAGAAAAATATTTAACGCAATAAGGGGTGTCACGTAAAAGAAACAAATGATAGTAACTACAATTCGAGTTCTTAATGATTTTCAAGAGTATTTCACACAAATATGTATGCAAGTATGTTTTTTTTTTTTTTTTGTTTTTTTTTTGATTGTTTCTAATTAATGCCAGCTTTGAAAGCGGAAATTGTTTTCAATGTATTAATGGTATCTAACAATGAAAGTGGAGGAAATCTTACATGATTTGTTGTTTTTGCTTATTTTAAAATGGAAGTTTGCCGTGTTAAAAGGTTTTTTAAAGCAAAAATTGTTTTTAAAAATTATGCATACTTAATGAGTGATAATTACCTTTGGACAAAGAACGTGTATTAAAAAAAAAAAAAAAAAAAACTCGAATTTTGTGTTAAATTGCCACAGTTTCCGCCATTGTTAAAAGAGTAAATTAATTATATTTAAGTACCTTCGAATTCTCCACAGATATTTTAAACACGCTTGTCATTTATTCCGAATTAACAAAAGAAAGAAAGAAAAAAAAATCAATATTCGACATCATTGTTAAACATTCGCGGATAATTATTAATTCTTTCACTTTCTCTTTAGATTTTAAAATATCCTACTACTTTGATTTAATAAAACTGAAAAAAAAAATTAACTTAATAATGAGGGCCATTTAAGAGAAATAGATTATAGCAAATGCACATGGGTACCTTAATGATATTTAGTACTATTTAGTACAAATGGAAAGATTTTTTTTTTTTCACTGTTAGTAATTAATGAAAGTGTAGAAATAAGAAAACGTGTTTTGCTTATTAATGGCATGTGATGAAAAAAATTTCACGGTAATTATTTATTTGTGCATGTTTCTTTAAATGAAGTCTCATTTAGATAAAATGTTTTGATTTAATAAGTACAGTATTTATTTATATATTTTTAAAAAAGTAAGGAGAGATAAATTAAAATTAATTATGTACGAACAAAAATTACATATACGATTGAAGAATTAAAAGTAAACTGGGCAGTTTTATTATAATAAATATAGTTAAAAATTATCAGAGAATGAAATGAACATGAAATTAAAGAATTAAAAAAGAACCTCTTTACTTGTGATAAAAAGAAATAAATAATAATCGGTGAAAGAGAACCTCTCTTTTAAATAATGATGATGATGATGATGATGATGATAAAACTGCTGGTCCATCGTTATTTTGTTTTTAAATTATCTGTGGCAAAAATCTGAATCTGAAATTGAAGAATTAACAAAAATGCTATTTCGGTCTATAAAAAAATAAAAATAAATAAAAATAAAATTAAGACAGAATATTTATTTTCAAATGAGATAATAGTGGAAAATTTTAAATTTAAATGTTTTTTCTGATGCTGTTTCATATAGCATCGTAATGTAAATTATTTATTAAATTAATAGATGATCAAACATTTATATTAATAACACTGCTCGGTATGAAAAATGCCACTGACACAATTTCAGCATATTCTTATGTAAAATGACCTCCTGATCCGAATATGGCACCCATTTTGCCCTATGACCCACGCTTTTTTTTTTTTTTTGGAATGGCCTTCTATTTTTATCATTTTTCGGTCATTTTATGGCTATAAATTCTATTTTTAAGAGGGGGAGAATTATTTTAACCGTTAAATATCTTCTGCGGGGCTACAGAGTTCGAAAATTCTAAAACATGGACATTTGCAACAAGGGATTTTTTTTTTTTTTTTTTTTTTTTTTTTTTTGGGGGGGGGGGGGGATTTGTCACTGAAATTATGCATTACATATCTTATATGTTTTTATCTGTTATAATGTTGTTTTTTAAACTTTATATTTTTTTGTTTTTAGGTGTTAAATTAATTATTTTTCATTCTTCAAATCAAATTCATGGTCATAAAATTATCGAACAGGGAAAGAAATTGAGGGAGGGGGTGGTGTATCTAGAAAACGTGGGTGACTAGGCAAAATGGGAGTCATATTCGGATTCCGGTGGTCATTTTACATAAAAATAAGCAAAAATGGTATCAGATCTCGATTTTTTTTTTCCATTTCAGAGCAATGTAATTAACGAAAATTTAAAAATTACTATTGATTTTATTCTGAATTTTATTGTTATTATGAAAATTAAAATGTTAGATCTAAAACAAATTATATAAAATTTTTGATAACAACAAACAGCAACATTCAGAGAAATGGGTATAACTGAACAATACTATATTCTAAGGCAATATTGTACAACTTCCTTAATATATCATGTATTTTAAAAGCATAATAATTTTCTTTAATTCACAATATTCTTAATATAGAGGGGAGAGAAATCGCATAATCGCGCATTATGAGAGGATGTTTTTATTGTAACGATGTAAGAGCAGCTTTAAAGTTTCGAGTACAATAAATGATATGAACATCATTGACTGTTTGAAATGTTTAAGATTTCCTTATGGCTCCAAGTTTCGCATGGAAGGGACTTATAAGGATTATTGCACTGTAAATAGTGTGGAATTGACAGAACACTGAAATACAAAGCTAACCCTAATAAAATTAATCTGTAGATTAAGATAAGGTAAATATACCGAAGCGCAGTAGCGATAGACTACTGGGTGGGACATTTCAGTCTGTAACCGTACATTGTAAAAAAAAAAAAAAAAAAAAAAAAAAAAAAAATAGACTGAACAACTAGAAATCTTGCTGCCAGCCTTCAACCGTAAATTTTACAGTAAGTCGTATTTTTTATACATTATTTACCGTATATTTATATTTTTTATCCTTTATTTGTCATATATTTTATGGTGAAACGTAGATTATACGGCAAATCGATTGTATTTTGTTTTACGGTCATTCGCCTTTACCTTTTACGATGAAAAAACTGTAACATTCACTGTCATTTTTTACAGTGTGCAGGATTATTGCAGAGTGTTTATTCTCTTTACGTGAATATAGTATACCATAGGGTAGACCGGGGTTAGTTGTGCCAGGGGGCAAGTAGTGCCATAGGGCTTCCTGAATGAGCCGGTAGGTTGCAGAACTTGCCCCGCCATGTAAGCGAACAGGTTGATTATTGTAATGTGCTGTGTATATTTGGAAGTATAGCTTTGCGTTGTTTTCGAGATAAAATTATTTATCAAGTTTTCTATTGCAAAAGTAAATTTTGTGACCTACGTTAGAATCGTCATTACCATGAGAGATCGTGAGGTATGTAAACTTCCTTAACATTATTTGAATATTTATATTTTGAGCTGTTTTTCTATGTATTTCATTTGTTAAGGATAACAACTTTTCGTAAACTAATGAATAGAGTTCAAAACGGCGTAATGCGGGGATAGTTGTGACGAAGTGTAGGAGGCATGTTGTGACAGTGTCTCTACTTGCCCCGGAATGATTTTTAATACAAGTTTTTATATTTCAGGAAAAATTATGTAAAATTACAAAGGCTTACTGAAAGAGCTAAAGCTACTTTAGAAGATTTTGAGATGTCTGCAATAGAAGTAAATTCTGGAGGGTGCAGTTTAAGGAAAACCCAAGAACTACTTTGTGTAAACAAAATGTCACTTCTTAGATATATGAATAAAAAGAAGAGTTCTAATATGGAAGAAAATATTGAAAGGGGATATAAAAAAACCTCATATGATATTCACACTATAGGAAAAGGTTAAACAATGCATCAGACACACTAAAAAAAAAAAAAAAAAAAAAACTACGTTCTTAAATAAAATTAAGTAGCAGAATCGGATATCTCTGAAGATAACGAAAATTGCTTATGTCTAGTTTGCTAGGAGCAATAAAAATTTTCTAGATCCGGAGAAAACTGGGTGCAATGCATGACATGTAAAAGACGGGCTCATGTCAAATGTACTGAAAATGAACCTTATTATATTCATATTAACTGCAAACTGCAAATCAGACGCTGAAATAAGCGATGACGATGAATGATTAAAAATATAGGCAGCCCTATAGGATATAGACCTACACATTGTAGTAAGCTACCGAGTCAAAGATCAATATGACGAAACATTTTTGTTAGCCTACTTTTTAGTTTTTCCTGATTAACACAGATTTTTTTTTCTTTTATTTCTATTGTAAGTGTCTCTTTAAATGTAGCTTTATAAAAGACTAACAGTTTATAAGTGTTAGTAATTTATCTCTATTTTTTTTATTTGGTTTACAAAGGTATTAAAAAAATTAAAGTGTTTTTATTGTGTTAAGAATGATGTAAGTGAATGAAATTTTCATTGCTGATTTAAAATATCGCATTTTATAGCATTTCTCAGATAATTTGTATATGTTACAACGTGTTTGTAGATGCAATTTGTATGCCACAATGTGTCCCAAGCATGTCACTACTAGCCCCGCTACTGGGACTAATTAAGACGTTGCGCAGAATTCATTTTATGGTATGAAAAATGTTAATAATATCAATGATAGTTTTATAAATATATTACACAAGGTTTACTCTATGGTATGATATCATAAATAGTTCAAATCTTAGAGCTAATATCAAAAATGACTAAAACATCACTACTAGCCCCGGTCTCCCCTACAGTGAGAAATGATATGAGAACGAATATATAATAACTAAGCAGAGTCGATTTATGCAAGCTAGTTTTTACTTCCTTATACAAAGTATAAGGAAGTATAGTAATCCTGATTTGCGAAATGTATTTTGTATTTCACATTGCTCGAAAACGAATGGTCGCTGAATGTTGCCAATTTATAGGTGTAACTGTCATGATGTCTAGTTGTACACCTGTAAGTGTCGTCTTAACACGAGCTCTCGTTTTAGAGATATAAGCGACTTTACGCGATTTTTCATGACGTCTGTATGTATGCGTGTGTGTGAGTGTATGTCGCATAACTCAAAAACGGTTGGACGTAGAAAGTTGCGAATTGGTACATAGATTTGTTATAACATCTAGTTGTGCACCTCCCTTTTTGGACTTTGTATGATTTTCCGTTTTGGAGATATTTAGGAAAATTAGGTTCATAATGACCAAAAATACAAAGGTTTTGGCCATAATGTATAAAAAAAAAACGGTTTGGACAAATCTTGCAATCAATTTTTAACTGACTTCCCGACTAGCTAGACATTTGAAACTTTCAGAAAAGCTCAAAAGACGTTGACAATGCATTTTTTAAATATTTTTAGCCAACTGTTTCGGATACCTGCTGCCTTCAGCAGCGTTTATATGATTCAACTGAAAAATTATTTAACTAACTTCCCGACTAGTTAGAGATTTGAAACTTCCGGAATAGTTCAGAAACACGGTGAAAATGCATTTTTTTAACACTTTTATCCAACTGTTTCGGATCCTTGATGCCTTCGGCAGCGTTACCTGTACAAATCTTGCAATCGATTTTTAACTAACTTCCCGACTAGCTAGACATTTGAAACTTTCAGAAAAGCTCAGAACACGGTGACAATGCATTTTTAAAATATTTTTAGCAAATTGTTTCGGGTCACTGCTGCCTTCGGCAGCGTTTATATGATTCAACAGAAAATTTATTTAACTAACTTCTCGACTAGCTAGAGATTTGAAACTTTCAGAATAGTTCAGAACACGGTGAAAATGCATTTTTAAAATATTTTTAGCCAACTGTTTCGGGTCCCTGCTGCCTTCGGTATCGTTACCAGTGCATATCTTGCAATCGATTTTTAACTGACTTCCCAACTAACTAGACATTTGAAACTATCAGAAAAGCTCAGAATACGGCGATAATACATTTTTAAAATTTTTTAGCCAACTGTCTCGGGTCCAATGACAATGCTTTTTAATATTATGTATATATTTCTAAAGGTGTATAAGGAAGTCATGTGGTGCCCAAATCAGATTTTTTCTTTTTCCGAAAGCGAAACAAATAGCCAGTTTGGGCAAAAACGAATGACAAATATGTATTGAGATATTACGCAACTATTGCAATAAAATTAATATCATTCAAACTTAATAAAATATTTTTGATGGTCGTATATTAAAAAAAAAAAAAAAAAATACCTTTGTTAATTTTGTAATTAAAAAATAATTTCTGATTCACTCTTGTTGCTAATATTTTTCAATGAAAGAGAAAGTTACCAGAGTTGTAAATTGCACCAGTTACAGAAATACAAGTCGTATGTGAGCATTCAGTCGTATGTGAGTTTTTCCCGTTGGATTAAAATGAACGATAGATGTAGGAATAATAGAGCCCTCTGTTAAGGTGTAAAAAAAGCAATGACACACATTTTTTTTTTTTATTATTATTATTATTTTTTATTTTTATGAATTTTTTAACTAAACAAATGGTAGCTTTAAAAAAAAAAAATCCTACTAGGATATCAGACACTTAATAAAAAAACAACATGCAGAAAGTAATAAAAAGCGATTAAATAAAAGTTATTAAATAAAAGTTATTAATTAAAACACATAAGCTGAGAAAAATTCTATATAAAGCCGTAATAATCAAAATTACCATTCTAAAATTAATTTGACATTATATATATACATATATAAATAATAATATATATTAAGGATAACAAAGGAGAAAAAAGATTGATATAGATTTGATAGTTTATAATGAAATAATAAAAAATAATAGAAGTTAGAATTTGTTAAAAATTAAATTTTTAGAATTTAAATTCAAAAAGCAATATTTCTTATATTTTTTTATTTATTTATTGTGTGTGTGTGTGTGTAATATGCAAACTATAACGAGGATTAGAAGAAATAGCCTGAAAATTATATGTAATATATATAATTATAATTATAAATGGAATTGAATTGATACATATATAATTACACTGAAGAAAGTTAAGTTTATGTATTCACAAAAATCAATAATTCTGCCGATAATTTATATCTGTCATCAAAAAGCATGCTTTCTGCAACATATGCCAAAACACAAATAAATATATCGATTAAATAGAAATTGAACAGTATTTTTAACTGAAATATAACTATATATTCCTTATAAGATTTTAAAATGGTGAGACAAATCTAAAGAAACTGTACATGAAAAAAAAAAAAATCTCCAAAGTAAATTTTTAATAAATCCTAAAAAATACGAATATTTTCCTTCTTTTCCATAAAAATGAAAAAGAAAATAAATTCAATTTCTGTTATATTTAATTTCATGTAGAATAATACGAAGAATTGAAAAAAGTCTTTCCGTACATTTCTTCAAAAGAGTCCTTCGTATATATTTATTTTTAGAAGTCACAAGAAACATGAATAAAGAACAGGAAATTTAATTTTCCTTTAAGAGAACTTAGCAAAATTTAAATATATGTACATGCACTTGAAACGAAAATAAAGAAAAAAGTCATAAATAAAGTTATAAGTATGGGATTAAACATAATATTTCATCAGATGTGGAATAGTATGAACAAGTATAGCGTTAAAGCTAGAACTGTTTTGTAAATTAAACTAATAATTCACTTTGATTTTTATCTCTCTGAACAGTAATATTTTTGAAAATTTATAGAATAAGATAAAATAAAAAAAAATAAATACTGTTCGGATTAAATGCTGATAAAAAACTATCTTAGTCCAGTTAGTACAATAATTGATTGGTACTCAAGATATAATTAATGTTTAAAGAATAATTCGGCATTTCTTCAATATCAATGCACAAATAAGAATGTTATTGAAAGAGGGCCTTAATATTTTATTCGTCTATTTAAATTTTACAAGATCTTTAAAGATGAACAGTTTTTAACACATTGCCATCACATAATTTTAAAAGTATATTTCGCATAGGCTCATGATATCGCAATAAGTCAAAATGGCGGATAATCATTTTATAATATCCTCTCTTAAAACCTCTTTACACAGTTGAAAAAAATCTAGAAAACCAGCTGTTGTATTTCAATATATATAGATCTTAGTTTAAAAGAAGTTTAAAATTATAGAATTTAGGAAACTACAAAATTCTTGTATATAAAGAGGTAATTTAATCTGTTTAGCAGTTAACAAAGTTCGTACGGTCTTTGAATTTCCTTGATTTTCTCTACCACTAATCTTGTATAACAATTTCTGTTGTGAAAAAGTCTATAATTTTTAAAGAAAATTTATTCTTCAACAATACTGATTGAAAAAAGGCGTGGCTAAATGAATCCTGAGTTCATCAATGTTTTTATACTAATAAAAACATATTTCAAAGTTAAGACTGACTTTTTAGAATTAATGCTTTTATACATATATATATATATATATATATATTATTCATAACAAATAATCATAGTTTAAACAAGTCAATATTGTATTTGGAAATTACAAAATTTCCAGTTTAGACGATAGAGTTTTGAAATACATAGAAATACAAGTCGAAAATATTCCTAAAATTTGGAAATTTTATCTATGTTTCAATTTATTTATTTTAATTTATTATTAGAGAATTTTTTTTTTTTTTTTAAGTATGTAAAAAGCCATAAAAATCAATAATAATAATAATAATAATAATAATAATAATAATAAAAGAAAAAAAAATTACAACAACTTTAAAAGGCCATTTTTTATAACTATATTATTTTGAAAAGTAATAACTTATATTGGTTCTTACACCGTTAGATTAAATGACATTAAACCTAAGTAAGAAGAAATGTAAAAGAATTTTTTTTACTTTTAGTTGTAATGTGCAAGATCATATCAGCAGGATAAAACTGAATGATATGTTTTGCAGTCTGTCAAAAAGTACAATAAAAAAGCAATTTCAACAATTAATTTAGTTTTAAAATTTGGCCAATATAATATTTTTCAAAATGTATCGACCACTAAAATAATGTCACATAAGTATGCGTCTAAAAATAGGAAATTCAAATAAGCGTAAGCGTTTCCTGAAACGTTATCCTGTAGAGATAAAGCGCTTTTCTAAATACTTTTTATAGATAATCCTTAAAATTAATTCGATTTTATGATTGACCATTAAAAAATATGTTGACGAAGGCTTTTTCTTTTACCGCTATTTAACTTCCAATTCTGCTAGTAAATCCTTCTTCAGTTATTTATTGAATGTAAAGAATACTGTTTTTGTTTCTTTTTGTAAACCTATGGGCTATCAATCTTACCATGCGAAACTAGAAAACAACACGGGCTGAGAAAAAGTAAACTAATATAAAGTAAATAATAAAATAAAATAAAATAAAGAGAAAAATTAAGCCGACCTTGTTTTTTTTTTTTTTTTTAATAAATTATTAGGTTTATTTATCTTTAGCATATTCCACAGAAGTTAATTCATATCATTTATCAGTTGAAAAAAAAAGAAGCAATATATATATATATATATATATATATACATATAATTAAATAATACAAGTAATTATTGATTGGATTAAAAATTGAAATAATACACAAATTTTTAAGCGCATTTGCAACTATAAACAAAGTGTATGTAATTTTTAAATTATTGGTAGTGCCAAAATAGACCAAAATATGTATATATGTAATTATAGAAAAACAAGATTTTATGATTAACGAAAAACATTAAATTTTGTAACAAATAAAATACATTTAAATATTTGCGAATAAAAAGCAAATTGAATTTAAATATAAATATAAAGGGAAGGATTTAAGAACGTTATAAAATTTAGCAACCAATACATACATGATAATACGACAATACTCAAATAAAAGTTATTTTAATTCGATTTAAATGTGAGCCTTCATTAAAATTTACAAATATTATTTTTTTTAAGCTAAAAAGTCAGTTTAGAAGAATATAGTTAGCATAGCATTCATCCAGTTTGCAAAGCTAAATATTATAAGAGTATTATCAATTAGATAATGAAAGTAATTATTAATTGGATAAAAAAATTGAAATATAAGTATATATATATCTATATATAGTATATATATATATATCCAGGTTCAATAGTTTTTAGAAATATTAAACAATTTTATTGAATTTCTTGTTTAAATATTGGATTTAGAAAGGACAAAATGAGAATTTATAAAATGGCTTAAAATAACATTATAAGATCTTCTGTAAATATAACATTAAAAGATCTTTTGTAAATATAACTTTATATAAAAAAAATTATAAATACATAAACGCCTATCTATCGTTCATGCAACATAAACTTTTTAGAAGTAAAATTAAATATTGTTTAATTTACGCAACGATAAAAATTAAAACTATGTACAAAGTCTTACTTTTATAACAAGAAACTTTTGTACTGTCCAACAATGAGAAAATAGTTTTCAAACTTACCTAAAGAAAAAAGAAAAAAACATATAACTAATTCTTATACGTAAATTGATCTCTAAACATTCAAATTAAACAAAAATTGTTTGAAAGAATATAAACAGCAATTCAGATTTAAGCAAAGTCTGTAGCTACAAATTCAGTAATCAAAACTTACACAAGAACTTACATAATTAACATTAATTACTTATTTGCAAAAGAGTGACATAATTAGTGGAACATAAAATAAAATTCTTAACATAGTTTAACTTAATTAATAAGATTATATTGAAATATTTATTAAGAAAGTTTTATACTGTATCTTTTCCTTGATCAACATTCGAATGCGTTGTAAATAAAATAGTTCAACTAAAAATATCGAAGATATAGAAGTCATCTAAAACATTTAGGGCTTTTCGAAATTTTAATTAATGCATGAATAATTATAATTTCTAATTTAATTTTAAAACTTTAGAAATGCCTTAGTTTTTCTTCAGATACAGTCGGTAACAAAAGTGTCCGAACGCTAACAAAAATTCCTATGTAAAAAAAGTACGCTTCAAACGGTTTTGCTACATAAATCCTTATCGAATCATGTTCTTAGACTGACTAAGAAGAGGATTCGACAAGGATTTATTTAACAAAACCGTATGAAGTGAATTTTTTTTACATAGGAATTTTTGCTAGTGTTCGGACACTTTTGTTACCGATTGTACTTTTAAAGAAATGCTTTGTATTTAAATACTTTAAAACATATATTTCCACAACAACAAAATTTAATCTATTTTCAAATGGTCTCTCATCAAAATTCGATAAACTGATGAGCGGCCGATATGGAATCTCATTAAAAAAGACTAATATCATTGTATATTCATTCAAAATGACGCATCGGGAATAGTAGACTCCGATGAATTTTCAAAACTCATTCCATAAAAATCCGAGGGATTCTATTTCCATCGAGCCTTCATGTTATTTGTTTTAAGTTCGATATAGCTTTTTGGTGAAATTTTAAATATCGAAACCGGTCTTGTGTACTACTCTAAACGATATGTCCGTGTTGATATTCAAGCTAATTTCGAGGAGACGATGAAAGGCCGAGCAAAATGCGACCGATCTATGTTACTAGGATTCATTTGTTTATCTACCGAGTGGTTGTAATTAAGCTTCTTCTACATCCTGCAGTAAAACAGGCAAATATATTTTCTACAAATTTGGCATATGAATGACTCCTGAGATACGCTGAAGGAATTCAAAGATAAATTTTTTGTTCATAAAATGTCTACTATAGGGCGCTTTGCTTGGAATAACGGCAAATTTAAGAAATTGCCTACGCACACAGCATAAAAATTACACATTTCTTTCTTTCTTTTTTTTTTTTTTTTTTCAATTTTGTATGCATTCCTTATAAATCAGTTAATGTGTTATATTTCTTACTTGTCATGCGAGACATCATCTATTGGACATTTTTGACTAAATGTAATATTTTTTAAACTAGTTGAAACCTTGACGAACTCCTGAATCGTCAACTTATCTAATTTGATAGTGATCTGTTCAACCCGTTTAAGCTGCAGGATGATGTTTATAACGAAAGTTTAATTAAAAAAAAAAAACTGTACAAAGTGATTTAGTGAAGCTGTCTGTAAACTTTCTCTTTGATACTATGGCGAGCTTAAAACGCGCAATTCTGTAAGATTCTAGAGTGTCTGAATCATTCATTTAAATGCCTAATGATTAAACTATTAAAAAAAAAAAAAGAAAGAAAGAAAGAAAGAAATTAAAAAGCAAAAGAAAATAATACACATTACACACTTTATGAAAAAACACATTATATACTTGATACAACATACATCCATTAAGCTGACTTTCTTACCATCACAACAAACTAAAAAAGTTCAGAAATACAAGTTCATTTATTTATTTATTCAAAACATTAACTGGAAGAAACATCCATGTGATATAACTGGTGTAGATACGTGAGAGCAGAAATTCTTTCTTTACTCTTTTACAATTTTATTTTAATATAATACCACACATGAAGATGAAAATACATACACTGAGACTATATTTACATATGAGTACACATTTAATAAAAAAAACAACAGAATAAGTCTTACTCAGGTGCGCCGATTGCACCCTACGTTACCGGCCGAAGGCCGAAAACTTTTTCTTCCGAAAACAGTGTCCCAAAATACCTTCTCCCGCTCATAGCGGCCACGAAGGTTGGTTGGTTGCATAAAATACACTGAGGAGTAGTTGGTTGCATGACACACATATTCTAGATATTTATATTTTTATTTCCAAAACTCAATGCTTCATGGAAAGAAGCAGTTTTCCAGTTTATATTGCTTAGGGGAGAAAAAAAAAAACAGTTTTTTTTTCATAAATATGCATTAAAAAAGAAAAAAAATGTAATAATAATAATATTTATCAGATAAAAATGACAACTGAAGATAAGTTGCATGAACGTTGAAACTATTTAAAAAAACATTTGGAAAGGGTGAAAACGTAACATAACTTTTGACATTTTGCATTTTTAAATATATAACCGCTTAAATTTATTTCACTTTCTCTGAAACAGAGAAAGAAGACGGATAAAACCATCATATGTCAAGAAAATTCTACAAATCCTTTAAAACAAATATTCAGAAAAGAACAACAATGGGAAAAATAAATAAATCTTAGTGATAAAAATACTTTTTTCAATAATTTTAGGAAAACAAACACAGCCTAGGATCAGTTCTTCTCTAATGTTTTCTTTTCTAAGGAAGATTATATATTTTTTTAAGATGCAAATTCAGTTATATCCTTCCAATACGTGGAACAAATATAAATTCTTTAGCTGCAAAAAAGGAAGTATTTGGGGCTTCCCTTTTGTGTATAAAGTTGTATATAAGTTCCTTTTTACTTTCTTCTATATTCTACAGTAGAAAGTATTGGTTTAGTAAAATTTTCCAACTATAAGTTTTCGGTCGATTTACACATTTTGAGAGGTCTGAAACACGATTTGATCATTTTTAGAAAATATCTGTCTGTCTGTGTGTGTGATAAAAGTATGTGGTAATTGTATAACAGGAACTACTGCACAGAATTTCATACAAATTGATTTACAGTTGCAACTTGACAAAAATTAATGTCTATGAACTTTTGGTAAAAATCGCTCAACAGATGGAGTTTCCATCCTGTTCTTTTTCTAATTTTAACAATGTAGTATAGGACGAAATTTCGTATAAATATGCACAATAAGAATTATTTTTCACAAACCATTATGAAATTATATATATGTATATATATATAACAGTCAACTAAGAAAAAAGACGTACGTATAGGAGCATCATATGGGTGTTTAATAAAATAAATCATCAATACTTTTAAAATGAATGGATGAACCATCGATCTGTGGTAATATAAAATAAAATGGGTGATTTATTTCACTTAAAATAATAATAATAATAAGATAAAAATTAGGGAAAAAATGCTATGCATTTTTTAACATGTCAAAATGTTTATTTTCTTCGTACATTTTGCCTTATATTCTTTGGGATGAAAACCATCTGCATTCATCAAAGAAGATAATTTAAATGGAATATTTATACTGAGTGAATTTATGTAGGAAAATATAGAACAAAATTTCATCATGATTACTATATATTAGTTTCGATATTAAAAAAATCTTTTTTGATTGTTTCTATTATATATCACATAAAAAAAAAAAAAAAAAATCACATTCACATTTACATTTAAAAATTTTTTTCTAATAAAAACACATTTTTCTACAGAAAAACTATCCTTCCAAATTAAGCAACGGGAGAAGAATCTAATACGTCAATAGGTGAAACTTTATTGAGTATTAAGTATACACTGTTAAAAATTTTGTCCTAGATTGAACTAAAACATGGTGTCCAGGTCCAGTAGCTGCAATAATGAGAGGTCGAAATCTTTTACCATGATTTGGAACTTGGTTCTAAAATGTTTGATACTGTAATTGTTGTAACCATAAGATGGGGTGATTATTTACCATGATTTGGTGCTTTTTTCAACAAGAAGTACTAAATTATGATAAAAAGTTCCACTATCACATGATTGCAGCTACTATAATACCAAGGATTGGTTCAACCTAGCATGTTGCAATCACTGTAGTACCAAATTTTCGTTCAACCTTGAAATAAAATTTTTAACAGTGTAGTTTAAACAAAACCATGACCAATCTTTTAGTTATTTTACAACAATATAAAATTCCTTTTCTTCACCCCACCTCCTCCCACCACCACCCAACTTTAACACTTTCTAATGTTGAAAAGTGTTTATGACTTCGGGTTGTCAGTCCTTCTGTCTGCCCGCACTCTAACGTCAATAAATATCCATGGAATTCCCTGAAACTCTCATATGTTATTTAAGTTCATTATGAGACGTTTCTTGTTGAAAAAAGAGTAAATACCACCATAACGGCTTGAGAATAGGGACACCCGAAAGAATTTAAGAACACTGCGTTGTACGAGAAGTATTTCTATATAAACTTTATTTTAATAAGTTGATTTTTCACAAACAAACAAAATCGACATTTGTTATTATATGCCCACACACAAAAAAAAAAAAAAAAAAAAAAAAAAAGAAAAATCCATTAAATGCAGTGTGATTAGCATTATTATTTTTAGGAACAAAAACATTCAGGTACATCAAATGTTTATAAATGAAAATTTCTGTAACAGCATTTTCGTGTTTAAGAAGAGTTTTTAACAGTTTTGTTTAAATTAGTCTAATTGACTGTCTTTCTGTCAGTCTCACTGTCTACCCGACTGCTTGTCATTCTATTTATCCAGCTGTTCCCCTCTAACGTCCGTAAATATTTTCAGATTTTTTGCAAAATTATATATAATATTCCAGTTCACTACAACATGTTTCTCACTTAAAATGGTACAAACAGCACAAAGAAAAAAATTCAAATTCATTGCGTTTTATACTGAGAAAAAAAATATACCACCTTCTTCTAGAATGAATAAGTGACCATTTTCTAAATCCCTTAACTAGAAATATATATTTCAATTTCCGAACTATGCGCGTAAGGCACGCCAATAAACTGAATAGACAATTGATCGAGAATTTCTAGTGTACACATTTCTAGATGGTGAAACTATATTCTGACTACTCTAAATATTCTGAATCATTTGTATTGCAAAAAATTCTCGCTTGATTTTCCAGAATTTGGTAAGAAACCAAGATTATAGTTGCTGAAACCCGCCTCTTGTAGTCTCATTTATTTGCACAGATTTTTAAATAACTTTGTCCTCGAGAATATAGGCAAACGCTCTAGAATTCTAATACGGGCTTCTAGAACTCGCTTTCCAAGGGGACTAGAATTTATAAGGATGACATGGAACAATATTTTTTCCAGAGCCACAACTTAGATTCTAGATGTCAGTTACAGAATTTTTTCTCAGTGTATGGGCGATCTTCTTATAAATCTTGTTTAAATATTTTTGTACATTTCTGTACATTAGGGATGTCCAGTGATTTTTCTAGCATACAGCAGCGAGTGTACTAATCGCTGTGTACCAATCATAATTAAAGCGACATTTATTATATACTTAAAAAAAAAAATCCTACATAATATGGTATTTTTAGCGCTAAGGTTATGACAGGGCTATACTAAAGTATTCATATGCATTAAGGGCTACAGTTGGAATTTCCTGGAATTGCATCCCCGTTTGTATTAAGTGTTTTTATTACTTTCCAATAATTTTTATGAAAGATTATGAATTCAGTCAGTATATCTGTCTGTCTTTCTGTCATTCTCTCTATCCCTTGTTCTATTACGTAAGCAAAGCACAAAGGTTCAGTGATGCAACAAGTACGTTCCGTTCGAAAATTTTAATAATTTATGCGAACCGCATGATTTTTCGTTCTTGATTAATATCCGTTTCAAAGCTGACGATTTTCTATAAATTATCATAGACCGAATGTAATAAATAAAAGGGTTAAGTGTTTTAAACGCGTGTTACCTTAAAACCTTAAAACGAGTGTTACGCGTTTAAATTTAAGCGTTTTAAACGCGTTAAGACACTTAAAGAAATATTAAAGAAACATATTAAAGAAATATTTATTTTTCTCATTTGTTATTCTGTTTAAAATATACGCACTTTTAATGGATACTTATGAGGAAATTTATTTTACACACGATTTTAAACAAATACATTTCGAAATAAAAATAATAATTTTTAAAAGAAAATAGCATAAAAGTTCTAAATTTTTTATTCTGTAAAGAAAAATTAAATGTGTTGAAATCTTTGACTGTCGGTTTGATATGTCCTGAGAATGAGTTGAACATTTTTTAGAAAATATGACTTTATGCGTCTGAGGCAAAATTTTGTCATAGCTCTTGATAAAGAATTAATACACATAATATATCATTTTTTTTAGTTTCACTTTGACATAAATTGGTGTCTAACCCATTTTGGTGAATATCGCCCAACAGATCATGCTGATATGCTATAAATTCTACAACTAACGGAAAGGCTATATCTCAGCTTTTATATTGTGAAATCCTACAAAATTTAATGGTGAGAGGGCCAATTTATATATTAAAAAATAAATAAATAAATAAATGAAAAAACTATACTGATTGTGATTGGATTTGGGCTTATATCCGACGGGTAGTACTTTTATTCTCAAATTTTCACCGTGTATTTCAGCTGCTTAGCGCACAAATGCACGAAACGTGATGTATAAAATATGCGTATACGAACAAGAACTTAATGACTGACTTAATTTGGATATGTATATAGGTCGACAATTAACACTGCTATTACTCGCCTTCTGCAAATATCTGCAACTTAGCATCTATTGGTTAAAATTACACGAAACTGTATGTGCAAAATATTTATTTTGAGAAGTTATATTAGTTGAATTTTTGTGCATGTCAATCAATAGATATACTGAATGATAGATATACTGAATGATAGATATACTGACTCTTATACTGAATGATATAAATGAACGTATGGTGATAGCCACAGCATACTTCACTGTAAAAAATATGTCCTAATTGCTGCCATAAATTCTCTGTAATTAAAAAAAATACGTCTAATTTACGAAAGAATTACGTTGTCAGAACGTATTTTCTCAAATTACAGAGAATTTCTGGCAGCAATTTGGACATATTTTTACAGCGTTGTTTAATTATGTAATGAGTAAAATAGGCAAATTAATCATCTGTAATGTCAAAATGTTGGAATTATTTTTATTCTAAATTTATACCCTTGGGAAAGTTAATTGTGAAGGTATGACAAGTATCCTTATAATGACCTTCGACATATATCATTGGTTAATGTACAATTATACCAGAACAGAGTGAAATTGATACACATTTTCTAGCAGAAATTACGGGATTATAATAACAATAATTATTTTTCTGGAATATGGTTCACCAAAACCTTTCACAAGTCATGGGAAATAAAACCAACTAGCAAGGTAATAAGAATCCTTTATATTTTTATTAAATGTATGTATGTATGTATATATATATATATATATATATATATATATATATATATATATATATATATATACATATATACCATACTGATTCACATGATTTTAGAAAGAGGATATTACGTATAAGTATAGCTGAGATTAGCAATGACTTTGTATGTTTACCAAAAGTGTTTAATTAGCATATAACCCTTTAACGTTCACAATTTGAAAATGTTAAACTAATTTCAAAAATAGCTTTTAGATGCAAAGCTGATCATAAATGTGTCAATAAAAAAAAAAGCATTTTATTTTTCGAGAAATTCTCAGTTGGAAACATCTAAATGTTAATCAGGTTAAATTGAAATAATAATTAATTTAATTATTAGATAACTTTGTAAATAAACACTATAAATTGCAAAAACTCGCAACAGTCTTTTGAGGCTAAGAAAACTGTACGACCTCATTGCCTTCAGTGAATATTGTTGTTATGGAAAAGCAAGAAGTGCCTTGTACATGCGTAACTGTAATTGGACGATTGCGAAATTGAGTTTTCAGCTTATATGATCATTGATGTAGCAAGTATGTTAAAATGAAAGTATTACCTTCTACTGTTACGTAATTGAAACAAAAATTTCGCGTTAATAGTAGCAAATGTGCTTATTTTCTGAACAATCTAGCCATGAGTTTCATGGGCGCCAATTTGCTTAGCGATATATGATTGGAAACAACGTTGCTCTGTTTATGTGCGTAATATGAACCCTGTTCTGTTGTGTAATATGGACCAGAGGTCTATGATAAAAAAAGAGAGATTTTACCAATGCTCAGCGTACATATGTCGTACACTCAAAATCTTGAGGCTATAGAATAGGCCAGAGAAGCATGGATAATCAAGCTATGACTTCCTTCTCATACAACCCATTAGAAAAAAAGGAACTGCCTTTTTTTCGTCCATTAACTATTATTTTTTATGTTCATTTCTACTATTCCCAAGAGATGTACAAGTGTATGAGGGAACATGCTGGATAGCTCGTTTCACAATTCCAAGTGTGTCAACTGTTAAGGAAGGACTACTTCGGGAAGTACCACTATGGACCACTTGGTCCATATTACACGAACGTATGTGTAATATGGACCACCGACACACAACTAAAATAATTATTTCCTGCAATTATTAATTCCCAGAGTGCTTTACTAAGCTTGAACCATGCAACTATACAATTGTAATAAGCAACCAACAAATTAAGTCTTTTTATTTTAATAATTTTAGTTTTATGAGCATTTTTGCTTAAGGGGGTCCATATTACACGGATCTCCCCTATAGTAAATCTTTTTAAAACAAATAATTACTGAATAAAATTCATATGTTATTTTAGGAATTAAGTATTTAAAGACAAAAATGTATGCAATTTACGTAAAGATTTTGTTCTTTTGAGATTTGACGAAAATAGGTTTTTCTCGAGCAACTGAAGCTTTTCATGAGCAAAACTAGAATACTTCTCTGAAACTGCATGACAAATGATAGTTCTCTGCTGCAACCTAAAAGCAAAATCTTTCACGATTTCTGATCTTTCCATCTCTTCAAAATCCATTTGTGTGTCATCATCCAAGAGATATGTATGTGCCTTTTAGCTTTTTCGTTGCGTAGAAATACATAACATTTCTCATATATCATTGACAATAATATGAAATAATTTTTATATATATTCCTAAGTAAATATATAGATGTTACAATGATATTTTAATGACCAATGGAATAAGAAAATTGGCTGTCAGTGGCATTTTTAACCTGTGTGTAGATGACATTTTTAAAGTAATATTATTGGCTTTCTTAGAATTTGCTCTTCGGTTTATGTTAACTGAATGTAACTGTACTACTATTTTCGATTTCGATCACGAAATAGAAAGCGCAATAATATACTCTTGTTATTACTAATATATTTTCTAGACCCTAAGCTAAATTTTCACATCTTTAATTAAACCTTTAAACAGTTTTCTGTCTGACGCAAAGCACGTACAAATTAAGCAACGCAATTTCTGTGGGAAATCTGTCCGCCCGACTGTTTCCAACTCGGGGTAGTCAACACTTAGTCATACATAAATTTCCAACACTTAGTCATACAAATATTTATTTCATGCTGGGAATATTTTAGGGGAAAAAATGAATACACTATAATTACATCGTTTGATTAGTAATTACATATAATTTTGGACTTTAAGATTTCTCTTACCTATTCCGCTGCCGCTGGTTGTATTGTGCCACCCAACCTCTACCTTAGCGCTGCATTAGGTGAACATTTTTTTGTATTGCTTTTTGCCAGTTACTTGGTACCCACTTTTTTCTAACGCACTCCGGTGTATTTTACTTTTTAAATTTCCTAGTTGAATTTTCTGGTGTCAGTTAGATTTTATTATCTACACTTGTAATTATGCAGTGTTTTACTTGCATTTTTTCCCCATTCTACTCAAAAGCTGATGTGTTGTGGTAAGGAAATATTATATACGCATCTAAAAACTTCAAAAATAACAACGACACTACCACGATCTTAGAATAATGCAAAAATAACTATCGGAATTCCCTCAACTGCTCAGTAATTATCTATTAACACCTTATAATCGGGTGTGCAATAGTATTAACATTTAATTTATCATACAGTCATGAGTATGGTCTAACTATTGCAATTAACGGTAAATGAGTAAATCTGACATAGACAAGGAACGCGCTTTGACTTCATTTAAATCATAGTGCAAGGAGCAGATATAATGGAAATGTATTAATGATTTGGTATGTTCTCTGCAGGCTATATCGGCCGCTTCACCTTACTATATACCTTTACATATGTATGTGAGCCTGTAATTAATGCGCGCGAGATGGACGGTACACAGATATATATAATATAAGTGTGTCTTGCAGAAGCCATATTATTATACATAGATTTTCCAGTTATTCAAATTAAATTTTTTTCATACATGCAATAAAATTAGACTTAGTTGTCGAATTATTTCTATGTATTATAATGTTTTCAAGTATATACATAACTAGAATAAACAAAAATTTCAACATTTCATAGAAATTCTTATGTATCGTTATACTATGTAAGAAAAATAAATAAATAAATAAAAAAGCAATATATAAGTAAAAAACTTTAAATGCTATATTAATTTTTCTTTCTTGAATTAGAATTACAGGCGTCATATAAACTTTTTAATAATTTTACCTAAAATCCCGAAAACTGGTTACGTTTACAGATTTCCGTTTAGTTGTTTTAATGTTATCGTTTCTGAAGGTAAAGGGAATGTCATGAGATTCTTAGTTAAACTGAAATTTTATGTGAAAATGTTAATGTAATATTAAATTAGCTAAAGTGTTTCAGAAATGTATTTCTTTTATCTCTATCTTTCTGTAAATAAATTCCTAATCGGCAGTGTTTTAACCATACATCCGTATATATAAAAAAGAAAAAAAATATTAATAAAATTTAATATATAAATTAAATAATAGTTGAATCAAACAATAAATAAAAGCACACATTAAATAAATATTTACAAAAAATACCCTTGAAAGAGGCCCGGTGAGTACAGCGCATGCGATGGATGTGGTTGCATGAAGCATCAGCATGTAAATGACACAAAATCCTAATTATTCTTAGACTGTCCTATCAAACAGGAGAGCAAAAAATTCATCCCGCATGCAATTTCTCACGTACCAGGCTTTCCTTTGTGGTAGTGGCGTAGGGAGTTATGGCCAATTACTGCACATAGGCCTTACGTCATGGTGGAATACCCTCCATGTGGAAGGTTTTCTTAAAGAGTCTTAGCCCGTGTATTTAAGAGAGTTATAGAGAAAACATAGAAAACTTCAAACGTCTATGTTGATGACCGTGACCTGGGATCGAACCTGGCACCTCTAACCTACCAGTTCCGAAAGCAAAGCTTCTCGCTCAGCCAGGTATATCTTGAAATGTACAACAGAAAATATTCGTACAAATAATTTATATCTGAGTCTACTTACAAAAGAGCATTTGCTCATCCAATCTTATTTCCTCATCCACCGACACACACACACACACACACACACAAAAAAAAAAAAAAAAAAAAAAAAAGATAAAAAAGATAAAAGGAAAGAATCACTTTTTATTTTTCACAGCAAATAACCGAAAGTGATAATGAAAGAATGTTTTTAATATTAATATTTCATCCTGCTATGAGATTATGGCGGCAAACGTTTAAATCAGATAACCGAAAAAATTAACCAGGAAATTTAAATGTACATAACAGAAGAATTTATAAATTGATTTATGTCAATATATTTACAAAGCAAGTTTCATATATTTTAACATGTTAATGTATCTAGTTAAATTTCAGGCACATATATTTTACACATTAAAAAATTAATAATAATACGTTTCGAATAACATTATAATTATGCAAATAGGAAAAAGTAAGAATAAACAAATTACAGGATATGTAAATAAAAATATTAAAAATTAATTTGTCATTAAAATACAGCCCTCAAAGTTTTACCGCAGACATAATTACAAATTCGTTATATTGAACTAATAATACCTTTTATGGTAATGTATGCCGAAAATTTACGTATGTCAAATATGTATGTGGCATGTCATCATGAATTTTTTTTTTTTTTTAACTTTTTACTATTTTAACATAGGATGAACCATGGGTTATTTTAAACGCAATTAATTATTTAAAAAAAAAAAAATGCAATTCCTTACATATCAGCACCTTTCGTGTTTATGCAGAACAATTCAAAGACAAAGAGAAACCCCTTTCATTTTTGTCGCACCATAATAGTCATTTATTAATTTTTCAAAATATAATAATGCACTCAAAAATAATTTCATGTCAATAATTCAAAGCAAGTTCTAAAGATATAAATAAATGAAAATGTTTCAGAATAAAATATTTTGAAACTTTTGCATGACATGCAATACATTTTCATAGCAATACAAACTAAAAGCTATAAATTCACAAAATACCTGAGAAAAAAAAGCTTTTTCTGTACAATAAAGCAGCCATGAAAAATAAATGCGGAAGGATCCAACTCCCCCATAAAAGCAGTCAGGAGAATATGTATTTTTCTTTTCTTTTTTTCTTTTCAGCGGTCTTTTAGATATTGATAGACGAGTAAAATGATACGAAACTTCATTTTTCTTACTTTAAAAAGCATGCAGAGACCGTTAGATAAGGACAAATAAATGGTTTTTAGAGATGAGATGGTAAGGAGAGTTTTGGAAAAACTTTCCCTATTTTAAATTGAGGGAAAATGATAGTTGATGTAGGTGCTATAGGGTTTCTTCTTAATTTATTATCATAAGAAGGATAGGGAAATTTTGAGAATATATTCATTTTAAAATAAAAGCTTATTCCTTTTCCCCCCAAATTTAATAGTGGAATATATCAGAAATAATAACACATCATTTAATCTTAAACTTGCAAAAATTGCTTTGATATTTGCGGATGAAAGGATATTTTCTGAGCATTTAAAAAAGAAAATGCTGAAACTTAAATTCAGCAATTTCAGCAAAAAAGTTCCTGAATATATACTTGCTATTTATGACAATCTTTTAAGTATGCATATTGCATACTAATGCAGCCTCTTCTCATTCGAACCTATAGTAACAATATAAATAACACTTCATAGTTTTAGACACATTCCATAGTACTGAAGATTGTATAAAAAAGTATTCTTTTGAAATTAACATTTTAGAGGGGACTACGAATGTCAGATCTGAATGAATGGACGTTAAATTACTGAACTCTAAATTATTAAATTTCTAAACTCTTCCTATATATACTGAAAAAAAAAAAAAAAAAATACACACTACATTTCGGTCATTCAGTTTCTTTCTATTAGTCAGTTCTAAATTTAAATATAATTAATGGCTCGAATTTTATAAAGTAAAGAAAAGAGTAGAGCATAAATGGATTGCTGAAACGAAGGGGATAGAAAATAATTTTTAACTATGAGTAAAATATATAAAAATAGTATAATTAATTAAGTAAAAGAAAGGTTAATTGGAGTTTATAAAGCATAATTTAGATTATTTTTACTGTATCTTTTTATAATAATTAATTAATGTAAATGCACAATAACTCGTTATTAAAAAATCCAATAATAAATCAATCTTTCTTTCTTTCTTTTTTTTTTTTTTTAATTTTAAAAGTAATTTAAATAAACTTATTACCTTAGATGAAAAATATTCAGAATTGCTTCGTGAGCATTTAGCAACTACTGCATTGTAAGAATAAGTTCTGTATCGGCAAAATATATATTACAAAGTATAATTTTCGTAAGAGAGTTAATATTTTCTACACAAAACCGTGAAAATTAAGATTGCTGTTGCTGTCAATTTTAATCCATTAAACTGCTTTTTAAATACATATAAAATAATTTTCACATATTTCTTTTTCTCAAGAAAACTAGTTTTATAAAAGGGGGAAATTAGAAGGTAATTTCATTCTTTAAAACCAGATTTAGACAGCAAGCGATTTGACGGTAAACAACACTCGTTGTCTTAGTT
The DNA here is from genome assembly GCA_963930645.1 of Salticus scenicus. Lineage (NCBI taxonomy): Eukaryota > Metazoa > Arthropoda > Arachnida > Araneae > Salticidae > Salticus > Salticus scenicus. The sequence continues at coordinate 344,529,849 of OZ005650.1, read as the reverse complement.
ACTTAGAAAATTGAAATGTTTTGATCGTATTTTGTCACATTAATTATTTATAATTGTAATATATAGATATACTAGCAGACCCGGCCACGCGTTGCTGTGACTAAGTTATACGTTGAATTATACGGCTGTAAACTGTTTAGTACAGTCAAATTATTATTTACGAACAAAGACGAAAACGTTGTAGCCGATGTAAAAACCCACAGGGTTGAGATTTGAAACTTAGGTCAAAATTTGGAAGCGATTGATAAAAATTTTCGTAGTGTTGATATTAAGCACAAATTAATTTTATTGTAGGGTCCTATAAATTTTAATGGAGAAGTGATATATATTATTTCTAATGCTACTTTGGATAAAATTGCTAAAATGACTAATATATAAATTAAATTCTATTAAAATTCTATTAAAATAAAAGTATAAAAGAAACAGACGATTTTAAAATCAATTTTTATGGAGGAGTGAAATATAATATATGCTATAATGGATAATTTTACTATAAAATGACCTCATAATTTTAAATATTTTAAAGAGGGCAACAGCTGTAGTTATAAAAAGGAAAACAATAAGGCTAAACCAGAAAAATAAGTAAATTTGATAAATATTTTAAAACTTTAAAATTGGAAATCTTATGAAATATTGGACATTTAAAGTAAATACATGTATCATTTTAAATAGAAAAAGATTTTGAAAAAGTTTAGTGTATTTTAACAAAGTGATGAGAAGTTTTTGAGTATGTTAAAATTTTAATAGTAAATTCAAGTTAATAAAGATGGGAAACATTGAGGATTAAGATAAGAATAATTATAAGATAAAAAAAAAAAACTTTTTATATACCATGCTTTTAAATTTTAATATACTAATAATATACTAATTAGAAGGAAAATTAAATATTCTATCATAGTTTGAAGTCAAATTTGTTTTCAAATGTCTAAATAAAATATCTGATGTAAGATACTAATATTTTGCAGCGGAATAGATTTCATTTCTGTCATCCTTGGCGAAAAGAAAAGAATATCGCCAAATTATCTGGCGAAAATATTTAATTCCTTTCAAAAATCATGGTTATTTTAACAACTTATATTAAAAGAGTAATGAATAATATGAAACAATATTTCGTACAATACATATTACATGTCATACATACGTACAATGGATAATACATATTACATTTCGTACAATGTATACATCTGGCATGTATATTTTCGTGTTACGCTTTTGATCGCCAAATAATAATAATAATAATAATAAAAGCTAAGGGCGACAAAGTTTTGAAATTTAAAATTAAAATTTTGTCAATTTGACAGCAAAATAATTCAATCTAACACCCGCGATAACTAATACATATCTATACCCAAATATAAGGATTAAAATCGGGAAATAAATTTCCTCGATTTTTAATAATTTCTTACAAAAAATCCAGTGGGCAATTAACATAGGAAATCTTTTTCTTGGCTGCACAGACGGTCAGTGAGTCACACTTCGCTTGGTATAGAACTCATAGATATAGTATAGCATATATAGAATAGAGTGATCATTGGGGTGTAAAAAGTTATTCCTTTTCATTTGGGAAAAGACGACGTTTTAACCAAAATATGGCCGTCTTTCCCCGAGTGAATACACACGGGAATACATACTAATATTTTAGCAAATAAAATTTATGAATAATTTATTTGCTAAAGGGGAATGGAAGACTCCAGATACAGTTTCAAATTCATATTTCTTTCTTTTCTTTTCTTTCTTTATTTTTATTTTTTTTTCAATACCACTTAATGGCTGTTTCCAAAGCTTTTATTATTATTTTTTTTTTTCGGCATCAAAAAACTTTGTACGATAACATGGGGATGAGAGATCTATATATATTACTATATCTATGATATAACTACATTAGCACTTTATCAATGTGTATAAAATCTTTAAATTGATTATGACGTCAATTTTCGTGAGATGCATAATTTAACTTTTTATAATTTTTTAACGTTCACGTTTGATTAAATGTATTTATTTTTATGTCGAAAAAAAATGAACTCGTTTTTTTTTTTTTTTTTCTTTCTTTTTGGCAACAATTAATTTAATGGAACTCACAGATATTTTGGAGCAACTTTAATAAAGGTCTATAATTAACAAATAATTGCAATAAAACAATATTGTGACAATAAATTGAGATAAAAACTATCCTATCTCTCAAGTTGGACCAAACTGCACACAGTGTGCAAAATTTCATTAAAATCGGTTCCTTAGTTTAGGAGTTTACCCCGGACAAACATCGTGACACGTAATTTATATATATATACAGATGTATAAGAAGAAAAAGAGAGAGAGAAAATATCATAAACACTTTTACTCAGTAACTCCTAATTCGATTTTAATAAAATTTAAAAAGGAAATTGGATTTTTTAAAAATTGTTTTAATATTCTTTCAAAATTCAAATTTCATAAAAATTCAATTTTTATGAAGTAACCTAATTTAGGGGAGGAAAAAAATAAAAATAAAAGAAAGAAAGAAAGAAAGAAAGAAAAAAAGTTGGTAGAAAAATACAATCGTTTGTCGGTCCTGAAATTTCATATAATGACAGGATTCGTACGGGCCTTATTTTTTCCATGAGTCTTATACCAGTAATTTTGTAGAATGATTTTCGTTACAAAATAAGTCAATATGATTAAGATGAATTTTATTGTTTCAGAATACTGGTGTGAGACTCATGGAAAAAACAAGCCCCGTACGAACACTGATAGATTATGAAATCATATTTATCTTAATGTATCAACACTCATTTTTTACAATTTCTGATAACTCGGCAGAATACCCTCACCAATAAATATTAGAAATATAGCAGTGTACACTGATAATTTAATGTAGCGTCTACTGCCATAAAATGAGATTAAAGTGAGATAATTCATTCAATATCTTCGAAATTCCTTCCATATATTTAATTTATACTTTTTTTTTTTTTTTTTTTTTTTTTTTTAATGGTACTTTAATATACCGTCAATCGATAATGGTTTAAAACACAAAATTAACTTTCAATTTTCCATCTCATCTTGTCTGGTCTCAAATTTCTTATCCTTTAATTATTTAAAAAAAAGTGACTTCAACTATTTATTCATTTTGAAGTTGGTTATTTTTTTTTTTGTTTAATTTGTGTTATATTAACAGTTAGACTCTATCCTGTTTTTCTTTCGTTCTTTTTCTTCTTTAACCAAAAATTAACAAAATAATTTTTTACACGCTTTAGTTTAATTAATTTTTATTTATTTATTTTTTCTGTCGCCGTCAAATCTTGCAAGCGAATTCCAACTCACTCCTATCATGAGACTGAGATGAATATTTGCATACATGTATAACTGCGATGATATTACATGTTCAAGCGTTAAGGAATTCATGGGAAAGAGGAGGGCCCTGGGCCCTTTAGTTTTAAGTACATTTGTAGTTTAGTACATTTTGGAATAAAAGTGTGCTATTACTTTGTTTTCAATTTACATGGCATTATTCACTGCTATAATAAAGCAGATCTTAATCAACTCTAGTACAGCTTCTGAATTAAATGGTTTCGAAATACTGCAATTATTTAATATTTATCGTTTATAATTAAATGTGGAAAAAAAAAAAAAAACTTCGATATAATGTTTTGCTCTTGCTTTATATTAACAATAAAGTCATATAACGTACAAAAAATACAATTTTACATTCTAATACATAATTAATTTATTTAGTAGCACACATGCGCAAATAAAATGCAAACCATGTTTGATATCGTGCAAAATACTCGTTGCACAATCCAAAGCGTTTGGTTTTAAAATAAAACACAAAATAAGAAGAATATATATATATATATATATATGTAGACAGATAGATAGATATTATATCTGTGTTGGTTAGTCTTCAAAAATATATAAATTGGGACTAATACGAGAGCAACGGGGTGCATTTTTAACTGCATTTTAAAAAAGTAATGGGCGTGATTACCAATCAATATATCCTTGATACATCAGCACAAATAATTGATATTATTCATATTCTTAAGAAAATTGCAGTGAAAATTTAACACACACAGACACACATATATACAAATACGAATATAGGTATATTATTTATAATAAAAACACTATAGAAACACGTCCATTAAATAATTATATTTATTTAAAATCATTAAATATATATATATATATATGTACACATTTCGAAGCTTTTCGCTTAAAATGTAAAGCCTCTTCAGGAATTTATTAACATTATACCTTTCAGAGATAATTTATATATGTATGTGGAAAGCTTTGTGGGACACATTCCCATACAGCACAGAATGTTTCAGTTATGTTGCAAAAAGCTTACAATCTTTCAAAAACGTAACACGTTTTAGTATGCTCTCTGATACCTTTCTGAAACATTCGCACTTTTTGATTTTCTATCTGTTAAGTGATTGTAACGTTTCTGTTACGTATCTGATTTTTTGTTACGATCGCGGACATTTCTACGTTTTTGAAACTAATCGGAAAGTAATCTGAACGGTTTTAAACGTTTCGGAAGGTTTCATAATGTTTCAATGTTATATGATTGTTACGTTTCTGGAATATTTTGTGCTGTTAGGGTTCCTTGTACAGTCAACAGATGGCGCTGCCTCCGATGCCCATCTTTCGACGAGAGGACGAACGGAAGGTAGTTGAGAGCCGTCCGCCATGAAGAGCTGTTGAGACCGTCAGCGCAAAGGCTGATGTGGTCATTTTCTTCTAATTAGAGCTTGTAGTGCTCTTAATAGTTGGGTAGAGCCATCGAGAGCTCTATACCACAATCTCACATATTTGAAATAGTACGCGTAGGTACTAATGTGAATTATTAAAGCGAGGAAGTGCTCATATGTTACTTTGTGTTAGTTCTAATGATGAAGAGAGCTTGTTATGTGCATTAGGCCTCGAAACCAGCAAATGGTTATTGATGGACATTCTACTTTTATAATATTATCTCTGTATATTTTGTGTTTTTGTGTGTCTTCAATAAACGTGTAGTTCTCTAAGTTGCATCTCATCATTGCCCCACCCCTAGACGCCCAGCCAAGATTCTACATGTATACTATTATATTTCTCTGAAACGTACATCAAGATTTTTTCTGAATATGAGAGCATCGATTTTTCACAAAAACCTTTTATCATGAAAATGTAGCATCCTCATAAAAATAATTTGAACTGAAAAAAATCTTCAGAAACTCATCTATTATATTAAAAAACTCTAAACAAACAAATAAATGTAAAATTACTGTACAAAGAAATGAAAAAGAAAGAAAAAAAAGAGGGGAGGGGGGGGGGGTGCCAAAATAAGGAAAAAAGTAATATTTTAAAATACTAAAAAAAAAGCATAGTCGATGGAGGGTGAAAAATACAAATTAGAATTATCGAGCATTTTATTCTACTAAAAATTAAATTTTACATTAAAAAAAAAAAAAAAAAAAAAAAAAAAATCAAGTATTTTTATGCACTCATATATCATTACTTCAAATAAGCCCATCAAATGCGACAAACAGAATTTAAAAAAAAAAGGGGGGGGGGATAAAAAGAAAAAAAAAAAAAAAAAAAAAAAAAAAAGGAAAGAAAGAAAATGAAAACGCTAGACAAAGATAGATGACGGAAATAAAGGATTTTCGGTCAGTTTGAAAGAGATTAATCTGGTGTCGAGATTATTCTTCCCTTGGCACTGATTGGTCTGATCAATTCCACAATACAATCAAAAGGATCGAGAGAACTTGGAAAACAAAGAGAAAAAAAAATGGTAAAGATATATAGCCTCTAGTGTCTTATTATCCAAATGTAAGTGTGTTTTTTATTTACTTAAGAGTACTTAAACAATTGTAAAGAAGATTGTTTCAAGTGGAAAAGAGTGTGAATAACATTCTTGATTGTTTAAGAAGAAAATGAAGGCTTTTGTTGTTATTAAAAAACACTTCAGAAAGGTGAATTGGATCGTTTTCGATGCAATGAACATCATCAATTAAATGCGATTTTCCGTCTGTTTGGAAATTATGTTATTCCTTCTTCAGAAAAAAAAAAAGATCAAAGGAAAAATGTTATACAGTGAAACTTGAATAATTCGAACTTGTTTAATAATTCGAATTTTTTACTCGGTCCCTTGAATTTTATATTAAAATAATGTTAAAAAATCGTGGATAATTCGAATTCCATTTTGGATAATTTGAATTTTTCATACCATTACCTTTAAAATATTACAGTAAAATTTGTTCCCGGGATTTTTTCTCAGCTAAAGTGCATTATACAGTCTTTCAAAAGAAGGATAAGGAAATACAAGAGAAGCCCCTAGCTAGTGCATCAGAAGATATGGTGAATATACATGAACATCGAGGATTTTTTTTATTGAAAGTCATGCCTAATGTAGTAAGTAGATTCTATTTTTGTATCAAGTCATATGCTATGACACAAAGATTGTGTTTAAAGAAGAAATAAAAAATATCTGACTATTTTTTTTAAAAGTGTCGAATAATTAAGCTCGTAAAAAAATATTGGTTTAATGGGGGAGGGGGAGATGTAGCAATATTCTTAGGTATAAAGTTTATGTGTTAAATCTTTGATTGTAGAGTTTTAATTTTTTAATATATCTCTTTTTTTGACAAAATAGTATATGTAATTCGAATTTTTGGATATTTCGGATTTTTTTGTGGTCCCTTCAACTTCGAATTATCCAAGTTCTACTGTATCATATATTTTTATCTTTGATAAAAGATTAAAAATTACTAATTAACGAAAACATTAAAACAAAAGATGTTTTGTTGGGAAGATTTATTTTGTTGACTGATATTTTACATTTAGTTTTTCCTTTTAACAATAATTTTGTCTAGCTAACAAAATCAGTTCGTTTCGATTAACCAAATGAATATTGCTGAAAGAAGTAACTGTAATGGGATGATTCTATGTGGTACATCATTGATATCTCTGTAAATATCAAATGAGCGACCGATGTGCTGAATCAACAAAACTATTTGTTTAAATAAACAAAATAATTTTGTTGATTTAAACAAATATCGGTTGTATCAATAAACGGTTTGTGTAAAAAATAGTTTGGTTTCTGGTAACAGAATTTTTGTTGGGACTATATCAACAAAAATTTGGTTGTTTTAACAAATTTTTTTGTTGTTTCATCAAAACATGTATATAAATATATGTATGCAAGTTTTTTATTGTGTAAATTTCATTCGTCTGCATATTGATTTTTACCTTTTAAGATTTTATTTCAACTTCCAATGAATTTTATGTTTTAAATCTTGCTTCTGGTTTTTATTTCTCATTCCCTTATTAATATGATCAGGCTTTGCACTCTGCAAAAATTTGGCAATATGACTACAGTGTAACAAAAATCATACATATTTGTATACAATATTCAGTCAAAGCCCCTGATGAAGTATATATATTGTATGATTTTCCCATAAGGATTATCTTTTTCTTTCCACACTACTTCATGCGTTATTTATCATTTCATTCAGTACAATGTTCAAAAAAATTTTCTAATTATTTCCTAAAAATCCTATATTTTTACACATGATATTATTAACAAAAATTACAGGACTGGAATTTTACGGATCGAATACAAAACTACTTTATATTTGAGTAATTAAGCTAATTTGTTAATGATTACAATCTGCTTTTGAATCCGATTTTGAAAATAATCAACAACACTAATATTATGATTACAATACTCTTCTTTACGTTGTAACTTCGGTATACAGAAAAGTTTTGTCATAACAAATATAAATGTAAAAATTACCCACAACGTATAGACTTTCTATATAAACCGCTAATATTATGATTGCAATATACCTTAAGTTATAACTTCGGAAAAGTTTTGTCATAAAAATTACCCACACCTTATATAAATACTTTATGAACCTCCCCTTCTTTTACATTCCTCATTATTTACTTATACACTATAAAAAATAATGGTATAACGTTACGTTTCGCGAAAAGAATGGGGCTAAATAGGAATTATTAGTTGCAACCAATATTTTAATGTTAAGTTTCACCATTTCAGTGATGCTTACTGCGACACTATTACTTTTACACCATTTTACGCCATTACTTTTACATCATTTAAACCATTTAGTGGGGCTTACTAAAAAGCACCATTAAAATGACGAAACGTTGCACCATTATATTGGTTGAAGCTAACTGTAGACATTTTTGGTGAAATGTAGAAATTCATTTTTGACAGCGAATGCTATTTCATTAACAAAAGGAATAATTACTATCTAATAACTAAGAAAAATAATATACATTTGAATAAAATAAAATCATGTGAAAAACTAATAAGTCTATATTAGGAGATTTATCTAAAAATTACTCTTGATATATTACACATAGGGATAACTAATTTTATTGACATAATTTAATTCAGTAATAGATTTGAGCACTTTTTAATGTACTTAATTTGTAAATTTAATCAATTGCTTTACTTAGCTAATGATATACATTGAATCAAGCCATTATATTGTTATGACATAAGAAATCAAAATATGACATAGGTTTTTAATATATTCTCAGATATATTGATTTCGTTAAAACACAAACCTTTTATCGATTCAAAATGAGCATCGATTTATTCATTTCTCTTGTCACAGTTTGCTCTAACGAAAATATTCTTGTTTTTCCGTTTATTGATTATTGCGATGGGAAAGACATTAGCAACATTTTGTGAAAGAATTTTATTTGTATTTGAGTCCAATAAATGCAAATATAGGCTGTAATGTTAATATATATATATATATATATATATATAACAATAATAACACTTTCAATTTTTATGGAAATTTTCATGAACTAATACTATATAATTAAACATTTTTGATCGTAGAGAAATTTTTATTATGTCAATGTTTGCTTCAGTAAAAAATTTGTCAAATTTATAATACATTTCCTTTTTTTTTTTTGTAAGTTTTATAAATTGTTATAAATCCATATTATATTTGTAAAAGTTAAAATAAAATAAAATATTATTATTATTATTATTTTTCTTTTTTAATTGTTGTTAATGTTGAAGTAGAAGAATTAAAAAAAAAAAAAAAAAAAAAAAAAAAAAAAATGATTATTATTTTCTTCTATATACACTTCTCAAAACAATTAAAGGTAAAGCTTATATAAAATAAAAATATAAGAGATTTTTTTTTCCCGAGAAATGGAAAAAGAGAGTCACAAATACAAATTTTTCCCATTTTCAATGTTCATCACTTGCAAATTTTGAGTTTGGCGTCAAAAACGGCGCTTTAGCAGTAATGAATGAAATTTGGCTTTCAACTTAATGAAAGACAAAGTAGAAAATAATGATCGACACTCAGTAAGTGTGGTGTTTTCATGAATGGGATATCTTAACGAAGTTATTTAACTGATTTAGAAGCTTGGTGAGTTTTTTTTTTTGGTTGAGAGGGAAGGGGGATCAAACACAAGTCGAAGTAGCAGAAGCCACTAATGTTTCACAAAGTGTGATTTCCACATTTTTGGAGACCAGACTGAAAATTTTTGGAAATGCAGAGTGAAGAGACCAGGACAAGGTCGTAAACGTGCTATAACGCCCGATGAAGATCAATATTTAACTTTAATGTCTCGGAGCTAGCAAAATATGAATGCCAATCTTCTTCAATAATACTTCCGCTCGGCTACTAGTACAACAGTTTTCGACTCAAACTATTCGAAGCCAGTTCTACGCTGTAGGTCTGTATGGTCGTCCACCAACAGTATTTGTTACGTTAAGAGCAAAGCACCGTCGCACCCGCTGGGAGTGAGCAACAGAGCATGCGAACTGGAGGAGAAGTGAATGGCGCAATATTCTTTTCTTTGGCAAATCACATGTTCCTGTTCATCATGATAATAAGCGTGTATTCATCTGGAGGAAACTTGGTACTAGAAACAATTCTGCGTTCGTGCACAGAAGTGTCAGATTTGGCGGTGGGTGGGTGGGGGGATGGGGATGCTCTATGCTGACATGTCCATCGATGACCGTACCAATCTCCACATCATTCAAAATGGAGCTCTGACCGGTCATAGATTTAAGGATGAGATCCTCAAACCTATTACTACAGCGTGGAGTTAGTTTCGGACAATTTGAGTCGAAATTATTGTGCCCATAGACGAGCAAAAGTGTTGTTGAAGAAGAGGGGAATTAATATTTCGGTGCCCCCGAGCCGTTAGCGTTAAATACCGATTGGGCGATGTTGTGCGTTTACGACTTCGCCTTGGACATTGACTTGCATTTTCAATGTCCAAAAAACGGTTCCAGAACCTGAAATCACACTTTATTAAAGCCCAATGGCGTCTGCTACCTCGGCTTGTGTTCGCCTTCTCCCCCCCTCTCCATTTAACCAACCAACAAACCTCCAAGCTTCTGAATCGGCTAAATGACTTCATTGAAATATCGCACTCACAACGCACTTATTGACTGTCGACCATTCCTTCCCGCTTTGTCTTTCATTAACTTAAAGATCAAATTTCATTCGATTCCCCTAAAGCATCCTTTTTTTATGTCAAACTCAAAATTTTGTATACTACGAAGTTTTAAGATGAGAAAAATTTCCATTTTTGACTTTCTTCTTCCATTTTCTACAAAAACTATTTCACTTATACCGTTATTTTACGTAATACTTACATCTTTTAATTATTTTGAGCAGTGTATGGTAGATGAAATTAGTATTGGATTGGAATTAAGTATTAATAGGTAATATTTAGTATTGGAAATAAGTATTGGATTCGGGAAAATTTTTTAACTCAATTTTTCGATGAATTTACATGTTTTGAGATCTCCTGAACACAATTTTACTGTTTTTAGAAAATGCTTGTCTGTCTGTGTCTGTATCACAAATATTGTAGACGCTATATCTCACTAACCAACGAACGAAATTTAACCAAACTTGAAATTTAATTGAACCTTGACATAAACTGGCGCTTAGATATCGGGATCAATAACTCAAGAGGTAGCGCTTTGATCCCATTTTATCTAAATTTTTAACATGGCAGTATACGGCAAAATTTTGTATAAATGCACATAATGATAATTATTTTTAACGTGTGATTGTAAAATTAATACAATGAATTATTGGTAATAGTAGTAATAAACTAGGGAAAAAATTGTGCATGTGGGAGTATCGCTTCCCACATTCACAATGGAGGGTGTAAATTTTCAATATGGGTATCTTTCGAAAGATCTCGGCAATACCTTTAAAATGAATGGTTGAACCATAAGTTTGTGACAATTTAAAACAAAGTTATCTATTTTTTTCATTTTTAACGAAATAATAATAATAATAATAATAATAATAATAATAATAATAGTCGAATTTCTTCTGATATTGGCACAAAATTGACTTTCTTTTGGCCTTTATTGTTATATTTCTGTCTGATAAAAATCGTTTGCATTTATCACAGAAAATAATTTAATAATTTAATAAATGATTTGCACTGCATGAATTTGTGTAAAATTATACAGAAGAAAGCTTGTGGTTGTCACAGCATACTACTTTTTGTTACTTTTAACAAAAACTAAAATTTTGTGAATGTTTTACAAAAAATGAAAATTATAAAGATTTTTTCATTGTATTATTATTAATATATATATATATATAATGCTCAAAATATTATGAAAAAATTATGCATGTTAAAGCAAAACATAACTTTCATAAAAGCAGGCTTTTGCAGTAATAATATATATATATATATATATATATGCTACGAATTTACAAATAAATACATTTAGACATTATATGTTAAACAAAGAAAACTGCAGAGCACACTCTACCTATTAATATTTTTCTGAGAACCAAAAAGTTAATTGAAGTGTAATAATGAGGCAGAAGGAAAATATATATGTGGTACTAAATTTAGTTATATTTAAACACTTTTAGACAGAAAATTAAAAGTAAACACATGTGTGATAAAATTTATAGTAGCTTTCTTTAAACTAATAAAAATTATTTAGCATGCCTACTTTTCTTAATGAGGATAAAATTAAGTTAAAATAGAAATGTTTTCATGTGAATAACGTATCCTATTTAGCCTAAATGTAAATGTAAACAAAGTTTATTTAAATTATATTTAATGTATTCTACTCACATTTTATCTAAGCGTCTTCTGTATGGATGTAATAACTTGTACTGAACACTTAAGCATTGAATGCTAAAGTATCATAAAATGTATCATTGTTTTTTACTAGAACTTTAACAGAAGTAAACATTTTGGCTGTTTAAGACACCAATTAAAGGTTGATTGGTTGCTTTCTATGTTCTAAAGTAAATTTTCTAAATTTATTTTTATTTTCTGTTTCCAAGCTTGTACAGTTTGTCAAAACTTATTATATAGCTAAATATATAATGTTGTGAGTGAATGTGGATTGGTACCAATAGTGTGTATTAACTTTAATTTGAATTTAGTTTTATGTAATGGCAACTATGTAGCTTCATTGAAAATTTGTCAACTGTCGTTAAAATTTTGGTATAAATAACTGAAAGTCCAGTTGTCTTTACATGTTGCTTGTGCTTTCGAGCTTGCCAACATGAATCAATATCTTGTGTAGAATTAATAGATAAAGCAAGTATTTTTTTTTCCCTTTAAACTTTTTATTCTTCCAAATATCTTCAGATTAGCTGCAGTTTAGTGCAGTTTTTTTTTTTAATATATATGTAATTTTTCTAAAGATTTGTTTTAGCTGGAAAGGTTTTAATTTAAAGGGCATTTTATTATTTTAATTAAGGTGCCTATTATAGCTTAAAAATTTAATTTAAAAAAAAGAGTATAAGTTACTCTAGGGACAAGTACTGTAATAATTTTTTTCTTTATAATAGAAAATGGTTCAAATTTCAGCAATTCAGAACAAACAGATTCACAATTAAAGAAAATATTTTTTTTTGCAAATTAGTTACCATCAATGTTTTAAACGTGCAATAAAATTGGTATACTGTGATTACACTTTTAAAAAAAGTAATAGATATATGGGCGGGCTTTAATGATTAAAAATAAATATACAAATATATAAATAAAGACATTTTATGAATAAAAAAAAAAAAAAAAAAAAAAAAAAAAAAAGATATTTTATGAATTAATAAAAAAAGAAATTTTATGAGTTTAAAAATTAAATGTTTTTATCTCTAATAAAACTTTTCGATAATAAACTTATGTATGGCATCTTATAGGTCCATAAAAAAAAACTCGTGCGATAACCGTGTTTAATAGTATACATTTATTGGAATGACTTTAAATGCAAATATTAAATATCAAACATAATAATTAAATTAATTTATAAAGGTCAAAGACGTTTTATCTCCAACTTGATGATTTTCAATTAATTAAACCATACATGACTTAACTTATTTGTAGATAAATCCATTAATTTTGAAATAAATTGTATCGATTCCAAACCATATGATCGATTTTTCTTTCATCTCTGGGCTTTTCTGAAACCAACCACCCTCCTCTCTCTTTATTGGTTTTGGGGGAAAGTAACGCAGGGAAGGAAAGGCCAAGAAAAACCCTACGTTAGGGAATGAAAGTAAACATTTATCCGCCTTCCTGAGATCGCTTTTGTCGCCATTGGTAAATCGAATGATTTTGACTTTGAAGAGGTGAATACTTCAGGAATTCAAAGTTTTTTTCCCTATAGGTAAAGCCAAAAAAAAAAAAAAAAAAGGCGCGGAAAATCTTTTTTTCAAATTCTGCCTCTGTGAATCAGAGAAAAAATGCAAAAAAATTATGCGTATTATTCTTTTGTAATGATGCACATAACTTCTGTACCAATAATTAAAAAAAATAACATTAAAGGAATATCAATATTCACATCTGATTAAAATAAAATAAATTTCACTTTTTTCGTAAGATTAAGATGTGTTTCTCTACAGTGATATATATATGTATATACAATATACAAATTCATCATGAATTAAAATCAATTGTTTATATTGATAGAAATTGAGTTTACATTACAAGATTTGGAAAATAAATAAAAATTATATATATATATATGTTACCGCTGAAGTGCAGAAATCAGTTAATCTGCAGACTAGCTAGGAAATTTGCACATTAACTATGGTTATCCATTAAAGTGAGGGAAATTATTTCATTTCTCAAATTACCTAGGTAATCTGCGAATTACCTAGATAATCTGCACATTACCTACTAGGTACTCGTTAAAGTGAAAATAAGATATCTGGTGTTGCAATTTTACAGCAGGCTGTGTTGTACTTGTTTTTTTCATTCAAAAAAAAAAAAAAAAAAGATTAGTTTTCTTTTCTTTTCTTTCTTTCTTTACTTATTTTAAACTGTATGTGTTATAATTTTTGTGTGTTTTAAAGTTATATTTGTTTTATTTATTTATTTATATTTATTTCATCTTTTTTATTCTGTCAATATAAGTTTGAAGATGTTACGCATTTTTAATATGAAATATAATATCTTTAATAGCTTTCAATAAATTATGTTTTATAAATGGATGTTAGAGTTGTAAAACAGTAACGACTTCTTTTCAAAATAAAAGTATTTAACCATTTAAATTAAAAAAGAAAAAATATATTAACAACTTATATTAACATTATTTAAGAAGTACTTCAAATAATTAAAACTGCTTTAACATTTTTTTAATAACGCATGAAAATTAAAATGACAGTTTTCCAATGCTTTATTAAATTATATTTTGCAGCATACCTATATCTGTACAAGTTTAGCAAATATAGTAATTTTACGATTTAAAAAAAAAAAAAAAAAAAAAAACTTTAACACATTTTATGTGATAAACAACGACATTATCTGAAAAAACCGAACAGAATAAAATATATATACATATACATGTATATATATATATATATATATATATATATATATAAATGAAAATATAATCATGATATATAGAATATATAAAGTAAACTTGAAAGTGAAAGAAAAAAAATGTAATGAAATACTAAAAAATGCACAAAAATTTCATATTGAGTATTTTATAAATAATGCCATAATATTTTTCAGAGTTAAAAATTAATACAACTTTTTTTTTTTTTTTTTTCCAGTAAGTATTAGTAATTTAAATCAATTTTAAAATAAATCAGTTTTAAAAAGTTGTGGTTTAATAGTTTTATTTCGGGAGGAAATAACTACGGTGTTGTAAACTTAATGTTTATAATTGGAAATGGAGTTCCACGAGAGAGAGATTTTAATTAAGATTAGATTTCATTAATAAAATGCAGACCCTTATCAAACTCATATTGACAGAATCAAAAAAAAAGAGAAGAAATAAAATCAAAATTAAAACAATTACAACTTATTGTTACTTTAAATATTGTGTTGGTCATAATAATAAACCTAATCATCGCTTTGATCCTCCACGTTTTGCGTTTACCGTTTATCATAGCGGAGTGGAAGGGGTAAAAGTTTTAGTTTATATTTGAAGCTCATTCGCGTATCTGTATCACATGACAGTTTCACGTCATAGCCAATGTAAAAATAACTAAGGCTCGAAACAAACATTTGAGCTTTAACAATACAGAAGCCGCTAATGTGCAGATTACCAAGTTAAAATGCGGAAAACTCTTGATTCCGCACTTAACGAGTCATTTTAGTTAATATGCAGATTAGTTAAGTTATCTACACATTAACGGATTTCGAACTTTAACGGTAACATATATACACACACATATATATATATATATATAGAGAGAGAGAGATTATTCACAAAAAAAAAAATAATAATAATAATAATATAATAATAATAATAATAAAATAAGAAGTTAATAGACGTGTTGGGGAGAAATTAATTTCTTGGATGAAAGTATATTAAATATTAAGAAAGAGCTATTAATAAAATGATAAACTTCAAATGACAGATAGATTTAAGAAAAATATTAAAATAATTGTTTAAAAGACATTTATTAATACAGAAAAATAATGCAAATTAATAATAACCTAAAAATCTAATAACAGTTATTTCTCATCTATACATTTTTTCTTTTGATTTTTAAGTATATATTTAAGCAGGAAAATAAAGTTAAAATCTAAAAAGTTTTGTAGATATTTCATTCCTTTCTCTACTCCTAAAATTTAAAACTGTGTCCAGTAAGGTCTTTCTATTCACAATCTGCTTTCAGTCACAGACTGCCGAGATCTTCTATTCCCGAGGGTGTGAAGCTTAAATTGAAATGTCTTTACGCAAATCCAGAAATTTCGTTAGTTTAAATTTTTATTCAACTGCATTTTATATTTCGAGAAATCAGCTCTAAAGAATGACGAAATCGAAAAATACATTTTTACACCCTGATCGAGAGAAGTGCTTGAATAATTTAGGATGTTTTAAAGTTATCTGTGGATTATTTGAGATTGAATTATTAGTAGCTGCTATTGGTAGCTGAATAATTATTAAGTTACTATGACGTGCTGTAATTCTATTGACGAATTAAATATAGATGAGATTTAAATTTAGATTTACATTTAAAAAATGTATGTATTCCTGTCGTAAATATAATTTAAATGCAAGCTTTCTTTTTTTTTTTTTTTTTTTTTTTTTTTTTTTTTTTAATGTACTCTTAAAAAAGATTTGCTGAGAAAACCAAATTTATTTGGTTGACACTGATTTTTAGATTTATTTTTACCAATAATTTTGCGCGTTTGATAAAACTAACTTGTTTCGGTTGACCAAAATAGTATGATTAAAATTTAAAACGTCTAAAAGATTAAAATTCGTATTGAGTTCACGTGTTAACATAGTAATAAATATATGAAAAACCACTTTAAAACCACATTAGGGATAGTGTGACCCAACTGAAACTGAACCTTGTTTCCTGAGTTCATACAACTAATGAACTCATCATATTGTGTTCACGCAACTTTTTTTTACTATAACCGTATCAAGTTCCTTTTTTTATATAAAATGCTGTCTACTCTTTGCTTGTGTAAAAAATTACCTGAAGATGCCATAACGTTGTGGCGAAAAGCTTTGTGAACAATTTTTAATAAATATTTATACGTGATTTAAAGTGATTTTTCATATATATTTATTCAAAATAGTATGGTTCAAAGAAGAAATTTTACTAGATATTTTGATAAGCTACGTGATAGATTTCGTTTTAAACAGCCAATGAGCGAATATATATTGTTGAAACAACAAAAATGTTGAGAAGTCAACCAATTTTTTTTCCTTGATACAACCTAAACAAGCAAGCAAACAAAAAGATAAAAAAAAAAAAAAGAAAAAGTTACCACTCATTATAGTCAATATATATACATATTCTTACACGTACACATTTGTGTGTATGTGTAAAATTATAATCAATTAATATGTCTTAATAATAATTAAATTAGTGTAGTACTATTAAATGCTTAACTTAAATTTTGTATTTATTTATTTATTTTTGGTTATAAAGTCTTATTATTTTTCAATATATATATATACATATGTATATATATATATATATGTACATATGTATATATATATATATATACGGGCGTATATATACGTTTTTCCGAAGTACGATTGGCACGGTTTGACAGTGCAATAAATAAACTTGAAAATGAACTTGACAATGTTTTTAAAAGAATTACTCATTTCAGAGTTCAAAGAAAATAGTGGCACTTTGAAGCGAATCTCTTAAATTTCCCTCGGCAAGTAAGGGGTTAAACTTGAAAGAACTTCATTTGCTCATCAAGTTGATAGTGCTGCTAAAAAAATTAAATTTAAAATATATTAAAATTAGTTTAAACATGTTTCGAATATGCGCATCGAGTTTGGAATACATTTTTAATGTATTTACTTTTTTCTTTAAACTTCACATTCTGAATGGAAAAACAACACTACGACAACAGTCTCTCTCTCTCTGAAGGAAAAACTGCACCAAACTGAAAGAAACTTAGAAGAAAATTAAATTGGATCAATATTTTTACTTGTAAATCCAAGGGCTGGATGCATCTTTGTTCTAATTTGCATTATAAATGCGTATTTAAATACAGCTGGATTATATATATATAAACTAAATAGTTTCGTATAGTTTTCTACCCCTTTCGTATACTGGAATTCAAAATTAGGATCAACGAATTCTGTACTCCTTTACAGAAAACTGCTTTGTATTCCAAGCTGTCAGGATTTTCTACTCCCAGAACTGGAAAGTTCAAGTTGAAAATTCTTTTTTCCGATTCAGAAATTTAGTTTGCTTTAACTTTTAATGCGAATGCCATTATTTTTTATCATCCGATGATGCCTTAAAAGAAAGCTATTTTCAAGGAATACAAAATTGAAATAATCACATTCATTCATAAAAGAATTAGAAAAGATTTTGAGAATATAATCTATCTATGATTGATTTAACATCACTGTACATTTATTTTATTTTATTTATCTATTTATTTATTTTTTAATCCAAGCAAAATTAAAATTAAATAATATAAAATAAATAATAAATCCAAAAGGGAAAAAAAACAGATGAAATATGCGGGTTAAAAAAAAAAAATCTTTTACATTATGATTTATAATATCATTGATTATAAAATTTTTTGGTCACACAAGCACAATATAAGAAGTTTTCTGAAGATGTTGTGTCAATTCTAGTCACTAAACCTGTTTAAATTTCTACTTTTTTGTGCGATTAATCAAATATTTTAACAGAAATAAAAAATACCTTTAAATTATTAATATTTTAAGCTTATGTAAGAAACAAAAAATCAATAACTCGGTCATTGATAGGCAATGCCCACATAGTAACTATACTGTTAACGTTAATCCAGCTAAAACAATCTGCAGGGGTAAATATGTACAAGAACTTGATTTTCTTGAAGTTTTCCTATTTATAAGAATCAGAAATATTTTGCGAAAAAGAAGAGATTTCGCGGAACCACCTCCACGGAGTGCATGGTTCTTCCGCTTCGATTTTTCGTTTGTCGGAAATTACCTTTTTTCGTTTCAAAAGGCAAAACCCGCAAATTTAAATTATACCAATTTTTCTACGAGATAAACTTACTTCTTTTTTTAATGAAATGAGGCATGAAATATTAAGGAAGGCCCGTGGCACTTTTTGCAAGAAAAATCAAATAATTTAAGATATATATATATATATATTTTTTCTTTTACAGTGTTGGTTATTTCTCGTTTCTTGAACCTTTTCTTCCACACAATTATTTAGTACGACCATGAAAATGTTATAAATAATATATCAACGCACATTAGTTCAAATACTAGCTTCTGTCAACTGCCCACCGAGCATAAATTGCACATTTCTTTTTTTTTTTTTTATTGCGGAGGACTATTAGTTTCAATCTGGATTTTTTGCTGACCAGTTTTGTGTAACATCGGAATAAATTAGAAATATCAGTCCTATTGTTACATTTTCGGTACCAAATGAAAGGGGTGATTTTTGTAAATCCAAGGGTGTAAACAGTTTTTCGATACGGCAACTACATTTTTTAAAACTAACTGAAGTATGAAATTTAGGTGGGACACTTCATTTTAATTCATTTCAGTCATTTAAAAAAGTACGTGGCCCAGTTTTACAGTCAAACAATAAGATAGAGATACAAAATAAATAAAAATTGAAAATAAAAAAATAAAAAATAAAAATTTTACAGATTGAAACTAATAATTCCCCGTACTAAATTAAATTATGTCTTTGACAGAATTTTAATTTTTTTTTTTTTTTTTTTTTTTTTCGTTAAATTTCTACATATAAAATTCGTTGAAACAATATTGTGTTTCGTTTGATTATACCATTTATTTATTGCTATATCTTTAAAAAAATTAACCCACTTTTTAATCATTCTTACCATACAAAGTTTGTATTATCAACTTTTATAAGTTATCGTTAATTTTATTCATTTAAACACAAAATATTCTTAGGCAAATACTAGAGTAGTACTACAATTTTATTTTACGACTTCCTTTCTTTCTTTTTTCTTTTTTCTTTTTTTTTTTTCGCCGCTATCCAATGCATATGCCAAAGAGAATAATCCATACAAAACACATTCTAGTCAATGTTCCAGTTCAGCTTTCATTTCCCCGATACTCAGTTCTCTTTCTCTAGTCGATATTTACAACGTATATGAAGGACCCAGGTGGTGAATGCGACAAGAAATCATTTGATTTCACTAATTTAGAGCGATAGAAATGTTCAATAGGGCCATAGCAGAGGTAGATGAAGAGAAATTTCAGGATTTCCATGAATATCTAAGCTAGATTACTACATCCAAACTATTTGTACAACAAGTTTTGTATAGTTTGAGTAATGATTTCAGTTTCAGACAAATAGTCCATCGATGCACTGTTTTCAGGGTAGAATCCAGAGATTACAGTATTTGTAGACATTTCAATATCAATAGTTGTTCAAGTGGAAAATGTCAAAATAGAACATAAAAGCTGTTTATGTGTCGAAATATGATAGTATTGGTAATGTATGTTATCATAATTTCATAATAGGTTATCGTTAACGAATTATGTTAAGTACAGTGAAGTATTTATGTATACTATGAAATTTGTAAAATATTATACATAAATATTTTTAAATTTTGTAAAAAATAAATAATTAAATAATTAAAAAGAAAAAGAAAAAAAGACCTTTTTTTTTTTTTTTTTTTTTTTTTTTTTAAATTATTATATATCTATGATTCAATCATTCGTTTAAAAGGTATTGATGGGTTCCTTTTAATGAAACACGAATTGAAAATTTACATCCTCCGGGGAGAAAGCGATACCCCTACATATCCACAAATTTTTCCAGGTTAATTCTCTAATATGCATATATATATCATTTTACATTGAAATATTAAAAATAATTCTCAAAAGGTACATTTACAAAAACTTTTGTCTTGTACTACCATAATAAAAAGTATGAAATATATAATGAGATGACAGCGCCACCTGTTGAGCGATTGATCCCCATATGTAATGAGCACCAATGCAACTAAATACCAAGTTTGATTAAGTTTCATCAACTGGTTCACAAGATACAGAGTCTATAATGTGTTTGATACACACGCAGAGACAAGCAGACATTTTTTTTAAATGGTCAAATCTTGCTTAGGAAATCTCAAACGTGTAACACGATCGAAATCCGGAGTTTCAGAATCTTCATGAATCCAATACTTTGTTCTTATACACAAGAAATTAAAAATCGCAGTAATATTTTCTGGCCGAAACAAAAGCATGATCCTTTGTCATGCGAACAAAATAATCATGAGTGCAATACGACAAAGCGGCATCGTAACTTGGTTGCCGCTGCGACATAGAAATATTATAAATTCATAGCTTCCAGCCCTTTTTTTTGGCACCACTATTTTGGAATGCTTGCCTTCATCATATTTAATTCTAGATTTTTAGTCGTTAAAAAAATGCATATTTTGTAATCAAAAAGCGAAAGTGTTGCCAGGTATGTGAAAATAAAATTCATGTAAAAGTTATATATACATATATAGTTAAGAAATGTATCAGAAGAAGGTTTTGGAGAAAGTTTTATTACCAAATCTTCAAAACATGTATGGAGACGATTATTATTGCTTCCAGCAAGACGGTGCTCCATCCCACACAGCTAGAAAGGTGCAACAATTGTGCCGAGAAAATTTGACCGACTTTTTGCCAAAAGAAGAAGGGTCTCCCAGCTCCCCCGACCTAAACCCCTTAGATTATTTTGCATGGGGTTATATGCTGTCGAAGCTTAAAGATGTGAAATGCAGCAATTTAACACAATTCAAAAACGTTATACTTAAAGTATGGGATGAAATCCCAATGCAAGCCATACGTGCCGCATGTGATAGCTTCGAGAAAAGACTAAAGCTGGTAAAAAAACAAAAAGGTGGAATTATCCCTAAATATTTGTTATGATGGTTTTCTGAATGTTTGTTTTGTAATTTATTTTAAGAAAAAAAAAGGCTTTTATTTTCTTTAAATTTTGTGTATGTTAAATTTTAAATTGTATGAGAACTTATTGGACACCCTGTACATAAATATATACATAGTATACATACATGCGTATGTCTGTTTGTAAACTAAAATTACCTTAATTGGTAAATGAAATTCAATAAAATTATAACATTCTAATTTAAGTGTAATTCAACATTAGTTTAGAAATGCTGTGAAATTAATGTTTGTATCTTATTAGTCGAAATATAACTCAATACCCCCCCCCCCCCCGCTTCCTTCCTTCGTCTTCAGTTTACTTTATTTTGCGACTAGACATTTTCCAGTAGAAAGAAAAGTCAGTAAATGTTGCAGATGCCGATAATTTATTTATGCTATGCATTGAAGGGGAAATCTAGTTTTGCTCCGAATAAGCGAAGGGAAAAAATAGTGCTAAATCGATTACAACATAAACTGACTGATGATATAAGAGAGTTTCCGAAAAGTTTTCTGTGACTTTTACATTTTTATTGATAACTGAGTGTGATAATTTGATTTTTATATCTAGGAAATAATTTGTTATGGTCGCAAAGCATCGGATATTAAAGAAACATCGCTAATGAGCCAGATAGTTTTTTCTTTATCTAATTACAGCAAAGAATTTGTCAACCACGCTTTAAAAATTTAGTTTTTGCCCTGTATGATTTCTCTGTCTAAAGAAAGTGTTTGATAAAAATAATTAAAACTAATCATAGAAAATTTGTAAAGGTTTTACTTAAAAATGAACCTTCACTTTTCCAGAGATATTATAGGCCTTTAATATCTACAGAAAATTAAAATATATATATATTTACCTAATTGTTTTAAATATAGTACTTTTTCTTATATGCAGACGTTTTACCATTATTGGTATGTTATGGCAATTACAGGTGAATAAAAGTCTTGTTTTTTCAGTATATGTAATTTTTTAATCAAATTGAACGTATGGGGTTGTTAAAGTAACAGTTCTGTGCTGAGAAGTCTGTAAATGACTGTTATATGTATACATTTTTTTCTTTTTGTCTAATATGCTGTCTTACTTTATGCTCTGTATAACAATAAAATAATAATAATAATAATAATAATAATAATAATAATAATAATAATAATAATAATAATAATAATAATAATAATAATAATAATAATAATAATAATAATAATAATAATAATAAAACAATTAATTAGGAAAAAAAATCAAAATATTTAGCCAAAAATTTTACCAAACATAAGAAATATTAATAGCATACATGCATAAGAATGTAATTTTCTTATCTTTCTGAAGCAGAATTATCTAATTAATTCCTTATGATTATTTTTTTTAAGCTAAATTTTTAAATATTGCTTGTGTTTACGTCAGAGCAATTTTTTGAAAAGACAAAGTCGTTGATTTTGGATTTATATAAACACAAACATGCATAAATTAAACATCAACATAAAAAAAAAAGATATTTTTATTATAAAAATCTTGAAAGAACCAGATGGAGACAGTGGTGTCAGACTTTCGAAACATAGAAATCCGCTTTTATTTTTAAGACGACAAAAATTACATTTTTTTTTTTTTTTTTTTTTTTTAAATAATTGTAACGATTTCTAAAAATCAAAAGAATCAAACTCTAAATTCGGTTGAAGATTAGAAATTTTAAAGAAAAAAAAAATACTTAATTAGATTCAAGACTAGTCTTGCGTTGATATTTTGTCATTCACAACATATGTTCTTCCAATTGAAAATTTCCGATTTTATAGAAAAAAATATTTAATTATGTTTAAGCTCAAGAGTTTATTTGAAGCTGGCTTTACACTTTTTTTAACGTAAATAAAATTGAAATAATGATTTTTAAATGAATTTAGCACTGAAATGCACCGATGTCTCAGAACGATAACAACATAAAAACAGGAGCTTAATTGTCGAGGCGTTTGAATACAGTTTCAGTCTGAAAAGAGGGTGTGGAATTAATGAAGGGTGAAGAAAATTACATTAGGTACTCACCTATATGCTGGAAAAGCTCTGGACCGTTTGTTAGACAGGCACTGGGCTACGTTAGAACTCCGGTTTCCCATAAAAAATGTTTTTAAATTACGGAAGATACTTTATAAAAAATACATATAATCCACGATAGTTACTGAAAGCACTTTCACAAATGATAGCTGTTATTTTAAAAATTCTTGAAAAATCCAGGACAAATACACACACTATCTCTTTAAAAGGAGACGTTCTATAAATTTTATGCACATTGAGTATAATCACAGGCTATTATGGTATTTAAACAGCTTCGGCTGCCTCAATATACTGGCAGTGTTAAGAAAAATCCAACTGATTTTTACAGAGTTACGTAATGCGTAAAAATTTCTTAAAACGTAATTTGTGTTAAATGGTATAAAAGTTAAGTACAAGGATTACGATGAATTAATATTTCGAAATGGTTTTGAAAATACATATAGAGAAAAACATTCAAATGGTTTATTTTTTATTTAGCAGAAAGGAATTCATCAAGAAAATCTACTTAAGTTTACAATGTCGTGTCAATTTCTATTAAGCATTTCTTTTTTATAATACGTACTTATAAACGTTATAATTAGTATTTTTGCTACGATTTTATTTAAGCATTTTCAGTGCATAATATTTTTATTTTTTCTATTTCTATGTTTGTATGTTCTTTCAAGTAGAATATTTCAGTAAGATATCTTTTTATTATTATTATTATTATTATTATATAGACAAAATTTGATTTTTTTTAATACAACGCTTCTACCTACGTTTGCATCTAAGTTCTTTTTTTATTTTTGATTTTCTTCTCGTTAGTTACAATTTATGAAAACAGCAACAATTGATATTGCATAAAAAAGAGACATTTTTGCTGCTTTCTTGGGGGATGGGGGAATCAAAACTCTTTCTTTTATTCCTTTATAAATGCATTCTTCTTTAGAAAATTTAAAATTGTGATTTACAGTTATGGTTTATTTTTTAAAAATGTCCTTGGATTCCTAATTTATATGTACCGTTACCACTAACATCCATACAAATAAATCTCAAATAATAGGGTCACGTTTGTTGAACGTCTATAAAAATGCCAAGAAGCCCCATGGGTCCTTTGAAACTAAAGGAGTCTAACATTGTTGTAAGAGAACCATTTCTTTCTTTTCAAAATGTAGACTCGAATCTGTCTCTCTGAAGTTATTGTTGCATAAATACCTATTGTTATCCATGATTTTTTTTTAAATAGAGTGGTTTTGCAATATTTAAAACTTAAAGGATTTTTTACTTACATATTTTGTACTTATATATGTTTATAAAAAATACTAGAGATTTATTTGTTTTCTTTTTATTTAAATTTCCAATTAACTACAAAAAACAAACAAAAGTAAATTTAAAAATAACTTTTATATGGATATCTAGGCAAATTAAAAAAAAAAAAAAAAAAAAAAAAAGGTTTATTACACGATATTATTAATTTTAAATTTCTAGTTAAGGCATCAGAAATATTGCATAAGTTTCAAATCATATTTATAGATGTTGAATTAAGTACAATAAAATCTACAGATTTTGTGACTTATTTAACACGTCACATATATCAACTGTTATGCAAAAATATTTATAAAAAATTTTATATTAAAATTGTAAATTTAATTTCGAAATAATGTGTCTGATAGAATTCTACTACTTAAAATTTTAATGCGTTTATTCCATTTTTATTTATTAGAACACAGATCATATAATTTAAGCTTATGTTAAGAAAATTTCAGAAAGAAAATTGAAATAACATGCATTTTTAAATATTTATTATTTCTACTAAATATTTATTATTTCTACTCTCAGTTAATGATAATAATAAAGTTTCTTTATAAATTGATCATGGAAGTCTTATATGTTTTAAAATTAAACTGATATTTTGCATTTGGTTTAGGAAATGTTGCAACTATTTATCATTTTACTCGTAAAATGTACATTTAAATAATGTGTAATTACAATAGAATATACATTTTACTCACTGATAATAAATATATATAGGTATACATATATTTTAATATTTAAATTAAGTTTATAGTTTCATGAGTCACACAAAATATTCATTGTAGAATAAAATGTATCTATAAAATGAATTGTAGTTAAAACTTTTAAGGAAATATGCTGAAAAATTGATAAAATCCTTATTAAATATAATAATTTTTTTAGAATTTTTTAAATAAAAAATTCTAGATGTTTCGTGATTATTTTGTAACAATATTATAATACAACACATTTAAACTTCATGTTCACTCACCTAATTCACTTATTAAATTAATTTATTAAACTTTATTCACTAATATTCACTTATTAAATTTAGTGTTTTACTTGAATTTAAATTAGTAATAAATTAGTCGTAATTGAAGCATAGATAAAATAGTTAATTATGAGAAAAGAAAAGATTAGTAAAAATGCTTATATTCACTAAAGAAAAAAATGAAATTGAACAAAAAACTATTGCTGGAACAACAAGACGAAGAAAGAAAAAAAGGCATTATGGTTTCTGATATTAATGCGTTTGCCAATATTTAGATCAGAGTAATTTATCAAAATAATTTTCTGATAAAAAGATTTGCAATCTATTTCCATGGATGAGAAATCACTTTTTACCGGAAATTAAAACACTGTAAATTTTGTTTACATCTCCAAAGATATTATAGCAAAATTAACTCTTTTTAAAATTATCAAAATGATAAAATCATTTTCAGATTTTTAAATATTAATTATTTAACAGTAAATCATATTTTGTATTAATAGTTAAGTTGGAGAAGTTTTATATGACAATGTTTATCCAAAATTGTATAATGTATTATTGCGACGTAAATGTTTTTAAAAGTCTAAGAAATTAATAGTTTTCAGTCTAGATCAATATGTTTTTAAAAACTATTAACCAAATATTAACAAATACTTATTTTGCCAAAGAATTCTTACATTCATATTCAAAGAAATTACATAAATAATTCTGCAAATAAAACTTACTCTTTTCGAAATTTATATAAAAGTTTTAGAAACATTTGTTTAAATGAGTTAACTGTAATTAATTTTACGCTATGCTTAAAAAATGTATATTTTTAAAAATGTTTAAAGGGAAAAATTATAACTAATAAAGATAAGCTAACAGCTGAATACCTAGAAGTATACTTACTATTCGAAATTTTCGTTTTAAACATTTCATTTATATCTTTTATTATTAGCACTTTTGATTCTGTAAATCAAAAGTTGAAAACGATAAAAACTGTAACCTATTATACTGATTAAGTAAAAATATTATTAACTTAATGTACTGTTATTAATTATTAATATTTTCATATCCCACAGAGAAGCAAATACATTGTAAAACTTACATATTAATACCAATAAAAAGCGAAGTTATTTCCATCACATGATTTTTAAAGTTATAAAAAATTATAAAGTCACATAAAACAACCAAAGTTAAATCGAAAGCACCCCAAACGATAAACCTTTATTCACCCTTTCTTAAGCATAATTCAAGAAAAACGTCAATTTTTACGCATATACGTAACTCTGTATGGGATTGATATATTCACATTGGGACTGTCATCTCTAATTCATGTAAATCCACTTGTGTAATAAAAAATAATCACAAAGTATCCATCAAGACTTGGATTTCGTGCTTAGAAAACCTGCGAAAATATCCATTGTCAGAAGCCGAACTCATGGAGTCAGTATTTCACTTGAAAGAACCGGGAGATGACTGAAAGAGAAATTCCTCTGCATCTTCAGCAACGGTATTTCGCCAATAGATGGCACTGACATCACTGATTTAAAAATTTTGACTTTTTTTTTTTTTTCGTTGTGTCATTTCATTTTTCATGGCTTTCAACAGTAACGTGTTTCTGAAGTTTTTATTTTAAACCACGTTTTTATGTTTTTTTCTTTTTCTTTTTTTTCACTTTTACAAGACTTTTTTTTTTTTTTTTTTGTACAGATATTTCATTTTGTAAAAGACGAAAAAAATAGCAGAAGAGCAGAATTTTATGACAAGTTTGATCTACAGAAAGTTAGAGAGACAAACTGCCTAATAAATTGTTCGAAAAACATTGGGGGAAGAATAGAATAATGGATTTAATAATAATTTTAAATTATTTATGAATTAATGAGTTAATAGAAAAAAATAAATAAAATATCACAGCTCTTTTATTTAACAGAGGTATAAAAATATATATAACTTTTTATTTATTTATTTTTTATTATTATTATTTATTTCCCAAAATATAAATGTGATATAAATACTGCAATAAAGAAAAAAAAATCTAATGTATTTTATGGTTTTTGAATTAATTCTTTAAAAGTTTTAAAGCATAACAGTTATGCATTTTTCAGTAAAAATATTCAATATATCATTTAGCATAAAAAAAGTACATTTTTTTTAAAACATTTTTGATAAATTATTTTTTAACTTCACTTTAAAAAACTTTTTAATTTTTTTATTTTTTTTTAATGGAAATTTTTGATCGGGAGAGAGAGAGAGAAACACTCATTTAAAAAGAAAGAAAAGAATTTAATCATGTTTGTACACTTCTTGAACAAATTACTTTTTAATGTATCATTATATTTATTTTTTTATAATTCTAAACAAATACTCAGCACTTATCTTCTTAAAAATAAAATCCCAAACTTCCCGAGAGTAACACTTGAAACTAAAGTCACAAGTACAAAAATGAAATCTCATGAAAACTATCTTTACAGCTCTGATTTTAATGAGGTGGGAAAAAAGCTTTATGTAATTCTCTATATTGTCTAAATTACATTGTAGCCTTATAAAGGAATCGTTGATACTATGATTCATCATACTCTAGAACACATGTTTTACTAAATACGACTATGATTAACGAAATGCGACTCACAGACCATAATGTATCCGAATTAATTCGGATATAACTATGCAATTTAGTAATACAATTTATACTATTTTAAACTGGGGATATGCTATTGTGGAAATGAACTACATGTCGGTTCTGAGGCATTCTAATAAATAAATAAAGTAATAAATAGTACAAAAATGAGTTCATGGAGAGACAGACAGAATTAAAAAAAAAACAAAAAAAGTTTGAACTTTACTGTAATGTGTTAAAATGGTAAACAATCGAAATCATCTGTAGAAAAACTAGCATGTTCTGGCGATTATTAAAATTTCTTCCATGTTTTTTTATATAAATTAACGCAGTAGAAATTATTAATGAAAATTATTTTCCATGATGAACGCAATTATTTTCAGAAAAGTATAACACTAAATGTGGAAATAAAGTAAATTTTTTCCCTACAAGCAATATCCGAGGCAATAATTTATTTATTTTTTCTATAAACGAAACAAATGAATAAATTTATTTTAAATTAGCACAGATCTATGGTTTAAATTTTCATTTTAAAGGTTTTGGTGATTTATTTTTATTTTTATTTATTTATTTATTTTTTAGTATTCATATTAAAAATTTACCCCCCCCCCCCTGGGGTAGAAGCGATGTTCCTACATATACAGTGCATTTTTCTAGATGATTATTGTCATTTATAAATGACTCTTTTAAAAATAATTAAATATAATTCTCACTGTGCATACATATACAAAATTTTGTAATACAGCGCCATAGACAATATATATATATATGAAAAAAAAAAAAAAATGAGAGAGAGAGAGAGAGGTGAAAAAACCTCTAGGTGCGTAATTTAAATTAAAACTTGACAGGCACTAATATGAGTCAAGGTGCAACTATATATAAAATTATATGAAATTCTGTGCATTCATTTTTGAGCTAGAGATACCACAGAATGTTTTGTCACACACAGAAACATGTGAACAATTCCTAAAAAAGGTCGAATTGTGTTTTAGACATCTTAAAAGGAATAAATCCATTAAAAACCGGAAGTCGAAAATCTTTATGAATTAGTAGTTTTTTTTCATTGGATATTTCTATATTGTATGAAAATAAGCATGGAATTCGTAAAAATTTTCGACCTATGGTTTTTGATGGATTTTAAAAATAGCTAAATAATGTGAAGTAGAAAACGTTCTTTACCTAAAATTAAAGAGAAATATATATATATATATATATACAAAGAAAAGTAATGAAAGAAAAAATAAACGAGAGTACATAAATATATTTTTCTGGTTACATTCATTTTGATATAAACTAAAAGCACTTTTTTTTGTGACATATTTTAAGCAGATTTATTTTCTTTATAAGCTTGATTGTTAATTAATAATTTATTATTCACGCAGTTATAGAACAAAATGCTTTCAGCACATATGACTATCTGAAATATGTTTATGATATTGATCTACATAAACTTTAGAGAGAAAATGAATTAACTATAAGGTAAATTAATTTAATGTTGCTCTTATTTTATAAACATTACTTTTTTTTTTTTAAGTAAAACATATATATTCTCTTTGTTACTTTTTTTATAATTTATTAT
This sequence comes from Salticus scenicus, assembly GCA_963930645.1. Lineage (NCBI taxonomy): Eukaryota > Metazoa > Arthropoda > Arachnida > Araneae > Salticidae > Salticus > Salticus scenicus. Next base: position 344,499,556 of record OZ005650.1, on the reverse strand, counting down.
TAAACCTTACAAAGTTTCAGTTATGTAAGAATTTATGTAGTATATATATATCCTAAAGGTATACCATACCATATTGATACTAGAGTGAAAATAATTTTTAGGTCGGAAAATAAAAAGTTTTTATTTATTTATTTTATACAAATTAAATGCATTTTCTAAACATAATATATTTCGTAAGTTACTAAAATTAAAAATGCAAAGTAAAATTTTAAAATTATTATTTTTTTTTTAAGCATTCATTATAGAGCTAGTATTTTTTTTAAAAAAACGTTTCAAGTTCTTTGAAACTATTTTCGTACGTCATGGAGAGCTCTGAAGTTGGTTGGAAATACTTCGTTTCCTGACAAATGGAAGTACACTTGATTAATTTTTTTCTGAAATTGTTTAAACTATACTTATTAAGTAATGAGAAGTTCAAATACGTTTAATTAAATTTTTAATGCTATGGAAAATGAAAGAAAAATTGTTATGACTCTGAATTTGTTTTTTGTCTTTCTCTGAAATATATTTTTTTTTTTCATTTCAATAATTCTAGTGAGTCCTATTGTAATAATAGTAATTTTCACTTCTACTCAGAAATTGTGGTTAAAAAGAAACAAAGATGAAAGATCTAAAATAAAAAAATAATCATAAAATTCAAGCTTGGGAAATACGATACCAAAACAAAAATCATGGCTTCTAAATAGTACAGTCAGTAACATAAGTGTCCGAATACTAGCAAAAATCCCTATGTAAAAAAAGTACACTTCATACGATTTTGCTAAATAAATCCTTGTCGAATCCTGTTCTTAGTCAGTGTAAGAACATGATTCGATAAGGATTTATTTAACAAAACCGTATGAAGTGTACTGTTTTACATAGGAATTTCTGCTAGTGTTCGGACACTTTTGTTACCGACTCTATGGTTGGTGTTGGGGGGGGGGGTTAATGTCGCACTGCAGCTACGCAGTGGGCAATTAATAGCGGTCTGGGATTTACGCCTAGATATAGTCTAGAAACATGTTATTCCTATCCTCTGCGAAGGGGATGGGCCCCTTCCTCGGTAACCTTCAAGAGGTATCATTTTTATGGAATATGGAGAACATTTCATCGACGACGGATATAATGTCACCAACCAACGTTAGCGTATACGACGGTCTTTTGCTGACTCGAGTATCGAACTCGTAATCCCTCGATAACGTGCTCGACATTATACCAAATATGCCAACGTGGTCCTTTAAATGGGCGGTTTAATAGGCAATCAGTGTCAGAAAAAAAAAAAATAAATAAACAAATGAAAGTTCACTTGCGTGTCGTAAATGAGGGAGAATTTGAAGCCCTTTTATATAGGCACAAACAATTAAGTGAAGTTTATAATTATCTGGCAGGTGATAGCACTTATCAACGATCACTGAATTACTGTGTATTGTAATTCTAAAGTAAAACTCTCCCTTTTTCTTTTCTTTTCTTTTTTTTTTTTTTTTTTCTTTTCTTTTTTTACTTATTCTTATTGGTGTCTGAACCTCCAAAATTTTAATGATAATAGCAGAACACAAATTCGCTTTATTTAAATTTAACATTAAAGAAAGAAAAACATTTTTAAAACTTACGTATTTCATTTTGAGAAAATATTAAAACAATCAAAAGTCTTCAGAAACTTACCTAATAAAGGAAAAAGAAATCATTAGAATTTAAATTACTATAAAAATTCACATGTAACAAACATAACTGTGTACTGATTATACATACAACATACATTATCACAAAAAATTCTTTTATCAAACAATAAATTCTAAATTTAAAAACATAGAAATTCTGAAAATGAGATAGAAAGGAAATTTACTCGACAAAGCGTTAGCACTCACTATTAAGTAAAATTCTAGTACGAAATCATATTTAAAACAACAAAAATATATTATTATTATTATTATTATTTTTAATTTCACGCATTAAAAGAGATAAAGTAAAAAGAGAAAAGAGAAAAACAATATACAGAATAAAAATATTTTAAAAAGATAATGCGGCCCTTTCTGTTATCCCACTGATTTAGATTACAGAAAACACTTACACAATTGTACATAAAATGGAAAATATAGAAAATGTCTTAAAACAAACCAAAAGATAACGGTAAACAGCTAATTAAAAATTATAGAAAAGGAATGTAAACATTTTCATAAATTACAATGATTTACCTCACAATTTCCGCATGAGACTAATTAAGTTTAAATGTTGATTCAAAATTCATTAACCTATCGTTATAAAAAATAAAATAAAAATAAGCATCTTAAAATATGAAGTATCGAATTCACATATACACTAATTGTATCTATGAGTACGTATCATTAAGGGTTACAAGTCAAATGGTCTCCAAAGACCATATATATTAACATGACTGTTGTAAACTGTTGAAGAATAATGTAAAGGTATCTTAAAAGGAGAATTGGCGATAATATCTTTCGCTATATTTTTAAGACAATTCTACTTGTTTCAATTCACAGAACTTTAGGTAATACAAATTCCTGTCAAACAACTCTAAATTTAAAATTAAGTTACTAATATATTTTAATAAGAATCAAGATAAAATAAATTGGCACAGTCATAGTTGTCAACTTTTACACATTTTGCACTATTTTAAAACAGTTTTCATTGTCGTATTTAATTTTAGTTTTTAAGTGAAACACACACAACAATCTTCTTACAAAAATTGTGGTATTAAAAATGCATGAAACTTGGAAGCCATAATAAAAGTTGCCAGAAGTATATTATAAAAAATATTTCATTTTGGAAAGTTATGCATAAATAAATAAATAAATAAATAAATAAATAAAAAATTCATGAGGATTCTAATTTATTTTGCAAAAAATGACATAATAATTAATGCATTAATTTTTATTAAATGTCTGAATTTATTCAAAGATAATATGGAAATGAATTTTAAAAAAGCTTAAAATGATGATAAAATTCTGTACCTATATTGTTATTTTCTATTGGAATTAGAATTTCATATTTTAAAATTGCAATCCTATGGTGTTTGGATTTAATTATAAGACAAATGTCATTATTGCTGGAATAGAAATAATGAAAAAGGATTTTTAGGATTAATTTTAAAAAATAAATATATTTATCAGTGTTAGCAAAAATATACTTCAAAACTACTCAATACAGGTTTTGTGTCAATTATTCAGATGTGTCCCATTAATTAATAATGTTGTAACGAAAGCTCATTCGATGCAAAAACCCGTAACACGTTTATTATATGTAATTAAACAGCGAAAATTATGTTAATAAATTTACAGGTATGGAATGCAATTTATTATAATAAAGATGTATCCTCTTAAATATTGTTACAGGAATAATACACTTATAAGCAAATATTGAATTAACCCTGAACACTAACACTTGAAGCAAGTCAAAACAGGACGTTAAACAAGCAAGCAAATTATTAAATTAATAGATGAACATAATTTTCTTGAGCACTGACATACAGCTACTTCATACTATGAACTGTCTCAGAGTTATTACATCGAACTAATTAAGTTTGCATCTCCGTGCGAAATTCATCATTCGTATTTTCTAATAACAACATACTTATTCAAACGTGAAACATTGAGTGCACTTAAAATTAATAGCACCTATGCGCAAGTCCCATCAAAGATCGCAAAGTCTGGAGGCCCTGAAGGAACATGACGTATTGCCATGATTGTAGTTTATTGGAGAAATGTCAAGAATAATGTAGGACATCTTAGATCCTAGAAGGAGACGTAGAATGAGAGGGACATCTTAAAGCTGAATTCTAGTGAATACTATTAAGAGAGTGTTATTGATTTCCGGAATAATGCTATGAGAAGTACCCTTAAATCAATTCAAAACTTAATAGCAAAATCGGACCTACATCCTGATTATGAATCGCAATAATTCACTTTTACATTACCAAGATAAAATATAGCTAACGATCTGAAAAAATGCGGTCACGATAACTTAGCGTTACTTTGCTAATAAAATAAAATGATTTTATAACTCTACAGAGCATTTACAGAATTCGGTTCTCGCTGCTTTATATTTGGGCAGTTAATTTTAATAAATATCATGTTGCTAAAAATATTTAAACACTAATTAAGTAAAAAAAAAAAAAAATACGTTTTTAAAACAATTAATTAATGAAATAATAAAATCAAACATAGGATTCTGCAAACAATTGATAGAAATAATTAATATTTTATCTTAATATCAGACTATCATTATCTAAAGGAATTTAATTTCAACTCATTATTGAATTTCTTCATTTAGTGCGCTTAGCAAAAAAAATATTTTTGGGAATTTTGATTAGTCAGTGTTTTCCAAATTTATTAAAATATGCTTTGTGCATACACCTACTCTCACGCTTTAAAAATAATTCATTTGCATACAAACGGGATTGTGTTAACATCAAAAAGTGTAACAGGCCATTACGCAGTTCTACAGAGCGTTTTCATCAGCAAACTTACATGAGTAGAAAATGCACCAATCGATATTATTCGCAATAATTTCTTTAAAAGTTATCAAACGTAAATCAGTACGAATTTTACGTAACGCATTACCCTGTTCCAGCAATATTGTTGCTGCAAAATTCAAATTAATGGTATTATAAACTTTATAAAATATTATTAACATGATATGTTAATAAATTCCACTTACAAGAAGAGGAGCATTTTACGAAAGCCCTAACTAAATTTGTGAAAGCATTCCCGCTATTTTGCTATAAATAATATTTATAATCGTAAATAAATTTTATAACTTCAGATTTCTTTCATCCTTTTCCTTATTTTTTTCTTTCTTTCTCTTTCTTTTTTTTTCTCAGTAAAAACTTATTTTTTATTTCATTTATTATTATTACTGCTAGTGTAATTAAATAATCTGGTTTGTCCCTCACACGACTTTCTCTTACCCTGAAATTTAATACTATAAATACAGGCTGGCGATTAAGAGGTAAGATAACGAGTACTGTTATGTAAACCTATGTTAAACAATTCAAATTAGGCTTCGGAAGAGTTTTATACGATAATTAGTTTTGTGTGTGTGTGTGTGTGGCGGGGGGGGGGGGGCTACTGTTCACCTCAAAGCCCCGTTTCAGTACTGCACCTACATCTATATATGATTTAAATCTGTTATTAAAATTAAAAGTTCGCTGAAAATTATTCAGACAACTTTCACACGCAACAGTCCATGAAACTTATCAGTCTTTTTAAACTTTTCCAGCAACAAACTTACATTAGCCTAAAAATAAACTTTTGAATCCCCTGGAACTATTCGTTTTTAAGTTACTCTAAGACACACAGACAAATATCAAACGTTAAAAAATTAACTTCGGTTTTTCGGAAGCCTCAAAACGCGTAAATATACAAAAAAAAAAAAAAGAAAGCGATGAATATTCAGCTTAAAAACATACATTATTTACCATATGTCTATGAGGACTTCATTTCATATCATGAGCAGCTTCACTAGACATGGTAAAATATTATAGTAAGGCACTTCCACTAACAATAAAAAAGAATTACAATTTTTATTAAAATCACACAATCAACTGTGGAAGAAAGTCATATTTATTGAAATTTTATTTTTTCCGACTGAGTGAAAATAATGCCTGGACCGGGAGTCGAACCCCGGATCATTGACTTACAAGGTCAAGGCTCTACCAATTGAGCTATCCAGGCCGACAACCTGTCAGCTTTACTCACTCAGACAACCTTTAGGCAGAAACATCTCTGGTCTATCGTGTAGATAGCTCAACAGAAATAAGCCGCAGGAAATGGAAAACACCATTAAACAATGGGAGAAAGAAATACAATTTTTATTAAAAAGTCAGTAAGTCAATGAAGTCAATGATCCATTATTTTCACTCAGTCGGAAAAAATAAAATTCCAATAAAAAAGAATGTTATCGTTTAAATATTGGCAGACCTGTATATCTTTTGAATATTATGTACAGACAACATGGTACACCTAAATATAATGCTATAGTAATAATAAACGGCAAAACATGAAATACACTTCCATCAAATTTCAGCTATTGTCGCACTATAATATACTTCTTTTGTGCAGCCCTGTAAATGAACAGTTCATGATTTCCCAACCACTTTCTACATGAGACATATTTTTGTGTATATAAAAAATACATGTTTATTTCGTTTGGTTTAGTGCAGTTTACAGGTGTTAATATCTGCTTACCTGCAATTCCCCCCTGTAGACGTAATGTATTTGAAATATCTTGGGTGTCCTTGTACATGAACCATTTGCTTCATCTCAACGAAAAGCTTAATGTAGCATCCCTATATCATACACATTTAGAATATCAAGTTTGGACTTTCTGATACTATTTGTTCATGAGATATGGTGGTAACAGACAGACACACAGACAGACACACAAACCAACCGCTAAAAACATGATTTTCAGATTCAGGGGACCAAAAAACAAGGAAATATAACGAAAACCCACTTTCGAAAATTTTACCCAAAAACAATACTTTCTCTACCTTATGGGTTAGAGAAAGTAAAAAATCATTTTATTTTTAAAAAAATAAAAAGAAAAGTCTACGAAATAATTTATCGTTTATTAAGCCTATCCTTTATTATTATAAAGCAATAACTCTTTTCTTGCAACCATTGACAAAAAGTCAAGATTTTACTTTATATTAAATTAGCTTCAGAATCTATTGTATAGGGACAAAAATCAATGTAAATACAAGTCATTCTCGGCATCAGCCGTTACATCACGGTACATTGGAAAGTTACGATGCACTACTTTAACTCTGTAAGAAGCGGTGGCTAGAAATCTATCTACTTAAGAATCGTTTTACATGTTCCAGGGATACATATATTGAAACTACATACATAGGTGACAGCCAATACTTCAAAAATCTGCATAAGTATTGGCAAACGTATGTAAACTCAATATACAGAGAAAAATGTTTAAAAATGGTGGATAGATGGTGGTGTTTCTACCCACTGCATCTGAAGGCATGAAATATTTTTTTAAAAGAGAAAAACAAGCACACTAAAATATAGTTTATGTGGTAAAAGTTTGATATGAGGTAACAAAAATAAAGTACCGGTAAAATCAAATTTTAATATAAATGTAGAGAATAATTCAGATAACAGTATAATAAACAGAAAAACTGTGTTGAAAGGCAATGAATAAAAGAACTTTGTAAGCAAACACCGTAATTTCGGGGCGAAATAATAACAAGATCCTTCACCAGGAAAAAATGTTTCCATGGATATAGTATAAAATCGGTAACATACAAAAAAATGTACTTATTTTCTGCAAATATATGTAAGTTTCCATTTTTATATTAAATTCGTGCCTATATTCTTTGCTTTATGAAGAGTCGTGATATTCTTTCGACCCTATACAGTTGCTGTCTTTATTTTATTTTAAATTAGCTTCAGATTTTTGTATTTGGACATAAAGTCTGTGTAAATACAAATATTTATCAGTACCAAAGGTTAATCATAGTAAATGCAAAGTTTCACTTAAAACGCATGAAGCTTTTTAATACTTTGAAAGAAGAGAAAAACTAGCACACACAGTTATAGATTGTGCACTAAAAGTTTGATATATGTCAATCAAAATAAAGCACTTGTAAAATGAATAGTTAATGTAATTGTAGAGAAATAAAGTATACCAAAAAACTGGTGTTGAATAGCAATAAACAAAATAATCACGGGCGGCAATCACATGACTTTCTCTTTCCACGCATTTTAATATCAAAAAGACAGATTACAGAATATGGAGTAATATTAATATTGTGCCTGAATGTATCTAAAAAACACTTCAAAATAGTTTTAGAAACAATTTTATTTAACATACCAACCCCTAAATTCTCCGTTTTGATACATTATTTACACCTATTAAAAAGAAAAAAAAAAATCAAGAATGTTATTGAAAATTCATTTTAAACTCTTAAGAAATCTGTCACTCACACTACTTTTCGAAACTTACCAATTTTGGACAAATACTTTAGTCCATTTTCTCTATTATACGAATATTTAGGCATAGTACAATTTTTAACACGCTTTTATTAGCTTCACCTGTATGTATGTTTGTATGTATGTTTGCATGTATGTTTGTATGTTTGTAACCGCTCTGGGAGAAAACAAAAAATCCATATTGTAAAAAAAGTCTTTCCCTAAGTGAACGCTGTGGCTCTGAGGTAAAGCTCCGCGCTACGAACCTAAAGGTCTAGCGTTCGAGCCCAGTCAGGGGAGATTTATTTTTTCAAATGGTTTCTGTTTAATTCTAAATTATTTTAATTAAAGATTTAAATGTACGTAAATATTATGGTGTGTCATTCACACGATTTTCTCTTACCCTGCATTTTAATATTAAGATAGATATTTTGTGCTTTTTAATTCACATTTCTATAAAAGCGTGTTCTTTAATTTTTTAAAACTATAATATTATTTAAACTATACTTAAAATAATTTTTGAGCTATCATGCGCTCCGGGAAGTGTAAATTCTACCATATATTTCATTGCCTTCCCTTCTGATAGTTCAATTTCGCCGCAGTTCTTATCTCAATTTTAATTTCATAGATAAGTTCCACTACAGAACTTACCACAATTTCTTCCTTGTGAAGGAGTTTTCCAGTACAGGTATAGTATTTTTCCATTAGACAGTTCGGAATATACTTCATACATGGTATAAACGATTCCGTATAAGTGAAAATTTCCTTTTCTTGCGTTGTTGGCCGCCAGACATCTGATTTATATCTCTTCAATAGAAATAACCAAGATTCTATCCAGAGGTGTTAAAAAGTGCAAAATCCAATAATTAATAAAGATCGACACAAAATTGTGCACAAAGTTTTTTATTGACTTGCAGCATAAAATAAGAAGGGAAGTTGCACATAACAGATAAACTTTTAGGAACTACATCCGTAAATGTTCTAAGCAGGAGCGATCAGAGAAGAAAATGATAAAATTCCAGCCAAATTCAAATTATCATTACATATTCACATTTAATTTCATCGCCAGCAAAAACACACAAATTTTTTTTTTTTTTTTTTTTTTTGTTATACTCTAATCAATCTAATAATTTTGAATACACAGAGCATGATTACCACATATGGTAACCCTTAAATTCCGCCAAACATTTGTTTTCAGAAATGAGAAACCACAACGGACAGATGCATAAAATATAGCTATAATTGAATTCTGTTCAAGGACAATTTTGACTAACTGAATAAATTGCGTTAGTAGACTCTGATTTAGGAGGAAAATAAATACTGTGTTATTCTTTATAAGACGAAAGATATCGTGAGATTTTGCTTGCAGAATATTTTCTTTTATATTTCTTTTATATTATTATTATTTTATTTACGAAGCAACAATTCGTCAGTTATTAAAGATTAATATTGAATACACGAATAAATTATTACATAAAGTGTTAATATAGATTTGAAGAAATATGTGATGTAGAAATCAGATATATTTAAAAAAAAAAATTATTTAATTTTAATTCAAATATATTTTAACGCTTTATGTAATAATTTATTCGTGTATTCAATATTAATCTTTAATAACTGTCGAATTATTGCTTCATCAATAAAATAATAACAATAAAAAAAGAAATATAAAAGAAAATTATTCTGCAAGCAAAATCTCACGATATCTCGATATTATTTCTTAATTTTGGCCATGTTAACAAAAGGTATTTTTGTAATCTTTATGCATTCCACAAAATTGTACTAGGCGAACCGCATATGGCACGAGAAGTGTGGCTTGGCCATCCCTATTCTGACCACATTAGAAGAAATAGTTATGATGGACGATGCATTTATAGAATTGTCAGTTTCACTTATAACAATTAACAAATCAACGTTTATTTTACTGATTTATTGCATTTTAAGACACTCAAACTTTTAACTAAGTATTGTAGAAAATTTTAACTGTTTCAAAGTATGTACTTCATTTAAATTAAAGTAATATGTTTTAATGAACTTTTGCAAATTATTCATGAGATTTATTTAGTGTAAAAGTTACAAAATAATCTATTCATTAACGTACTCCAACAACTATAATGAACATAAATATAATTATATTTCAAGTTACAGTCTCAAAAAATGCAGTGACTAACGATTCAAAAACAAACGATTGTTATATTGCTCTTCTAGATATACGAAATTTTAAATGCCCATCACTTAATGTTTAAATTTTCCTCGCAACTGCAGGGGACATTCTTTTCATCTAATACACACTAAAAGTATGCACCATATACAGTTTTCTCATTATCCAAAAATTTTAAAGACTAACGAACATATTATGCAAATCATGTTCTCTTTCTATCTATTTATTAATGCATGGGCAAAGATTTAAAGATCTGGCTCATTACTAGGCAACAGATGAATTATAACCTTAATGGAGTGATTCATTAACGTTAATGATCGAACGTGTGAGATTTATTTTAAAAACAGAAATGAAGCAGTATTTGCACTTTTCCAAATTATGGCAATGCATCATTACATCGATGAATACTGGGAATTAGATTAGCAAAGCATTTCAATACACTGTTTCATAGGTAGAATACGTGTTATTCAAAGAGAACCTTGTATCAGCATAACAGGATTGTGTGAATGATTTAGATTTTGTTAATTAAAGCATATCTATTGTTATGTTGGAATAAGATATTGAAATTTGCGATAGACTCAAAACGTTGTATAACTAAATTTTTCAGAATAGTATCAGTATAAAATTAATCAATTTTTCGCATTTGCACATTTGAAGATTTGATGCAATGAATTAATATAGGTTTAAAAATATTTTATAGGTAAAGTTAAAAAGAATAGAGGTTTGCATATGATAAAAATACTTTAAAAAGTAACAGAAACCAGTTTTTCTTTCCAAAGCAATATATATAAAATTCTGTACAAAATAAAATTTAATTTATAACGACAGGATATATATTTTTTTAAATCTCTTCCAAATAAATACACGTGATTGTTGGTTGTGTGGGTGAAAGACCGATTGACTACACTAGATCCTAGGTCTATAGGTAGAATGCTCTCCGTAAAGGGTTTTTCGTGGTAATTGTGTTGGGTTCTTTAGCAACAGGTGCGGTAGTCATTTCTTAAAATTTCTTTTGCACGTGTTCTCTCAAATGTTCTTTAAATGACTTTTTTTTTTAACTTGATGCGACCGGATTTTTTTATTTATTTATTTTTTTTTTTTCAATTGACCTAAATACACAAAAAGCGTAAAAAACAAAAGAAAGAAAGAAAGAACTTAAATATGAAATTTCATTTTTAGAACGGTTACTATATTCGTTTCTTAATTTCTTTTTACTTTCCGAACACTATAGTGAAGAAAGTATTGTAATCATGTCAAAAATCCGAATTTCAGATTTTGATGTTTCTATACGTTTCGAGGTCCAATGAGTTCGTTTTCACTATTTTTGCGATGATATATGTATGTGTGTGTGTGTGTGTATGTGTGTATGTGTGTATGTATGTGTGTATGTATGTGTGTATGTATGTGTGTATGTCTGTGAGTGAACACGCTAGCGTCTAAACGCTTTGTTCGAATAAGCTGAAAGTTGGTACGTATATTGTACGTCACCATAGTACGAACCCTATAGATTTTGGTGAATCTAGCACTTATAGTTTTTTTACAGGGACAAAAAGAAATATTCTTTATCATTATGGCCTATGGGACCAAAATCTTAAAAGTGCAATAGCATCTAAACGCCTCATTCAATTGAGAAAAAAATTTATACACATATTATAGGTCACAGATACTCAATCTTTATAGATTTTGGAGAATCTAGCACTTATAGTTTTTTTACAGGGACACAAAGAAAAATTCTTTATTATTATGGCCTATGGGGCCAAATTTTTAAAAGTGTGATAGCGTCTAAACGCCTTATTAATCTGAGAAAAAAAATTGTACACATATTATAGGTCACAGTTGCACTAACTGTATAGATTTTGGTGAATCTAGCACTTACAGTTTTTTTACAGGGACACAAAGAAAAATTCTTTATTATTATGGCCTATAGGACCCAATTTTTAAAAGTGCGATAGCATCTAAACGACTTATTCAATTGAGCTGAAAATTTATATGAATATTATAAATCACTGTTGCACTAACTATAAGCATTTTAGTGAATCTAGCATTTATAGGTTTTTACAGGGACACAACGAAAAATTCTTTATCATTATGATCTATTGGCTCAAAGTTCAGTAGCGTTCAATAAAACATCGTGTAATATACGGAGGAAAATACTCAAACACTCTATTATGTTTTTCTCTCTTTTGTTTGTTTAACAACTCCCCTTTCTTTACTTTACCTACAAAACTGTTAATTACTCAATGTTCGGAAAGTCAAGTGGAGTCACTCCAGATTTTTTTGCATGTTTTCCCTCAGTTTTATTTTTTATATATTTTTCAAACTTGTTTTTTATATTTTTTCAACTTTCCAAAAGAAAAAATATATATCCACTCGACTTGTAAGGCATGGCAACTCAAAAGATCTGAACACGTATAATTGTTTTCTTGTAAAGAATTGTTTGAATAATTGTATGAATAATTGTTTTCTTGTGATTTCATTTTGTATGAAAGCAATAGTCCTGCCGTCATAATAATAATGGAGAAAAAAGGTGAGTGAATTGTGTAATTAATTACTGTTAACAGTGAAATATGTGAAAGTTATTCTTAAGACAAGTAACAAATGCATTTTTTTTCAATTTCATAAATACATTGCTGACTATTTTCAATTACATTTAAAACAAATTTTGAATTATTTACGACAATTTATATGTAGGATAAATATTTTGCATAGCGATACAGTTTCAGCAAAATAGAATGACTCTCAAAAACCTGAATTCGTTAATTGAAGCAAATCATATTTAAAACTGTCTATGTCAAATTATTTCCCTATATGATTCAGTTGATAAATATTATGTAATAAAGAAAAATAAATATTAAATGCGATTTTTTTCTAGGATGGATAGTTTTCTGTTAACATAATATAACATCAGTAAAACAGAATAATGCTTAAAAATTGAAATTCGTCAACTAGAGAATTCTATACTAAAAGATAACTTTTTTTTCTCAAAAGTTATAGCTTATCTGACGGATTTTATATATTTTTTATTTTTATTTTAATTTTATTTTTTTAGTAAAATATATATTTTTTTGAGAATCTTCGTAAATACAGAATCCATTTGTAAATATTTCAAGATAATTATTTATTTATTTACTTTTTTTTTTTTTTTTAAGTTGTAATCACATTTTATATTTTTGCTATTTAGTAATTAAGATATCAAATTTAATTATTGGTTGCAGCTATAACTTGAAAAAAAGCACATCAAACTCTTTAGCCTTTCAGAATAAAGTAAAGCAAATAATAAATTACAACTTATGCATATTTCGTGACTATTTACTAAACCTGGGAGTAACTATAAAGAATCAATATAATCATACTACAATTTAAAAATAATAAGGAAAATCTCATCATAGTTTTCAGAAATGTGTGATAAAATTATTTATTTTTAAAATTTAAAATTTTATTGAAAATTATATGTTGCATTAATTTTTTTGTAATGTAAACACTATTTCTCTGCTTTCGCAAATGAAAATATTAAAATAAAAATAATAATAATAATAACAGATTAAAAAAAAAAAAAAAAAAAAAAAAAAAAAAAGCTCTAAGCTTAAGCATTGTCAAACATCATTTGTATATATATATATATATATATATATATATATATGAATAAAATAATAAAAATAATAATAATAATAAATAAAAAATAAAATAAATATATGTATTGTATTTCTTAAAATGAAATAAAATGAAATAAATACCGATATATTTTATACATTATATATATATATATATATTTGAGTTCTACTTTACTTAATTATGAAAAATTTCTTTGAAATGTTAATTTGAAAATATCTATATCAGGATCGTATTTATTTAGATTTGTCCTATTTGTAGCTTTGTAATTACAGAACTCGTAACATAGGAAATCGTTTTTGCAAATATAACAGCTAGAAAGTCTTTACATATAACATAAAATAAAGGGAAACAAATTACTAATTTTTAATTAATCTAGCTTTTATTTATTACTTAAAAATAAGATAACGTTCTAACTTCAAGTTTTTAAATTTCTGAATTAAAAAATTCTTCTCAAAAAAGGAAGATGATAGGGTTTTTATGAATATTTATTTACAATCAGCGAACACTATATTGCAATTGGGCATTGATTGAATCAAAATAAAAATGTGAGTAAAAATTTATTTTGAGATAACTGAAATCCCATCATTCTGTCTCTCACAACTCTTTAAATTTACACGATATTTCTTTGGGGTTTTCATTTAAGTTGTTCAATACATTTGGCTATTAAGTTATGCAAATGAAATTTTTGAAAGCTAGCGTATGCGTAGATAGAAATTATTTAGTAAAAATGCTCATATTTCGTAAGATATTTAACATTTTTGCATTCTGGTTGTAGTATGCTATGTCTAATGAAGCATGAAGCATTTGTCTAATGAAGCATATGTCTAATGAAGCATTTTTCTGAAAGTGTTCTACGTGTTATAATTTAAAAAGTGGAAAATTTTTTTGCACTGTAATATATATATATATATATATATATATATATATATATATATATATATATATCCATGCATATATGTAGTGGTTTCTTAAATAATTATACAGATAATGAGAAAATTCTTCTTAATCACATGCTACAGCCAAAATGCATTTCAAGCATTTCTTTTTACAGGGTGATTCAAAACATTTTGATTTTTCTTCAGTTTTTTACTAGTCCCCTTTAACTTTTCCGGACACAACTTTTGCTGAAATATATGAGGTATAACGTGTTCTTTACGCTTCCGAAGTTCCCAGATGATTCCAAAAGAACTTTTCTGGATATTTCACAAAATGTCTAAATTCGAAAGTGTTTAAACACATATTGGTAGGTAGTGTAAATAGGACTCTATAAATCATATAATTCTCATAAAATAGTTAAATAAAATATGAAATATAAAATAAAGTGTATTTTAAACAGTGACAGCATTGCTCTTATTTTGTCCAAAGATAAAATACATATTATTTCCCTCCTGGGAAAATTTAGTTTCTTACCACCATAAAGCTGTAAATAACATTTACATAGAGAAAATGTCCCTAACTAGGAAAGTTAAATCTTTTTTTGACTATTTGACATTTCAAAAGAAACTTTTAAATAAAGTTCAAGAGCCGCACCCAACAACAGTGTCTTAGCAACGGTAAAACAACATAATTATCTTTCTTTTGAAACAGAAGATGTAAATCAAATGGAGTAGAATCTGGAAAGTTAAATTTCAGTATTGAACTTAATTCAATAAGAGAAAAGCAAGTTAATACTTGACATATGAGAAACTTTAAAAGTTGTAGCTTCAAGCACATATACTGTTTCTTTTAATCTACGTTACATTTTTCACTTTTAAAGTATTTGAGAGGCTAATTCATAGTTTATAAAAAGTATTATAAATTTATTCGTGTAACTTTTGTTAAAAACAGGATTTAATAGCAATTTAGAACTGTATAGTTCACAAAAATAAGTTAAAAGTTCGCAGAAAATTGTGTTCTTTTAAAGGGATAAACACCACACTTTTATTTTAAATCTGTATTTATAAGAATAAAAAACGATTGAGAATATATCAGTGTTATTAATTTCGATTATTAGTATTGCAATTTAAAACGCTATCTATCTAAAATAACCATAATCATGTCTTATTTTAACATATTTTTTAATAGATAATAGATAAACAAAAATATTTTAATTTTAATACAAGTTCTTTTCACTTATTTTTTTTCCTTGGGGGGGGGGGGGGGGATTCAGTTATAAAGTAAACACATTTCCTAAAACTAGCAGCGAGGGCGATTTCAATGACTTGGAAGGGTACTAAATTGATCGACAGATTGGAATATTGTAAACATCCAGTCATTTGGTTTTCACTTATTGCTTATTTTCTCTCCGACAAGGGCTGTCACTCCTATTTTAACACTGGATTCGTTCAGTCCACACTTGCACAGAGGCTTCCATGGTCGCAAGAATATATATTGTGGTTAAAGAATATATACTAATAGCATTAAATATAAAGACAAAAAAAATATCAAAAATATTTTTCTGATACCATATCAAAGAATGAAATAGCAATATTTTACATAATTTAAAAGAATAAATTAAATTTTTTCATTTTTTCTCTTTGTTCAATTTACTTTTTCTTATATGCACTTTAAACGAATATAAAATAGTACGTGAAAATGGACATTGGCAAATACATATATACATATGATTTTTTTTTTTTTTCCAAAAATTCCAAGTTATTGCTAGATGCATACATGAGAGAAGATAGTAATTCTACATTAAGGTAATACTGACGGATAATTACAATATTATCGGGTACTTCGAAGGATAATAAAATGTGTTTCAGTGAATCCGATATTTATTTAATGTTATTTGATGTTGTTTGAAGCTCAGAACTGCGTAGCGAATGACGTGAAAAATCTGTACAATTACAAATATGAAAAAATAAATGAATAGATAAAAATAAGTAGTAAAGTATTAATTAGAGGAAATTATATTTAGTTAAACATATATAATTGAGGAAGGAGTAATAACAAGAATGTTATTTTATTTAACCAAAATTTTAAAATAAATGTAATATTATGCTTGTAAGACATAATGCACTTTTGGTTATCAATTTTAGAAAGTACTTAAATGCGCAAATCACATTTTTCAGTCTATTAAAAAATGCATGAATTTTATCGCTTTATTGAAACAGAGTTTCTTTTCCCAACATTTACTCTTGCTCACAGTCACGCATTTACACAATTAATCATTTTGAAGAAAAGTAAATACTGATGAATTTTTTAAGATATCAAATAAGTGAATGTTGTATTAACATTTTAGAGACGCATTACGCCATCTTCTTTTAAGAGAGATAAAATATTAACGTTTAACCTACTTTAGGTTTATAATAATTATTATTATTACTTACTTTAAATATGGTTATTTGATGTATGCAATTTAAACGATCATGCATTGTTAAAAAAGAAGAAATTCCTGCAATTTTCTTATAGAAAATTTCTATTTTCTAACACTACAGAAAATTTCTTTAAAATTACATCTCAGTTTGCCAAAAGACACATTTTTTATAATTAGATAAAATCTGCAATTATTGATATAGGCTTTAGCTGGTGATTACATATTTTTTCGGTTTTGCATACGGAAAACTCGGTATCAAAGAAAGATTGGGAAGTGCATGGAACAGCATGAAATGTGGTTTCGTGGCTGGGAAGTAACACCGTCACCTGCTATATACGGTGGACGCTGGTTCGAACCAAACTGGACAGACTGGAGAATTTTATTTGATACGAGTATTTTGCTAGTATGCCTTACGGAAAAAATGTTGCGTACGAAAACATTTTACATTGTTCTGTTTTGGAAAATTTCTGTCAACGTAATTTTTCCAGAGCATTCGGAGGTTTTCTAGAAATTTTCTACAACAGGATTTTTTTTTTTTTTTTTTTTTTTTTTTTTTTCCAGTGTGAAAATGTGTATTAGTGAGATACGCTGAAATACCTACTCCATTGAGAAATAAATTAAGATATTAAAATTAGAAATAATGTTATAAGATTAAAATATCAAAGATTAGATTTTCAAATATACGTAAGCGCTTCCTAGTAATAGCTATGAATGAATAGCGTGAACAAGCTGTAAAATTACAAATATGAAACAAAAAATAAATAGATAAATAAATAAATGCAGAAATGCAGAAGCTTATAACACCAACGTTTAGTTAACTCAAAAAATAGTAATATTTGAGTACTGAAATGAAAATGTCTGTGATTTATTTTTTTTCTTCAGAAAAATGTTAACTGGAAAACATCAACAGAAAACAGTTTGCGTAAATCTCGGTAAGAAATTTTCTAAATAAACTAGTATGCTGTCGCCATTACAAAACTATACTTTTATATTTTACAATAAAAATTCATGCAGTGCAAATTATGTATCAAAATTGTCATTCATTAGAATTATTTTCCACTAGCTATTCGCACGAGAATTTGTTATTCACAGTATATTATTTTTAAAAAATATATGTATCTTACTTTAAGCTTACTACGATTATGAAAATAGAGATTGGATAATTATAGTTAAAAAGTACAATTTCTATATTTTCACTCTCTATATATACAGCTTTTAATTTGCATAACTGTTTGTGCACGGATTTGAACATAAATTTTCTAAACGCGCAAAAATCATAATTTATGTTCCGAAAAACGGGTACAAAATGTAGTACTCAAATAAACATGCATGTTAAGCTATATTTATTTAATTTAAGAATTATTTTTTTACTTTTACTGTCATGGTGAGTTTCAGGTAAAATAGACTTAAGTTATACTTACTTTACAGCTTTTTACAAAGCATCTAATCTCCATAGCTTGCTATAAAATATTTTTTATATTCCAAACAATCTAACTTTTAAAGAGAAATATAAATTTTAAAAATAATTTTTAAAAATAAGAAAATGATATCGTATGCGTAACAGAATGTAGAGTTTACATAAAAAAAACGAGACAACAACAAATAAAAAGGTCGAGGTTTTTGTCAAATATAGTCTTTTAAGTTATATAAATACCTAGGATAAAATGTTTAATTGGTTGCAGAAACATTTTTTGCTGATATATGTAAATCTAATTAAAAAAGTTTAATATTCGATGGATATAATTTTGCATTGGGTGCAGACCTAAACCTCAGACAAGAATCATTGAATTCCGTCCAATCGTTTTCACGTAATACCCGGTGGAATTAAAAATGTTCTATATACTCTATACCTACCCTGCACACATAGAAAGTATTCTGAAATCATTTTGGCCACCATTCTGATGTATTAATATTAAAGATAATAATAATTTAAAAAAAAAATTCCACTCAAAACGTTGTACTGACAAAATCTTCATGCCGCATGCGTGGGTGTTTTTTACCCATATCTCTAAATCTAATCAACTTTTCAAATGTTTGATAGATGAAATTTCAAGTTACGTACAGACCTAAACCCTTGCCAAGTGTCGCTTAATTACGTCCAGCCGTTTATATGTGAAACCCAGACAAAACTAGCGCTACAGACATACAGACACAACGACCTTCCACAAATACACACAGAATATTTTCTGAAGTTATTTTCGGCTTTCACAGTGTGTGAAAAGTGAAGATATAGCTTTATTATTATTATTATTATTATTATTATGAGACATTTACAGACAAAAGTCTGATTTTATTAATATAGTTGGTGAGTGCAGACGATTTTTATCTCAGAAAATATTATAGCACTAATAATGTAAGGTAAAATTCAGTTTTGTGTTCCACAGACGAGTTCTTATGACACTCTTTTCTTTCCGACGTTATTATTATTATTTATTGTCATAGATTTATGGTTAAACGTTTTAAAGATATTGAAAGTTCTCTTTAAAAATATTCCTATTGAAAGTTTATACTCCGTAAAAGGTTCTTCTTTCATACAGGACTGTGGATGGGGAACAATGCTCCTAAACCTAATTATACAAAAAATTTTCTTAGCTGGCAATTTCTATTATAACAATTCCTTTTCAATTTCACAATAATTGGTTTACGAGAATAAATACTCACTGTGTACATTTAAGCGAACATTTTTCTTAAGCTAACATATTAAAGATTATGATTAAAATGGAACGGCAATGACACCTGTTGTGAGATATTTCTTAAAAGCTAATCAGCATCAATCTAAGTTAAGATCCAGCTAAATATAAAAAAATATATATTGAATACTGCCATTCTTTCACAAGATACAGTGTCCCCAAAATTTTATCAATACATTCACAGACAGATATTTTTTTTAATCAGTCAAATCATGTTCAGAACATTTCAAAACGTGTAATCTGACCAAGAACTTGAGGTTATTATTATTTTTTTTTTATATAAATCCAATTATTTCTTCTTATGTATGTAGAAGTAAGTTTAAAAAAAGAAAAGACGGTGGGGGGGGGGGAGCGATTATTGTTAGTCCAAAGATTTATTTAAAGTATATATATATATATATATATATATATATATATATATAATTTGAATAATTTATTACCTTTGTAACACTCAGCAAACAAAAGATAGATGAAACTACCAACATATAATTAAAATTTAAATGAGATTATATATTTATTTTCAAGAAAGAGAACATTAAAATCGGGTTTCAAATAAACGTGAAAGCATTTAAAAATATAAAATGGTAGAGTGAATATAGTAACATTATTAGAACTTAAATAATTACGTTTATTATTTTGAAGTTCAGTGAGAAACTTGAAGCTATCATTTATGTACTTAATACCAAAATTAACTCTGAAAATTTATGAGTTACTTAAAAGTTTAGTTTTTAAATTCCCTGAAGTTAAATAGAAACACCAAGATTTCCAAATTACTGCTCAGAATAACTGCATAACATGGGAGAAAGAGCAAAAAAAGAAAATTACCATTTCATTTGAAGTTCCCTGTCTAATTAACATTCAGCAAGAACTTTAGAATCAACAGTCTATTTTGAATCGGGCCAGGGATTTAAATACATCACCGCGTGATTTCTAGAAATTCATTTATCTGTATGGTGGCATATTTAATTCAAACTCCACTCTTCTCCACATTACCAGTAATGTTTTGGGGCTTCTGAAACTTAATTCGAAAGAAACTCGCACGCACCATAATTAATTGCGAATTAAAGTTTCGCAGAATGGCAACACGTGCCTGCTTCAAGGAATGGGGAGGAAATAATGTGTTCTATTGTGTGAGATTATGGGAGTGTTTACAGTGGTTGAATATCATATAATGAAACCACCATTATAGATTTCTAAACTAAGATAAGATATAAAATATATTATTTAGCTTTTATAGCGTTTCAATTTTGGAGAAAAGTGATTTTAGAAATTTTGAACTCCAAGTGTCATAATTATATGCATTTAAAATTCAGCGTTGTTCCACTGAATTAAATGAATAAGGAATTTGAACTTGGATTTATAAAGTTTTAAGAAATTTGTAACTTTTTAGTCTCGAGACATTTAGTTTTTGATACAGTGATATAATTCTAGTGACGACTCTTAAATATTACAGAAATTAATTATATAAACTTGAGTTTTCAAACATTTATGTATTAATACAACGCAAATGGCAGACTCATTATCAAAACTTACTTTTGCGTTATTTTGTCTATTTGTACTAGTAAATATAAATCGCCTTCAGTAAGTAATTTAGCTCAGAACAAAACTATAAAACCCTATGAGAATGCAAAAGCTGAACTTGAATTATAAACTGACATTAACTGACTGTCATAGATAAATTCTTTAGAACGTTTATGCTTAACGAATCTGTAGAATAAAATATTGCAATTTAGTACATTTACAAAGCAAATAAAAATGTTTGGGTTGCGCTCGTAAACCTAATTGTTCGAAGTTTCCCGGAGTTTTCTCCGAAACGCACTTTAATATCGCAAGACCTCATAGAAAATCAATCACGGAGGGAATTCCTCTCCCGCCTAGGTTCTTCGTGTAAGCAACTGCTTTTAATTTGAAAAATATATGTTATTAACTATATTACAGTAAACACAACGTTATTTTAATTACTTTGTACAACGAAATTCGTTAAGTTGCTGCGTTTATAGCTCTTCCTTCTGCCCCCCCCCCCTCCCCCAAGGAAAAAAAAAATAATAATAAAGGATTAATTCAGCATTAGATTAAACTTTTTTATATTTAGTCGAGTGTTATTAAATTAATAAACTATTTCATAAGTCCAAAGTGTGTTTACATTTTACGCATCATTACAAAAGTTTCTTAAAATTTACGAATTGCTTTAATTAAATTATTATTCATTTTATTTTATTATGATTTTTTTTTTAACTAATTGAATAAATTTAATCTAGTACATTTAAACAAATTATCCCAATATTATAATTTCAAAATTAATTAAAAAGTGAAAGTAAAATTAAGTAATAAATACTTCTGAAAAAAATTACAAATTAGACGATTTTATTTGAGACAAGTTGAAATATAACAAACATAAAATTTTGTTATTTAATGGATATAATTTCTCAAACAAATTATTCCTATATTATGTGTTTTAAAGTTAAGAAAATAATTAAAGTAAAATGTAGTATATTTAAGTAATAAATATTTCTAAAAAAAATTGCATGTTAAACGATTTTATTCGAGACAAGTTGAAATATAACAAACATAAAATTTTGTTATTAAATGGATATAATTTCTCAAACAAATTATTCCTACATTATGTGTTTTAAAGTTAAGAAAATAATTAAAGTAAAATTTAGTATATTTAAGTAATAAATATTTCTGAGAAAATTACATGTTAGACGATTTTATTTGATACAAGTTGAAATGTAACAAACATAAAATTTTATTATTTAATAATTTCTCAAACAAATTATTCCAAATTATGTGTTTTAAAGTTAAGAAAATAATTAAAGTAAAATTTAGTTAATTTAAGTATCATTTCTAAAACAAATTGCATGTTAGAAGATTTTATTCGAGAGAAGTTAACATATGCCACATATAAAATTCTGTTTTTTAATGCATATAATTTCTTTATAATCTATTTATTCTGTTAAATGATGAATATTAAATAATGATTCAGTTTAAAATCTTTATAATTAGATATTTTCAAGTTTTAAATGATTGCAATATAAAGTTTTTTTCGTAGTAATCTTTGAAAATTAGATGCTAGTTTAATAATTTATCGTAAAATAGTTACCATAAATATAAAGTGCATATTAAAAAAAATTTTGAAATAAAACAAAATTCATTTGTTTTTCATGTACAAAGATTAAATAATACATGGACACAACTTTTTAAAAGTTCAAACACAATATGGTTGCATTAGCGTTAGCTTCTAATATTTCACTTCGCTAAACCGATATTAATTACTATTAATGGGTTCTTCCAATAATACAGCCGATAATCTCACTTTCCATTAAGAAACAAGTTTTCTTGGCATATATCAAGATGCTTTGGATAATTAATTAAAATTTGCATATAAAGTTGTATGCATAGTAGAAAAGAATGAAGACTTAAAATCATATGAGAAATTTTAGATTAGTAAAACGAGTATATTTAATGAATAATTTAAAAAAATTATTGATTAGAAAAATAGTTGTGAAATAGTTATCGTTTGAAAAAAAACTCATTAGTTTTAGTACTAAATTAATTGAAAACTTTTAAATAACCTTTTTCTAAGCAGAGATTTTTTAATATAGACCTAAAGTATACACGATTCAGCGCATTTCAATGACCATGAATAAGAATTAGAATTAGCTTATCAACATAAATTCAAATATTTAAAGCCAGATTGAATGAAATTTTCATATTGCTTATCTGAAAAACTTTCACTACGCTTTAATTTAATGAATAGCAGAACAACATTATGAAATAATTTTTACGCTCATCACTGAATGGTCGAATCTGTAACGCTGTGGCGCCTAGTATCGCGTAAATTTTACGATGAAAATTTTATTAAATGTGTTGTAATGTAAGGATTTGTATGAAATTAGACTATATTGTTTCTTTAAGTGAGTGAATGTTTTTAATGATATTTTAAAGTGTTTAACAGCACTCTCTGATGTCAAAATTTGAATTTATAATCTATTATGAAAAGGTAATACTTTGTGTAAATGATTAAGTATAATCAGTGTATGAAATGAAATTAGGATTTTAATAACTATTCTGTGCATATATATTAGATTAAAGTGTTTGTTATATTTATAGTTTTTCAACTGGCGCCTTCGACGCCTTTTACAACTGACTGCTAGTAAAATACTTACCACTGAATACTTAAGATAGCTGCAAAAGCAAAATATGATTATATTATTTAATACCAAATTTTAAACAATGTTTGATGTACTTAATGTTTGTATAATGCATGTAGAGAGTATATTAAAATTTTAAAGCATTAAAATCGAATTTCAAGAAAAAAATCAGTGTTCGTTATTAATGGACTGTTTTAATTATTTTGTATTAATATCCAAAGTACGTTAGATAGTCCTAACAATTACGTAAGAGAATAATTTTGGAGGAAAACATAATGGATCCTTGGATCCTTTACTCGTTTTATCTATTCTAATGTTCAGTGAATGACCCCATAGACCCGGGAACTTTTAAGGTAATGCGTTAATAATTAGAAAATAAGCCGATATGGTGAATTTGTTTTTTTAAAAAAAAAAAAAAAAAAAAAAAAAAGATCAATTGTTTAGAAGTGTTATTTTCTTTCCCTTGAGTTATCTTATATAAATCACAACACTGTTTTTTTTTTTTTTTTTTTTTACTGTTTTATGGTTTATAACTTTAAAATCCTAATGCATAGTTTAATTTTTTAAGTATATATATATACATATACATATATATATTAAAACATTCTGAAAGAATTAATATCAAAGTAGTAAGTTTAGATAAATTACAGTCGAAGGTTATCGTCCTGGTAATGCTTTCAAAATGCGAGTCATGTAAACCTGTTTTGAAATTTCACTACATTTGTCCAAACATTAGAATTTTGTCGGGCAGATAAAGTTTTTTTCGAGATCAAAAATTATAACTAGCAGGTTAAGTATTCCTAAAAAAAAAAAAAAAAAAAAAAGCAATAAATTACAGAAAGTATCTTCTTTAGAAAGTTTAAAAACTGATTTGAAATTAAGATGACAGGAAAACAAATAAATACAAAATTTTGAAATTTTATTCAAAGTCTTTTACAAAATATTTATAAACTCTATAAGCTGGATGGTTCATTCTAATTATTTTATAACCCAAACAAGTATTTCTACAATTTTTCTTTATCAAAAACATACGCATTTTTGTAAGTTTTGGAATATTTTAAATTTGTATTTCATTTCACAGCCATAAAGTAAAACAACGTACACAAAAAGAGAAAAAATTAAAATAAAAACTCACAAAATTCTTGCAGTACCAAACAATATGTGTAGATTATTATGATAAAAGTATCCAATTTTATCAAATTTAGTTTTAATATTATATTTATTAAAAAACTAAATAAGAATAACAGTTCCCTTTAGTTATTTTACATCAGAATTTATTTGCGAATTAACTGAGATTAGATTTTTTAAATAAATGTAAATGTAAATTGGTTAATTTATTAAAATACTATTTCTAAGTTTAATATGTTTGTTTGATTTCCACTATTAATGAACTTCTTTGCTGGAAGCTTGCTTTTTCTTTCATTATTATTCTATACCAAACTATAAAATATCACACGAATTGCATCCTACTACATTTTCAAATTTCTATGTAATGTTTCCAATGAAAAGATTCAGCACCATTAAATAGCTAATTTGAAAAGAAAAATAATCGCATGTATTATCCAAATCATTTTAAACCTATACCGCGCTTTCTGTAATAGATATGCACAGCTAAATAAAATTAGAATTTTTAAGAACGACTTATATAAGAAGAACATTATTTAGTTTACGCTTATATTAATATTTTGAAAGAATTTTTTCCTTTATATCCATCAATAAAGGTATAATACTTAAAATCAGAATATCTCTTCACATTATAATGCAAACAATAAATAAAAAGATGCTGTATAAGTAATATCTAACAATTTAGAAAATTTTATAGATTTTTAAATTGGGCTATATAAATATAATTTACTTTGTCATACAATCATTGATTTACATTTTCTTTTCTTTACATTTTACAAACTTTTATTCTGAGCATTGTAAAAACTATATCGACTTTAAAAACAACTATGACAACAAGTTTTATGAAAAATCCACTGCATTTTAATAAAATCTGAAAATTTATTCTATAGATATAATCTCGCAAACAAATCCAAACCCAAGGCATAGAGCAGCATAGATTTTGTAGCACTATCGTCAACACATATAAACTTGCGTAAAAGATGCGGTAAACATCCATAATTCAATTTTAGCATGGATATCGCCTCATCACTTCCTGCCAGCCTTCCCCTTCTAAGAAATTATTGAATTCTCTTTTGGGAAATATTGAAGAACATTCAGTTTAATGGAATTTTTGAAAATATTTTATAACCCTTGCCAATGGCTGTAAAGGTTTGTGATGTTGAGTTTGGATATTCTATAACCAACGTTATTACTCTTATATTTGGACATTAAACGCAGATGTTCTATGATAACATACATTATTCCCATCGTTTTCATGTAGTTTGGAAAGCGTATTTAGCAGTCGATAATCTTAAAGTAATGACTCTCAATCACATTAGATAAAATTATAAATTAAAAAGAAAAAATTATAATGATTAATAATAAATGAAACAGAGGAGGAATATCACGCTAAATTTAATATTAGAAAAAAATTGTTTATATAAACGGATAAAGTATACAGTCAGACCTCATCTGAACAAAGTCGTCAAACCCAGAAAAAAAAATTGAAAAATTTGTTAGAACTATGTACTGGTGTAACTTTGTACTTAGAACTATGTACTGTTTACAGACTATATCGCAGGAATATCGTACAATGTAAAGTTTTAAAAATTATTTACTTAGCTCGAATGATTTTGTTGGTTGAAGCAAGCTATTAGTTGCAATTGGATAAAGTTGAGATGGTAGTTAGTTACAACGGAAGCTGCAAAGTTTAACTTTTGGTGAAGTTTCCATAAATGGTTAGATAGGAAAATATTTTTAAGGAAATTTTTTACAAAAAACATTTAAAATGATATTCCAGTAATAAGCTACAGTCGGCAGATATATTATAGAAGCACTAGCAATAAATCATATTTGAAAGATGTACACCTAATACCGTTTTGTTAAGTAAATATTTGTCGAGTCATGATCTTAGGCTTTATATGCTGTTTATAAAAAAGTAAGTTGATGAAAAAAATTAGCAATCAAACTAATATATATATATATGAAAAATGTGGATGTGTGCTTCAATAATTTTGCTGCCGTCTGTAAGTAGCGATACTTTCATGACAAGGGAGTTTTGTTTCCGGAGTTTAATTCCAGAGAGTTTAGCTTCAGAGAATTTGAGTAGATCTTTTTCCTTTGCGAGCTTCTCTGCAAGCAAGTTACTTGAAGCAAAGAAGTATATTAATTGTGAAAGCTAATTATTTTAGGCATATGTACGTTACACAAATTTCTTAATGATATGCATCAGTATTTAGTATTTTGGGGGGGTAGTTGTATTTCTCCTCCCCTTTTATTTCTTAAGCACAATATACAACTTTCAGTTATCAGCATGTTCAATAAAAGGTTCAAAATAAATTATTTTGGCTTTTTTTTTTTTTTTTTTTTTTTTTTTAAGAAAATTAGAAAAACATTATAGTAAAAAGTACACTAAATTATTGTTTAAAAAAATATATAATTATTATCATTCAAATCAAAAAACGACAGTGTACAAAATTGTATCCTTTCAATATTTTATCATGTCTCCGTACTTATTATAGCAAAATAATTTTAAGAGTACATTCATACGAGTCCTACATTTCAATCGTATAAAAGGATATGTCTGTTAATTTTGACTAAGATTTTTATTTGAAGAAAGTTCTTATTTCCTAATATGCTCGCAGCTTTGCATTACATTACAAACTTAATTAGGGATATTTTATTCAACTTACTCCGCAATAACAAAATATTTTTTTTTTCTCTCTCTTTTAAGAAAAAAAGTGTGGACTATCTTTTAAAGTTTTTTTACTAAGTCAATTTTCAAAAATATAGAATTTTTCATACAAATAATATGCGCTCTTAGAAATGAATACTACTTATATATAGCTTTCAAAGTTTTCTTATTACTAATTTAATTACACATAAAATCCTATCAAAATGTACGTGGTTAAATTTCTTAATATTAGTTGATGCAAGTTCGCTAACGGCTGTTGGAAAATACGTTTAAATTTTCGGCTGGAAAATTAATATTTTTGGAAAGTAATATTGACTTAATATTTTTGTCGGTGTTTTATAAATAAACTCTCTAAAGGAAGCATTTAGTTTCTTTTAGATTTTTCTTTTTCTTTCATACAACAAATGGTAATTTAGAGTGTTTTCTCTGCAAATATAAATTTGTTGAGTTGTTTGAATTTCATAAATACCTTTTACGTTTCGGCATATACTACATACATCACAAACAGACAATGGTTAAATTTTAAAACCTAAACAGGTATATAAAATATAAATTAACAGATATTTAACAATGAACGAAGCTGCAAAATTTTAAATAAATATTTACATCTTCTCACAAGTATCCTTTTATATACATTAGCCATAAATATTTAAAGCTGAATATTTCGTGGCATAGAAATATATTCTCATCTTTTCAAAGGCATTCAAAACAAATGAAGTTTCCAAAACTTCATATAAATTATTTTACCTGCAAACTTGAGAAATAGCGAATAGTTATTTAAAACGGTTTCAGTCTGTTAAGATAATAAATTGTCTCCAACTCAAATGAATAAAGATGATCTAAATGCTTAAACATTCCAAAGCTATTTGGTTGTAAATTTATGTATTCTAAATCAGTAACTCTCTTCGAATAATTTTATCAAAACAGCTTGAATTTTCTATGGGAACATGATAAGTAAAGAAAATGTAAACAGATGACTCTCAAAAGCTTAAAATATTTTTATTAATGAATGTTTATTCAAATGACTTGTATTCAAAATTTTTCGTTTAAGAATTTATTTCAATGTTTAAAGATAGGGTGGTGAAACATTCTGTTTATTAAAAAATGTTTACGTTAAAAGCAACTTTATTTTACATATTTTCCGAAAAGTTTCTTTTTTTTTTCTTTTTTCCTTTTTTTAATCTATTCTTAAATATGCATAAAATGCAACGCAATGCAATGCGGTATATTTGTTATGTTACATCAAAAATCCAAATAACAATAAAATGATTTGATACGACTGAAAATTTATTAAGTCCTTGTTGCCAATTTTATTACAAGATTTATAATTTTCTAAGAGAACATCGGTAATATGCAATTTAAATATTATGGTTTAAAATTCAAAAGGCATTTTCTTGATGAAAGATTATTTTACTTTTCTAAGATAATTTATTCATCTTCACCAATTGTACCTTCGATATTACAACTGAAAAGAATCGGTTTATATATATATATATATTCTCACCAAACCTGCAGTGAATCTAGTTTTTAACAGTTAATGTACCTCGTAAGTTTCCGGTACGTATTTATTTTATATATACACACATAGTGTTTACACTTTCAGCATATTACTTTACATGAAATATTATATTCAAAAATGGAATTAAGACAAACAAAATCAACAAAAAATGTGAATATGTGTATATATATATATATATATATATATATATATTATAAGCAAAATAACTAATATTTGTTATAGTTTCCTATTTCCTTTTGCTGCATTTGCGCATTGGCTTATAAAAACTCTGTTCTAGTTCTAATATTTAATAATTCAAGTTTTGCTCGATCTTATATTTAAATTTTGTCATATATATATATATATATGTACAGATATATAAATGAAAACATCCTCGAGTATATTACATGAAACATTACAAAGGAAACAATCCATCAAAAAGTGAGAACGCTTCAACTATCAGCAAAAATGGCCGTATTCACCATTAACTTCAACTCCCGGTTTAACGCAAAATCTTGAAAAGCGTTTAAAGGCAGAGTTCAGCTTTCCAGCAAAATTTGGCACGCTGTTTCTGCCATCTAGTGTCGAAGGGTTTATATATTCTTTGACTGGTTATTTTCACCCAAAAAAAATCTGAAAATAAATATACCGCTAGATGGCTGAAACAATGCATCAAAATTTAATGAAAATTTGCACCCGGCCTTTATACGCTTTTAAAACTTTCATGTTCAACCACGAGTTGAAGTTATTGGTGAATAACAGCCAAAATGATCAGGCGTTCAAACCATGAAACAGAGCTACTTATACAAAAACCGTGAAATCAATGCGAATGTAAATGAAATATGCATTTATATTTCGGTAATCATTTATATTTACGGTACTCAACAACGTTTTAAACATTTTTTTTTTTTAATAATACAATGCTGTGATTCTGTACTTCACCTAATTGTGGTTAAAACTATATTTTACTCATTGGATTTTTTTTTTTTTTTTTTTTTTTTTTTTAATTGAAGCTACTATAAAAGATATATTAGCATAAAATAATTAAACTTTTTAATTAATAAAACTAAATATCGTAAAATTTTGATTGAATTTATAAAATTATGCGTGTTTATTCATCTTTGTAATTTGTGCTTTATGTATCTAAGATCTATATCCGAGTAAAAAAATAAACCTGTATCATAATTTTCTAAACATTTTTGTACGCAAACGAATATATAAATTCTCAATAATAAATAATCTATCTTTTACTATATTAAAAAAAAAAAAAAAAAAAAAAAAAAAAAAAAAAACTTTCTGATAAGAATACTTTTGCTTGTAAATAATTTCATTGCTAACTGACATTACTAAGAAGTCTTGGTTTGTTTTTTCAATAATCAATAAAAATTTCTATTTCAGAAACAGAATTTATTCCTATTATCACGACCATTAATATTTTATTTCAACAATGGCATCTATTACATATAAACCCAGAAATTCTAATTATAGAATTTTAAAGGCATTCTCATTCAGCAATTTAAAGCATGAAATACTCCAAGGCGAGTGAAATAAATAGCTTTCAGAAATCTCTTTTAATTGTTCCACCCGCAGACTCCAGAAAGATCAGATTGAAAAGTCGAATAATTTCTAAATAATGAATTGTGTTAAAATGGAATACATAGAACTTTCAGTAACTAAAGCTATTTCGAACAAAATGAAGTAAATGTAGCTAAAAATACCTACGATTGAAATAATCAGCAAATATATTTAGTTTGATATTATGAAAAGAATTTAGTTGTTTCGCCAAATAAAGGTGCTACAGTTTATTTTAAAATGGTAAAGTATGAATTGAGTAGATAACATTTCAGTTTATAAATTTTCTGTTCGTTATGAAGTTGAGGTTTCATAGTACTCATTAAATACGTGAGAAAGTTGAGTCTGTTTATAGCTATTCCAATCAATTGAGATAAATTTGGCAAGGATAGTTTAGCACTGTCGTAAAATAAACATAAAAGTTTTATTACAAAACTGTAGCTATGATAAGTAAATTTCATTATTCGCATAAATTGCGCAAAAATATATTCTCTGAGTTTCCGAATAAGGTATTTTCTAAATCAAGTTTGTAATAATAAAGTATACTTGAAAATTTAAATTAATTTCGACAGCTGATGTTTTGAGGCTTAAATATCTCGTAATGTCAATTAAATAAACTTGTTCTAAATCATTTTAGAAAATTATGATTATTATATATATATTAAGAGTAACATACACTGATATGTACTGCATTTTTATGCAAGTTCATTTTGCACGTTAATAATGTATGTTTTACGATGTAATATATGTTTTTCAATATATGATATTCAATTAAAATAAACAAACTAAAAAAAAAATAGAAGTACTTTTATTTGCTGTTTTGACATGGAAATTTTCAATTGTAAACAAGAAAAAAAAATGTTTAGCAAAAATAGCGTAGCAGTTTTGAATTTTAAAAATATTAGTTTATATGGTAATGGCAAAACATACTGTATAATTTTCATAAAACGAATAAACAAATATTAAATTTTATCCAATATGTGCTATAATTTATTTATTTTTAATTAAATAATTTTATCAAATATATGAAATGCATTTCATTAAGTAGTAAAATTCTAAAATCATTGTAAATACTTTCCAGTAACAGATTCTATTATTTAGCAATTAAAGAATTAAGTATCAAATTTACATTAAAAAAAAATACATTTTCAGTATTTAATTTGATCCAAAAATAAAACATAGAAGGCAATATCATTTGTAATGCCACGTAAAGAGTTTAAAATTTATGAAAAAGGGCTATATTACGTTGAGAAGTGAGAGTATGACAAGCTACACTGTAAAAAATTTGTGCAACGTTACTCCATAAAACTGGTGTATGCAGTAATTTAACAGATAAAACTGGTGTAACGTTACACATCTCTTGTGGAGATGTATAACGTCACTCCATAGAATTGGAAGCAGCTGCTGCCTCCAGTTTTATGGAGTAACGATACACAAATATTTTACAGTGTACTAACTATTTAGAGTTTCGTTGATAATTTAGTACTTCTGTTCACAAACGACAATTAGATTAGCTTTATTCATTTTCAATGATTAATATGTAGGAGATTACAATTCAAAAGTAGGGTGCTAAATATTTATTTGGAAAATAAATTAATAAATAACTGAATTTGAATTATTTATTAGATCAGACAAGTTACTTTTTAGCCTTAAGGATGAATTCAGCCTTTTTAAGCTTGAAAATTATTATTCTTGGGATCAATGCAAATCCGCATTAAATCTTTTTGGACATGTGTTGATTGGGGGGGGGGGGGGCGTCAGCCTGAATTTGTGCAATATATTATTAGCAATTTCTATGTGATTGGCTTTCAAGAAATGTCAAATTCAAACTTGGAGAAAATGGAAAAGACATAGCACTTCAACTGCATTTTCCTAAGGAACTTGAACTACATTATTTTGCTAATCAATTGCCCCAGCAAACAATGCTTCTATTAGAATAAACTTATTTTCAAGTATATGTAATAAGTTTGTCTGTTTTTTAAGCACTTACAACTATTTTAATTATAATTAATATGATATTCAATATAAGATTTATTGTTCCGGTTTTGTTTATTGTGTGTACATGTATGCGATCAGATTTAACATTATTTTTATTATTGAAAAATTTATATTTTGTCAGTTGCCTGATACCCCTTTTGAGGAGGGGGGGGGGGTCGTGAAAAGTTCAGCCTTTTTTTCTGTATTCTTTAATTAAATAAAATTTATTATTTTTTTTTTTTCATTCGTTTTATTTGACTTCTTCGTTTACTGGTGGTTTAAGTTCACACTAAATGAATTAAAAAAGAAAATTCATCCTGAAACTTTATTATTTATGTAACACTAAATGAAGAAAAGAAGACAATATTATGTATATACTAATTAAAAAAAAAAAAAAAAAAAGCTTAGAATTACTTTTTATCAATAGTATTATTCGCATTTAAATGATATATTATGTAACAAATCAAACTTAATTCTGAAATTAGATTTCTAATTAAATAGGTCATTCAACTCTTCTGTTAATTGGAATTTCTAATGCCATCTTTCACTCTACATCGTCTTTTAATAAACCCCTTCCAACCACAATGAATCCACGAGTTCAGAACGGAATGACCGCCAGTCATCTCTGGATTCACAACAGTCCAAAATTAATGTTAGACATGAATCGGGAATTTCTCAGTCGAAGCCAAAGCATGTTTCAATTAAATATGCATCTCATGGACTAGGATTAAGGCCGAATGCTTCAGCTTCAAATAGAGTACGAACAAGGATCCAATTTATTAAAGTTAGCAGTTTTAATGAATATGCTGAAAGTTATTCTATTATTATAAGACACAGCCATTTAAGATCTATAGTTTATTTAACTTACAGTCTTCTGCAAGTTGATGCAAAATTTGGCTTTTTTTTTTTTTTTTTTTTTTTTTTTTTTTTTTTAATAAAATCATTCTTATAAAACTATTACATTTGAATTCTTCTTACAATCAAAAGTGAAAATTTCCTTAAATGGGTGCATTTTCTGCACTGCTTTTCATTATGTTTAGTGGTTTATGTTCTTGTAACTAGCTATAAGCAATAAGTCCAGATATGTGTATTAGTAGAGATTAGGAATCCAAATGCACACTAAGCGAGCACTTGTCACATACTAGGCGTACTACTTTAATGTAAATTTACAACTTAGACTAGAACATACCTAAAGGCAACTATTGTCCACATTTAAATTTAATTTTTGAAAAATGGAATGACTATAAGGTGACGTTAGTTTTAGTATTCGTGGGTGAAATCAAGGATTAGGATTTAAGCAAATGTTATATGCCTTTTCGGATTTTATAAGTTTAGAATAAAATTGTAGTATCTGTTTAGTGTTATAAGCATTGCATTTTAAATACTAAAGATATAAAATAATTAATGGAACAAAGAAAGTTAGATATTTCGTGCAATTTTCAATTTGATATCCATAAATTCTGCTTTGACTTTTGTCAAATAACCAATAAAATATATATTGAAAAAAAAAGAAAAAATCACACAGTTTAGTTTTATTAGAAGACGTGATTAAAAGAAAACCTCTTTGGATATTGTCTCTCTTTTATGAGATACATAAACAGTTATACAGGTGATCTTCCAAACATTGAAATATTTCTTTTGCTATTTCCATTCTTTCTCGTCTTTGCAAATGACCCACAGCGTAGCACTAGTGCAATGTAAAGCCCACTCACTCACTACCCCATTCCTTCTCGAAACTATGAAAAATTTGAAAGTATTCAAAATATCTGCGGTCTCAGAATTACCGAAGAAAAAAAAAAACATTGCTGTATTTGGAAATGTGTGTTGATTCCTTTTAAAAAGTAGTGAAGGGAATTTTACGAGAGGTACAAAAGTGGATACTAAACGATATGTCATCACTTACCAGAATCAATGAAGAAAAAATACAGAAAATCTCTTAAGTCATTTTTGTATCCAGAGAGAGTGCAGTTTACCGTTTTTTCAGTTTGCTACAATCACCTATTCCTTTTTTTCAAAAGATAGCACAATAAGTGTACCATAATATTCTACAGATATGCGGTGAATGAATACCCGACTGTGCTTTAAACTAGTAGTACTCATAATTTGGCTTACAAGCCTATTACATAAAATTACCGCTAGTACACACATAACAGTCATATAACATATCAGTCATTTAAGAAATAAAGTTCTTGTCTCATTCTTCATATTCCTTTAACACCTGTTTTAAATACATAATCATAGTCTATAACCATGCTCACCAATTAAAATTTTGGCATGTTTAGAGCTCTTTGACAATACTAAAAATATTGCAAAAAAAGTGTCTATTTCTAAATGATGTCTGTTGATACAAAATCAATTTGTACTTTAAACAGAAAAATGATTTTTCATAAAACAGAAGTTAACTTGAAAAGTAAAAATAAAAATAATCATAAAAATTCAAAATAAAAAATCCATACCTCAAAAAGAGAAATTTCTAAAGTATGTATCAACAACTTTTGATTATATTTGTTCTGATTATTCAAAATAATGTCCAGGATTATTTCCTGAGACAAAGAAAAGTAACAACATTCAGTTTATGTAATTAAAAACCAAATTTGAATATTTTTATCTTGTTTCGTTAAACATTATTTGCTCTTATCATACCTCAGCCTTCCGTTGTGATTCTCATACCCAGTGAGATGTGCATCGATTGATAGATCACGTGACCTCCCCACGCGTCATCGATCATTTCCCCAAATAGCCGGGGGTATTCTAGATTCTATCGCTCGGGAGAAGGAACTTAATCACGAAACACCGTGAAACGACCAGGATTTGATAACCGGGGCCAAACATGATCACGTTATGGAACAAGCATCTCTGAAGAGACTAACGTTGTCACCATTTGAATACATAGAAGACGACATAGCATTAGTTTGTTTATTTTGCTGGTAGAGTTTGGGTTATAAAAACGAAACAATAACAACGTTCTGCATAAAATTTAGCATTTATACAAATAAATCAATACATTCAAGTATCAACTTTTAAGACATCCTAAAGATTATCTAATATAAAACGATTTATTTTAAAAAATATTTTCAAATAAAAAAAATTAGATTTAACGAATATCAATTAATGCTCGACCCTAACAGTACATCTTTCACCCAGGACATACTCAGTATATCCTGAAGATGAAAGAGGTTCCAAGGGCATCCTCTAAATGTACTGGCACAGTACTGGGTATAAATGTCCTTTTAAGTAATGTTGAAATTTTATTTATAAAATTGATTAAAATACTTTAAAACAATACTTTAAAGCAAAAAGCTTTTCAAAGTACAATGCTTAAAATGTAGAAATGTTTAAACAAATTAATTAATGTTTAAACAATTAAACATATAATAAAAAAGTACTTGATTCACTAGTTATTAAAGTTTGAGTTACAAAAGTGGTTCAATAACATGTTATAACTAAATTTTATGTTCATCATTTATACATATATATCACATAACTTATAGATCAATTGCACTTCTTAAAAAATATCTAATCGATATCGATTCATTTTTTAAGAACATTTTGAAGCAACAAAAATTTATTTTAATTAAATATTAATTATTCAAAATAGTTAAAATTCTATTACAAATCAGGTGAAAACACAAAGATTTACTTATACATTTGAAAGTATCCTTAAACCACAAAAAATGCGCATTTAAATTATATGAATATATTAAAGCATAATAAAATGTATAAGACCATATCTAACTTCGTACGAAAAAATGCAATGATGGTGCATGTTAGATTGATCTGGTTTCTATCGATTTTTTTCAAAATTTCAATTTTTGTTTCTCAATCAGTTTAATTTTGGGATAATTTTCCATTTAGCATTTGGTCGTTTGAGACCATTTTAAGCGTTTTCAATCAAATAGGGACTGGGAAGCAATTTAGAATGGACTATAATCTAATTGGTCGATTCATTTAGTTATAATTGCTTTTCAACCTAACAATAAAAACAACTAATACTGTTACAATTTCTGGATCAATACATTTTTGAATAACAATTATTTTTCAATATTATATTTCAATTGCATAGTGAACGATGAAAGTTTCCATAACAGATCTCAATTGCCAAAAATAATTATATTTCAATTATATTTATTTTAAAAGTATTATTATTATATTATAATGATTAAAAATATTATAATATATCAATATTATATTTCAATTAAATTATATAAATGATTATTTTCCAATTGCATAGTAAACGATGAAATTTTCCATAACAGATCTCATTTGCCAAAAAATTTCAAATATACTCTATGTAACAGATTTCATAACAAATATAAACGTCTAGTTGTAGAATAAGGAAACAATCATAATACATATTTTTTAAATAGTAATTTCCGATTTAAGTTTAAAAAAAATATGTTTCATACACTTATTTGAGCCTGCTAGTTATTAATGCAGATCAATTTCAACAACGTTTCAACTTAGTGAGACATTTGCGCCAGTTCTCGTAACAGAATACAGAAAAAAGTCCACTTTTAACTAAAATAATAATGGTAATCACGGTTAATACAGTGCGTTAAGAAATTATAAGACCACAAGCATATTGGTGCATTTCTGAAGAAGAGAGAATAATATGGAAATTTTTAGTTGCGTATTTAAAATTGATAGGAAAACGCATCCTATACTAATTTCAACTTTTAAAATTAAACTAAATTTCCTTAAAACTTATTCATTTTTCTAAAAATTAAAGATTGTGACTGCTAAGAACCTATAAGACCACCTGAGAAAATTAGCATATTATACACGACGTCAAACTCAATATAAAGCGCATGCGTCAGTATTTCGTAAAAGCATTACCTAAGAAGCAAAGGCATAGATTTTGAATGTGTTATCTACGATTAATTTGACGATGTCTCGAGGTAAAGCATTATCGGAGTGCGAAGTGAGAAAAATTTTATTTTATAAAGGTTTTGGTAAATCTGAAAGAGATATTGCGAGGTTAATGAACTGTTCTAAAACTGCCATTCATAATGCCATAATTAGAAAAGATTATTCAAACAAAATAAAATGATCTGGTAGAAAAAATATTTTGACAGCACGTGATAATAGACAAATTTTTCGACTGTCAACTAAAAAATGTCTTTCATCTCGTGAAATTTTGAAACGTTTCAGCAAGAAAACTTCACATGTAACAGTCTGGAAGAGTCTTAAATTAAATACTAATACGAAATTTATGAAATTGAAGAAAAAACCAAAGTTATTGAAATGCCATCGAGAAGAAAGATTAAAATGGTCTAAAAATGTCATGTCATGGAACGATGAGTGGAAACAAATTATAATTTCTGATGAAAAGAAATTTAACCTTGATGGTCCCGATGGTTACAAACACTATTGGCATGACTTGAGGAAGGAACCAAAAGAATGCTTCAGTCAACAAATGGGATGAGGGTCAGTTATGATTTGGGGAGCTTTCAGTTATGAGGGGTTGTGTCATTTACAGCGGATTTCGGGTCATATGAACTCGCTGCTTGCCATACATCTAAATCCACACAAGAGTGGTTTAAATAAGAAAAAGTTAATGTTTTGCCATGGCAAGTCGAAATCCAGACTTGAACCCCATGAAATACCTATGGGGTATATTATCTCGCAAAGTTTATGCTAATAATAAACAATTTTCATCTGCTAATGAACTGGAAGTAGCTATTGTAAAATATTGGTACAATATTTCTATAACTGAACTTAATGACCTGGTTACTTCAATGAAAAACAGAGTGTTTGAAGTCATCAGGAAAAATGGAGGACCAATATCATATTAATTTTTTATACAATTCTGTTTTTTGACAAGTGGTCTTATATTAACAGGTTATTTTTCCCTTATTTCTAATATATATTTTAATTAAACATTTATTGCATTATACAAAGTTATTGCAAACTAATTATGAAAAAATATAGAGCAATATGTTATTTTATGCATTTAAATTATGATTAGAATCTTTATTTTTCTTATAATTTACAAAATTAAACTGGTCTTATAATTTCTTAACGGACTGTAAATACTTGTAACATGTCACTGTAAAGTTACGCGTTTTATTTCACTGAGAGTTTAATTTATCTTACTTTACTTTTACTTTTTATTTTATTTTTCATTTCTTTCAAAAAAAAAAAAAAAAAAAAAAGACTACGACTTTCTAATTAAAACTTAAAATGTATTTTAGAGTATATCCAACGAATATTTGTAAAATTTGAAAATTCCTATCTTGTCATAGATAAACGCTATTATTCTGTTTTCCTGTTTTTTTGTTATACAGAAGAAAACTGTCATCTAAATGCAATCCTCAGTTATATTAAAAGTATTTGAAAATAGCGTTTTTATCGTATATTTAGGTGTTTGTTTCTACGAATTTACTATCTGCTCAATAAAAGTTAGTAGCATAGCCCATGCAACAATACGTAGAGTTTAACACTCGTAATTATAGAAAAAAGTCCTGTGGTCTAGTATGATGTATCCCTAGCGAAATCTTAAGGTACCATACATTATACTTCTCAAACCGATCATAAAAAAATAAAAAAAAGATTAAAAAAGACTTTTAATTTTTGAAAATAGCTTACTATAGTTAGGTAATGATATCTTCGCTTTTAAACCAAACACATGTCCTCCAAGTCTGTAGACATTCAATTGGTGGGATACAGTCGGCAGCAAAATTATTCCAGCGCTAACAATAATTCATACATAAAAAAGGTACACTTAATACTGTTTTGTTAAATAAATGCTTGTCGAATCATGTTCTTAGACTGACTAAGAAAATGATTCGACAAGGATTTATTTAACAAAACAGTATTAAGTGTACCTTTTTTATATGGGAATTATTGCTAGCGCTCGAATAATTTTGCTGCCGACTGCAGTTTTACCCAAGAAAAAAATATTTTCCTGCGCAATTGTTAACACTTTTAGAGATTATTTACAGACAGTGAGAAATATATGTTTTAAATTGCAATCTGTGAGAGTTTCATACTTTCAGTTACAGATTAAATTCTCTTATAGTTTTTGTAACTTTGTATTGAAATCAAAGGCCATGATTATTACTATAGAGTTTTTGAAAGGAGCATGTAATAAATATTCAGTTATTAATTTTTACGTTATTTTTGTATAGTTACTTTGTATCGACCAACTTTTCACAGAAAAGGGGAATTAACAATAATTCAAAAATGTATAAAGATATTTAGATTAGAAACTCGAGTGGATAATTTTATGGATAAAAAATTCTTGCAAATGTATGTTATGAATAACGCAAATTGTTTAGAAAAATCGTAAGTCGCCATGTTTTTTTCCTTCTATTAGAAATTTTGCATTTCATAATTATGTTGAATATATTTACTCGTGATGTAAGAAATAATAATCAAAGATAGTATAAAATATGTGATTAAACTCAATTTTATTATTATTCCAACATATGAAAAATACTATAAAGTTAATTCAATAAAAAAAGAAAAAAAACTATGAAAGTTAAAAATCAAGAAGGATATCTTTTCTCATTTAAACTACCTAAAAATTGATTAAGTTTTCTAATAAAAACGGTGAAACTTTTTTTAAAAGAGTAAATTACAGTCATTTCAAAAATTTTCTTCTTTTTGTGAAATTCTCATTTTTCTGCAAAGAAATTATATAAATTTTCATTGCTCCGGGAACTTTTATATGTCGTTTCAATGTGTAACTTAAAGAGAGCCTGAAATTTAAAAGCAAAGAAACTCATGTTGCTTCCAGCATTATAAATACGAAAAACTTTCTATTGGATTCAGATTAAAGAATGAAGGTTTGATAAAACCCATTAAAATTTTGATTTATTTATTTTCCAATTTCTGTTTCAATTTTCGGACAGGTAACTTTTATCGACTTGTAAACTAATTTTAAAACAGGTTATTTATTTTCAGTCGTCTATAATCAACCAGAATTGATTTTTAAATTCATGCATGCATCTTACCTTCTTGCTTTCATTTTTCTTTTAAATCGATGCAAAGGCAATTCAAAAACAAAAAGAATTTTCACTACTTATGTATTTTTTTTTTAATATATATATATATATATATACATATCGAACTGTTTAAAAAAAAAAAAAAAAAAAAAGATATATTTTTAAATATTTTAAAAGAAATTTAGGCTTCTGGTAAGTGTATTGTTTCAAAGTAATTGGTATTTTTGTTTTCTTAAAGGTAAAATGTACAGTACGCCTTCTTGAGAATACCCTAAATAGAAGAGTTTCTATCATAGAGTTTCACAAAAGAATTCATATTCAAGTTATTCTATGGATATAACTTTTATTAATATTTTATTAGAGTAAAACTGAAGTATATCACTGACATTATTTGAACCATATTTTCTCAAAAATTATAATGTTTAGTTTCAATGACTCTTCCACAAGAAGACATACATAAATTCAGATACTTTGCATGTATTGGCAGAAATTATTAAAAACACGTTTCAACGACTTCATATCAACTGAAAATGTTATATTTTTATTAAGTTTCATTATAATATGCAGAAAAGAATTCATCTAAAATGTGTTTAGTTTACTAAACAGGGTTCTTAAAAATAAATAAATAAATAAATAAATAAATAAAAAATTAATAAAAAAAATCAGCTATATATAACTACGAAAATATTACACTTATATTATTATAAATCCTTTATATTTTACCATACATAAGATAAATGTTGAAAGTACAAACTAATGAGTGTTGTTTCATTTGATTAATAGATTATACATGATTTATATATGATTAGCATTGACGCCGTTCTTGGTACCAGAAAACAGTAACAAACATGAAAAGGACTCAAAAGATCTAATAGTCTAATAAATATTTTTTCTAGAAAAGCTTCTTTAAAGTTTTCTTTTCACGAAATTGTAAAATAAAATGAACGAAGCATTTTGTTTGCAATATGACTGTTTGAAAGACGGCCATAAATTATATTTGTTGTAGAATTATTCTTCTACATATATAAACCATTTCATCACGGCAATATGAAGAAACTAGAAAAGAGATTACGATAACTGTTATTAATACTTTTAAATGCAATCATAATGTCTGAAGATTACGTATTGAAAAAGGCATACTTTAATTTAATGATGGAAAATTCATGAAGGAAGGAAAATTCATGAAATATCACATGAAAAAATAAAAAGAATGTTATCAGTAAATTCTTATAATTCTCAAAGTGATAAAACAACTTTATTTTGTCATGAGGAAGGCTTTTCCCCAAAACTTACTAACAGTACCCAATAATAGTTTCAAATAAAACAAGAAGATTGCACTTGATAAAAAATGAATAAATAAAATTAAAAATCTTGCATAAATGGAAATAATAAGATAAAAATTCAATATCAAGCACAAACGTGTGATACTTACAAAATACTGCTAAAACATATTTTAAGAGACAAGTTGAGGTATAGTAGAAGATTAATGCAGAGGTAAATAATATAAATAATTTAATGAAAAGAAAAATTAAATAAATTAAAATTTAAGATTTCATATTTCAAGAATAAATTCAGATTAATATAATTATAGAAATAATTTA
This sequence comes from Salticus scenicus, assembly GCA_963930645.1. NCBI lineage: Eukaryota > Metazoa > Arthropoda > Arachnida > Araneae > Salticidae > Salticus > Salticus scenicus. Next base: position 344,457,323 of record OZ005650.1, on the reverse strand, counting down.
TATACGACTTTATTAAATAACAATTTAAAGTTAAAAGAAAGTGGAAAAAAAATATTTAAAATGCACAATGATCTAAGGAAAAACTATTAAAACAAGAAAATAATAAGAATTTAAATATTTATATATAACCATTATGAGACATATATACAGTGTAAGAATACCAATGGCTGTAGGATAATGGCATGCAATAATAGCAATGAAATGGGCAACAAAATGTAAAAGAGATTCGAATCCAATTCCCATTTAACTTTTCACGCATAAATTCTAGAATACATAGTAGCTTCGTTCTGTAGAAAGCAGCTGTAACTAGCATTTATTTTAACAAATAAGGGGATAGCAAAGTCATACGTTAAAATCAATCTGAATAAAATTTAAATTCTGTTAGACCCACTTAACATAAAACTAGTACTGTATGAGTCAGCTAGTACTATATAGTCAGTTGAATAACGGTGTAAATAACTCATTAATTTAATTCAGGTAAATTACAGTGCTGAGCTGCAAAGTCCCTGAAAATTGAACAAGTACTTCAACTTGTCGAGTATAATTAAAAATATCTAAATCAATAGCACGTGCACTAATACGTATCAATTTTTACTAAAATGTTTTTAGTAATAAGTTTAATTAATATTATTAGATCATAAGTATTGAGAGTAAAGGAAATTTACTACATTTTATAAAGGAAGAAATATTCATATCTTTGAAAAGGTTTTATATGACATTATTATTATTATTATTATTATTATTATTATTATTATTATTATTTCAGTTAGTATTTTAATTTTCCGCAAAATGAAATTTCCTTTTTAACCATATCCAATCACATTTGTAGACTTAATTTTTTATTCAATAAATGCCCTTAAATGTCTTTAAATGCTTTGAATTTTAATTTACCAAGCAATCAATAAAACTCGATTATCATCTTATAAAGATTCTATTCGCATGCTGAAAGCCGGTTGATTTCTCTTTTATCGCACACTTTTGCAATTTTAATTTTATTGTATAAACTAGAAAATACTTATGACTCAGTAATACAGCATAAAAATGCAGTGTAGAAACAAAATTAAGTTTTGTAGATCTATTTTTTTTTATTCCTATTGCTAATCAACAATTCACTGTTTTATTTATTTATTTTATATTCATTTTATTTATTTATCTTTTGTTGTTGTTTGTTTATAGCTACATTATATTTTCTTCTTTGCATTTCAATTTTCACAAAGATTTCTCTTTTTTAAAAGATTAAAAAACTCAGTTAATGAAAAATCTAGTCTTATCATCTCTTATATAGAATGATTAGAAACTTTCACTACAGCTTGAAAACAAAATTTCTACCTTAATTTAAATTTCTTTTCTTATCATCTCTCTTTCTTTTAAAATTTTACTTTTTTTCTTTCCCTTTTTTATAACCTCCATGTTATTAATAGTTTATTTGTCTCTTTTCTTCAATTTTTTACATTTCTTTTCTTTGAAAAAGCCCATAACTATGTTCAAGCTGAATTTAAAAATGATAACTGCATAATATTTTTATTATAAAAGACACCAGATGTATAAAATACATAATCTAATGGGTATATATATATAATAAATTTGCCATATTTACGGATAATTGTGAACAGTCTGGCCTTACTCTAGCTTTGTATAGTCACGTGTTTCAACTGTTTTATTTTTATAAATGAAGTCCATCTTTATGCTATAATGTTTCTCATTTGGCGCATGACTAATAAACTTAAAAATAATTGTTCGATAATATATATATATATTTTTTTTCTTGCGCATGGCAAATAAATGCGTCACCGTTTATGTTGTTTTAAAATTTGGCAGGTACAGAGTGTTTAGTTGCAGAAACTCCAATGTTTTAAACTGTTTAATATATAAATAAGGCATTTTTCAAATCAATATTTTATAAAATTTAATTTTAACCCAAAATAGATCCCTTATTTATGCATCTAAATATAATCCGTGACGAATTGTTATATTTATTTATTTTATTTAATAAAATTTTTTGTGTCGCAGCTATTGCCTCTTATTTCACCTAGTAATCTTTTCTTTCTTTTTTAAAGGTAAGGAGAATGTCAGAAATGTGTTGATATATCGATTGAGAATAGTCAGGCAGTCCCCTCACGTGTCATCTGTCACTTCCAGTGAACGACAAAAGATTCAATCTCTTTCCCAGGGGATACACTTAATCACTAGATATAGGAATGCATCGATGGAAAAAATAGTCACTATTCGCGAAATTTTAAGTATAGTAATTATTTAAATTTATAATTACTTGCTATTCTGTTGATTTATTGTATTTTTGTATTTCTAAAATTCCAATAGATAATTATTATTATTATTATTATTTTTTTTTTTTTTCATTACAATTTTTTACTAATGTTTATTATATGATTTATATTATGCATTATATAATATATAATATAAAAAATCTTAGATTAAGTAATATTCATTATTTGATAATTAAATTGTTATTCATCTTTAATAAATAACAACAATACTGTTGTTACCCAATCAAATTTTAATTATATAATTTTGCAACAATTTTTATTCTTCTTGTGAAATAAATTCATCTGGAAAAACCTGAGTAGTGTTAGTTGAGAATAGAGTTTAATCATTTTCTATACTATTAAAAGTATTGTTGACTGTAAAAAATCGCTGAAGATTAAACGATGAAGCCAAAGCTAGGTTTTTGCTCTCTAAAAATTGAAATACAATAAACCCTCAATTGTCCACGGGCTTTTTATTTATTTTGCAGGTTACCTGCAGTTTTCCTTGTATTTTCTTTTTCTTTCTCCGTTTACGACTATAAATTATGCTATATATTAATAAAATCTACAACTATAGAATAAATTCCAGAATTATACCTAAGACAGGTGAGCCAAATGTGGCCAGTGTTCCTGAGGTAGCCCCCCCCCCCTTAAAATAGGTTTAATTTATTTTTCAATCCCAAAATAGCTGTACTGCATTGTAAATCACGTATCTTCAGAGTGTAGAGTTTACCTTGATTGACTGCCATTGTATGCAGTGGAGGAGTAAACGTTATAATTTCAAAGTAATTTCAAAGTATTTCTGAAAGCTTATTTCGTTCTCTTTAATCACATTAACTTCATTTCTAATATATTTAACAGATTAGCAGTTTAATATCGTGCAAATGATTACCATATGCATGTTCTCAAGGTGGCCCGGATGTGATGTCACCTTGAGAGGAGCCAAAACTAAGTTGTTTTGCTTTTTATGCAAGAATGATAAAATAATGGATATAAAATTGTGTAATCAATACTTGCGATATGTGCATGAAGAGTGTAGTAGACTTACTAAAAATAAGTGTTGAAAATAAGGAAAAATATCACAATTATCTTCAATTACTATCTGAAAGGTATTTTGATAATCGTTTTTTAAAAAGTCATTTAACTATTTACCCAAACAACCATTAATACATTAAGCTCCATCAGTATAAAACTATTAATTCTTTTTTTTTTTTTCTGGCACATTAAAGAAAGTAAGAGAAAAAAAAATGTAAACTTCAATTGTAACTATTTAATTTAAATGCATACCTATAACGTATTTTATACACTGACAAAAAAAAAAAAAAAGAAAAAAAAAAAAAAAAAATGCTGATAGTTTTCCAGTATTTACAAGTAATGTTCCTTGAATATATTAGTAACCACTAAATATATGACTAAAAGTTCTACGTTCCTAAATTCAGAAAAATTTTTACGGAGAAAAAAACTGTTGTTCTCAGTGCTTGAAGCTTAAAAACTTATAAAAATCAGGAACGTTTATAATATTATAGGAGCAACATCCCCCCCCCTTTTTTTTTAACATTATATGATTTACTCTACATTTAAACCTTTAAAACAATGAGCAACAATAATTCACTTGATTAATCGCAATCGAAAACATTGCGTGAAATCTAGAAGATTCAACTAAAAAATTTATAGAAAATCAACCATAATATTTTATAAGTTATTTTATCTTAAAACTCTTAATATAATTAAATAGTTTTAAAAAATCATATTAGCCTAATTAAAATATCACATTTTTCCTATCTATCTTGCATATATAAAAATATTCAAAATTGTTACAAAAAAAAAAAAAAAAAAAAGATAAACACTATTTTAAGTTAGTAGCTAAAATTACTTCTAACTTAACTTAAGATCATTTTAGATATATAGTTAATCTAAGTGATTTATTTATGAAACACATTTTAATAGATCCTCATTTTGATTTTCTGGAAGCTGCTTACATAATCAACATATTAATTATGTTAATGAATTGAACTAATGATCGAAATGAAATGATTTTTTACAGGAGCACAAGTGTCACATATTTTGGTTTTACTTCTCTGTGAAATCATGCAGAAATTTCGTTCACAGAAAAAAATAATAAAATAAAATAAATAAAATAAAAGATGGAAGAATGATAGAAATGTGTTGCTTTATATTGATTGAGGATGATCAAACAGTCCTTTCACGTATCATGTGTCACTTTTCTTGGAAGAATAAAGATTTAATATTTTTCACAGTGAACGCGTACGATCACTACATGCTCCAAATACGAAAAATTAAACAGTATATCAATGCAATTAGACCAATTGTATAAAATACAATAAATAAATAAATAAATAAATATTCATTGTTTGTTTTTACTATTGTTGTATTGATTTATAAGATTAAACAGATATATTAATCGATAAATTGAAATATTAATAATATATTTTATATAGGGAGAGGTAGAGATAGATAGATATTGAAAATTTTGTGGATGTTTATACATAAACTAGCTGACCCGACAAACGTTGTTTTGTCATATAAATTATTTCTAGAGAATATTTTGCTAGAAAAAAATAACTAACTTATTGTAAGTGTGTAAGGATGTGGTATATAAGTGAAACAGGTATGGAGCGCTGTGAACGGTGACTGTGAATTCCGATTATAACTCAAAAGACATAATTACCGAAATTTTCGCTACTTGCTTCTTGCTACTTGCTTCTTGGTACTTTCTACTTGCTACTTGTTATTTAAAACCTCCGCTGAATGTCGAACAGCACAAAATTTTATTTCATTTTAGGGTACTTTGTCTGCTTTAATGACAATGACGTAATTGTCGTCTTGCAGTCTGTTAGAAAGAGTCTTAAACAATCGTACCAATTGGTTATGGTCTTTCAAAAACGTTTCTAAAATGTCCACAATTTCTCGTTCCTCCATCTGCTCTATATGGTTGTATACGCAGCGTGTATAAGTATGGGACCCCTTTGGTGACTTTAAATATTTTAAGCCACATTTGCGATGAATTGAAATGGATATCTCAATTGTGGAACTAAAGATCTTGGCGAGAAGCGTCCGAGCTACTTCGGTGCCAAATTTCAAATTTTGTCAAAGAGATACGATACTAAAGGTGTTCCATACAAAAAATAAATAAATAAAATATCAGTGACATACACACGCACAAAAGTATGGGACCCCTATGGTGACTTTAAATATTTTAAGCCATTTTTGCGATGAATTGAAATGGCTATCTAAATTGTGGAACTAAAGATCTTGGCGAGAAGCGTTCGAGCTACTTCGGTGCCAAATTTCAAATTTTGCCGAAGGGATCCGATACTAAATGTGTTTCATACAAAAAATAAATAAATAAAATATCAGTGACATACACACGCACAAAAGTATGGGACCCCATTGGTGACTTTAAATATTTTAAGCCATTTTTGCGATGAATTGAAATGGCCATCTCAATTGTGGAACTAAAGATCTTCGCGAGAAGCGTCCGAGCTACTTCGGTGTCAAATTTCAAATTTTGCCAAAGTGATCCGATACTAAAGGTGTTGCATACAAAAGATAAATAAATAAAATATCAGTGACATACACACGCACAAAGGTATGGAAACCCATTGGTGACTTTAAATAAGTAAGCCATTTTTGCGATGAAATGAAATGGCTATATCAATTGTGGAACTAAAGATCTTGGCGAGAAGCGTCCGAGCTACCTCGGTACCAAATTACAAATTTTGCAAAAGGGATCCGAAACTAAAGGTGTTGCATTCAAAAAATAAATAAATAAAATATAATAAATTAGCGACACAAATAAATTTGTAGGTAAGGGTGGTTGTTAATCAACGCGCAAGTAAATATGATAGAAAATTATATACTCACTCCAATTCCACAATAAATTTGCAAAATGTATAGTTTTTTATGCACACTTCAAAACTCTTCAAACACTAATTACATCTTGATGTAATATTTCAATTAGGACACAATTTTTTGTATAACAATAATAACACGAATTTACAAAATATTTTCCTGAAATTGATCGCAGCACCAATTGTCGGGACAAACTGGAATTACAATAGAAAACACGCAAGCGAAGTGTGACGTCACTGACCGTCAGTGGATGCAAGAAAAAGATTTCCTACGTTAATCTCCTATTTGATTTTTTATAAAAAAATATTAAAAATCGAGGAAAATTATTTCTCGATTTTAATCCCCGTATTTGGGTATAGATATGTATTAGTTATCGTATGCATGTGTTAGATTGAGTTATTTTGCTCTCAAATTGACAAAATTTTAATTTTAAATTTCAAAACTCTGTCTTCCTTGGCGTTTTTTGTATTTGGCGACCAGAAACGTAATACGAAAATATAGATGCAGATGTATATTTTCGTAATATGTAATGTACGAAATTGTTTCATATTATTCATTACTCTCTTAATATAAGTTCTTGAAATAACCATTATATTTTAAAGAAATTAAATATGTTCGCCAGATGATATGACGACATTTTTTTTTCCGCCAAGGATGACAGAGTTTTGAGATTAAAAATTCAAATTTTATCAATTTTACAGCAAAAACAACTCAATCTAACACATGCACGTGATAACTAATGCATATCTATACCCAAATATGGGGATTAAAATCGGGAAATAATTTTCCTCGATTTTTAGTAATTTTTTACAAAAAATCCAATGGGCGATTAACATAGGAAATATTTTTCTTGCATCCACGGACGGCCAGTGACGTCATCACTTCGCTTGCGTATTATTGAATTATTATTGCGTATTATACGATCGTAGCGCAGTCTGCCGGATCCAATGTGAAACATTCCAAAATCAACAACAATTTATAAGTGATAAATTAATTAAATAAACAATTTAAATTGGACTGAATTATAAATCTAAACCATTCTCGAATCCACCTGAAGACACAAAAAAATTTTCATTAATCTCGGTCCAGCCGTTTAGGAGGAGTTCAGTGATATACACACGCACAAAAGAAATATATATATAAAGATTGTTGTCCAGTACGCCTATTCAAATAAATTTTATCAAATTTTATTACTGATATACAACATGACGATATTTATTAAATATTGAACAATATGTCAAGCAAAGAGGCCACAATAGTAAATAAAATCTATCGTCGGTAATTTCTAATTTCTTTCTTTAATTTCATGGACTTCAACTCATTAAATACATTTTTTTTTTTTCATTCTCTTTCATTTATGTAAGTTAAATACTTATATATATACATTTTTTTTTCATTCTTAAATTTAAAATGTTATTGGTGATAATTTAATAATATTATTGAAATGATAAAAGTCAATTTCTTTCTATAATTTTTTCTCTTCAAAAGATAGGGAGAAGAGAAAATTAATTTTCTCAAAGATTTAAAAACTGTCAGATAGATTTCTAACCCCTCAAATTCCAATTTTCATTGTTTTTTATGATTTTTTTTTTCTTTTTTAAGTTTATAATCGTCATTCTTTTGAATTTCTGAGATAGATGGATCAATTAAAAAAATTAAACTGTTAATGAGATCAATTACATTAGCATGAAAATCCGAGAATTAATACAGCATGCAGTAAGGGAATTCAAAGTATTTAAAACATGATATAAAATAAATTATAATGCATTTTATCTGTTAAAAATATTTCAAAATTAAATTAATTCATTTACCAGCAAAGTAAAAATTTAATAAATAAGTTCTCCTCCAGTTATGACGTAAAATAATTAAAATTTCTTCTCAGCGTAATGTTAAGCAATGGAGCAACCGGCACTAAAATGGAGGATTTCATCAAAAAGCCGGCACGCTAATGTCCAGTTTCTTTCTAATACAGGATCTCTACTTTAATGTAGCGACCCTCGAGTGAGATTATCCAGGGTCTCTACCTTAATGTAGTGACCCTTGACTGAGATTATCCAGGGTTTCTATCTTAATTTAGGGACCCTGAATAGAGATAGGGTTCATATCATATAGGGTCTCTACCTTAATGCAGTCTGTAGCACCATCTACCGACGCAAAATTTTAACTAAAATTTTAATGTTGCTGTATCAAATTCTTAAGTTTATTTCAGTAAACATAAGACTGGTTCATGCTTCTGTCTAACACCGTTTATCAGTTACTTATTTTCAAAATTAGAAATTCTTCGTGAAACACACTATATTTAGGAAAAATATAAAACACACAGCGATTTTTTTTTTTTTTTTTTTTTTTTTTTTTTTTAAGAAACAGAAATGAAAAGAAAATTGTAGAGTTATTTATTTATTTATTTATTTACTTATTTCTGAGATCTAAAACTGATCTATCTGACAAGGATGACTATTAATTTTCTTGTGATAACCAAGAAAAGCATGCGAAAGGATATCTAAAACGGGTTTATGTAAAAATTTTCAAGACAATCGTTAGAGCCGTTTTTGAGATGCTGACTTTTTCTAAATCTTGGCATAATTAATTGTTGACCAGAAAAGAACAATTACATGCAAAAGTATATGTAAAAGAGGGTTAATATGGCAAGTTTGAAAAAAATCCATACGGCCGTTTTGAAAGTAACGCACTTGCAGGACCTAAAATTCAGCTATTTATACGGAACGCCTATCAATTTTCCTGGGCTAACCAATTATATCATTCGAAAGTACATCAAATAGAGTGTTTATACAGCAAGTTTGAAGAAAATCGTTAGAGCCGTTTTTAAGATACTGACTTACGGACTTCCGGTTTCAGATGTCCCCCTTCCGTTTTCTAATTTCCCCCAAAATTTGGAAAATTCATCTGTACACCAGACCTGTTTCAATTCTAAAGTTTCGTATTTCTACCTTTATTAGTTTTCGAGATATAATATCTAGAAGATTCTCCACACGCATACACACGTACACACTGATCAATTGCCAAAAACCACTTTTTTGAACTCAGGAGACCCTAAAACATGTAAATCATGTGAAATTTCCATATCGAATATTTGGACCGAATACAATACTTCCATTACCTACGGTAGTCGGGTAATGGAAGTTAAAAAAAAAAAAAAAAAAAAAACATGTAAAAGGCGATGAAAGTGTATACAAGTTCAAGAAGAAAAAACGTAAAACATGAAGATTTTTGGAATTTCACGTGAGATGGCTTAAGCAATGCATGCCCATAGCTATTAGCAATGAGGAAAAGGACGCTACTGACTCACTTGGCTTTGTAATAAATATATGTATATATAAGTATATTACTGTATTATAAGTATATTAGTATATATCCATACAAAATAAACGAGTACGTCATTTATTTTATTTTATTTTATTTTCTAATTTCGTTTTTTATACGCATAATTATTCATTGTCCAACTACTTCAATAAATATAACTTTTAAAATATGTAGAATTTTGTAAGTTAATTTAAACACCTAGATATTCCAATAGTGAAAAGCAAAAAAATCAAAAGAAACTTTAGAAGAAGAAATCTGATTTCCTTTTCCTCATCCCGTTTGCACTGTCGTAAAAACACAGGAAATTCTTTTCACCCTTTGAAACACTTCTCTCTTGCATCCAATTTATTTCTCCAATCCCTCATGTCCGGTATAATGCAAATCGAATGATTTGGTGAAACGAACGTATTTCTACACCACATGTTCCTTCTCTGTAGCTTTTCTTTATTGTGCTGAAAAGCTCGGGTCAGTTTCAGTTTTTTTTTTTTTTTTTTTTGTACAAATGCAGTAAGATTTTTATTATCTGTCAGTTTTGAGACCCTCTCTATAATGGATAAGAGAATAGACGAATAAAAGAAATTTAAAAGAAAAAAAAAATCGAGGTTGGGTGAGTTGAGTGAGGCTTTTTTACGTCGCACTAGCGATACACTATGGGTAAATTGCGATGGTCTTGGACTCACCAATCAGGATGGTCCGGAGGCACGCCATCACAAATTTGGTCCTCTACGGAAGAAAGGGGAAAAAATAAAAAAAAAATCTCAAGTAAATAAAAATTATACAGTAAGATCAAATTAAAGAGTATTTGGAATTAATGAAGAAAAGGAAATATTTTGCTTAGAATAATGCTATAAATTCACTAAAGTATGTTCCTTTAGCGATCTTTATTATTATTATTATTATTATTTATTTATTTATTTACTATGCGCGAATTTAACGAGAAAAATAAATGTGGAAGCATTACTTATTATAGAAAAAAAGAAATATGTAAAAAATAAAAAAATATCCTTAACTCTTGCAAATAAAAATAAACATTTTATTTTATTTTTTATTTTTTCAAATTGAGTACAATAATTAGCACAATCGAAAAGTAGAATAATGTTCATAACGATGTCTCTACGTTGGACATACACTCCACTGCAAATAATTTTACGTAAGTGGTAAAGCCCAACAATAGAAAAAGGCAAGTGACTGTAATAATTACAAAACGCATTAAACACGCAGCAATTGCTTTGGGTGAAAAGAACACACGACCCTTCGTCAGGCGAACAAAGCAGGCACGAGTGTTGCAGACAAAGCGGCAACTGTTGCAAGTTTATTGAATTTTATAGTGTTTATTCAAAGTTTTGTAATTATTAATTTAAAAGGCCTGTTCTGTGGTGTTTTTTTTTTATTTTTTTTTATTAAACAACTGTAATGTCTATGAATTGTAAATTATACTTGAAACAATGGTATGTGTTTTTTATGCAGCGTCATTACAAAATCATGAACAGTTTATTAATTAAAAAGATAAGTGCACAGAATTTGTGCTGGAATACAAAAAGAAAGTAAAAACAACGTTAAAAGAACACAAATTAAGGAAAATTGTTAACTAATATACGGCCATTTCAAAACTTCCAAAATTTCTTCTTTTCTACTAGTGGAAAATGAATTCAAAACATGGTAAAAAGTTAAAGAATAAAGGAAAAATGAAAACATTAAAAATTTGTAACCCCTGGATATTGGCAAGCAAGCATAATCCAAAACCTGGAACAGAAAGACCCTGTTTATTAATGCAATGGAAAATGCTGAAACATTTAGAGGCATTAAGCGTTTTACAATGAAAATTATATGAAGCAAAATTTTATAAATTCACAGAATCACCATTAATTATATAATATATATATCTATATACACTACTGGCCATTAAAATTGCTACACCAAGAAGGAATAATAATAACGGAATGAAATTTGTTGGACACATACATTATAGTAGGAAGAACAATTGATTAAAATTTCAGGAAATTTGGAGTAATATGTACCGAGAAAACAGTACATAAAGCAGCGACCTCTGTGAGCAATAACAGCACATATCTCCCTAGGCATTGAATCGAACAGCGATTGGATGACATGTACGGGTAGAGCACTTCATGAAGTGCTTCATCGATGAATAGTGGCATCGTGTTAAAACTTCATGAAGTGCTCTACCCGTACATGTCATCCAATCGCTGTTCGATTCAATGCCTAGGCAGATATGTGCTGTTATTGCTCACAGAGGTCGCTGCAATATGTACTGTTTTCTCAGTACATATTACTCCAAATTTTCTGAAATTTTAATCAATTGTTCTTCCTACTATAATGTATGTGTCCAACAAATTTCATCCCGTTATTATTATTCCTTCTTGGTGTAGCAATTTTAATGGCTAGTAGTATATATATATATATGTGTGTGTGTGTGAAAAATGTTATCAAACAATTCTCGTATGTACTATACGTAGAATTGTTTTTCGTACGAATTTGATATCGGATTTAACGAGCAATGGAAATTTTCTGCGTCCCAAGCTGCTCGTTGAGTACAGGTCCTAGTGTATTGAAAACTATTGACAATAAAAATCGATATACAGAGCAGAAATATGGTTTTGCATTACAGATTATTGAGGGTTAAATTAATAACTTACTATTTTAAGAACTCTTAATTGTACCGCAGAACGAGATTAACACATTTATGTCTACCGCGTTTTCAAGGATATAGAACGCCTTTCAATGTAATGAAGGTTAAACTGTTTCTGTATTTAATGTAAGGAACTTTTTTGCTGCATTCATCTTAGACGTTCTTAATCCCTGGCAAAAAATTATGAATTACCCTGTACTAATTTTATACCATATTTTAATCTTTAAATATATATAAAAAAAGGGGGGGGGGGGTGAGGAAATATATATTTTTGAAATAAGGTTTTCAATTCAGATATATTTATTCCACTTTTTTATATATGCTGCTTTTATAATTATGAAAAAGTAATAAATAACTTTCAGCATATCAATCTTATAAACTTTAATAATATTTAAATCCAACGTTTCGGCTAAATTCCTTCATTAGCCTTCCTCAGGGAAGAATGATGTTAAAAAACACATAAACATAGAAAATTTAAGTACATGATACCACAATTACAACTTCAAAACATTTAACAGATGATTACACAAATTGTAAAAATATACTATATACATTTTTAAAAAATATGCTAAAACACTCAAAGGAACATGAAACATGATCACTACAAGACAAGGATAAAGAGATACTAAAGCAAAGGTTAAAAATATCAAAGTAGCGGGGTTGCCAGAACTAAATTAAAGCAGGGTAACCATAAATTAATTTAAGCCCAAGAAATGAAGCCAAATTGAGGGGGGGTTTACGGATAAGGAATCGTTACAAATTTCTGATTTTCTTTTAATAATTTCGAATGATTCATAAAGAAGTGCTTGGTTTCTATTTTCAGTATTGTAAATTATTTTGGTATTTTCAAAATCGGGGTCAATGGGATTAGTATTATAATTTCGTGAAAAAGCTGTGTTGGGTCTATTATATTTTAAATCTGCAATATGCTCCTTCATTCTATCACAAAAAGGTCTATTAGTCATACCTATATAGTAGTTAGTTTTATTATCCACTTTATATGGGATTTCATAAACACCAGATTTTAATTTGGGGGGAGGAGGATCAAGTTTTTTAGAAATTAATGAATTTAATTTTAAAGGAGTTTTAGCAAACAAATTAACTTTTTTATGTTTAAATAATTTAGAAATTCCCTCATGAAGAGAGGGCAAATATTGAATTTTCTTAAACTTACTATTAGAAGATTTATTATCACTAGAAGATGAAGAAGGGGGAGGAGGGGACATAATTTTATAAATTAATTTATTTATAGTCTTGATTTTATAACCATAATTAATAGCCAAATTATAAATAAAATCGATTTCATGGTCTAAGGCCTCAAGGGTAGAACTATGACTAAAAGCACGTTTAATCAGAAATCTAAAATTAGCTATTTTATAGGACCAGGGTAAAGGATAATTGCTATGAAAAGTATATGGAATAATATTGGGCTTTCTATAAACAGAAGTTTCAACATATTGATTAAATCGTTTAATTTTAATATCCAAAAAGGTTAAAATATTATCATTATTTTCAGTTTCTAAAGTATATTGAAGGTTAGGTTTTACGTTATTGATTATATCTAAAAAATCCTTAGGGGAACTAGATGGATCTTGCCAAATTATAAAAACATCATCTACAAATCTTTTCCACAATTTAATACAATGCATATTTTTTTGAACAAAATTATTCTCAAAATCTCTTAATTCAATCTCTTATATCTGGACTTTTAGCTGAGTTTGAATTAAGAGATTTTGAGAATAATTTTGTTCAAAAAAATATGCATTGTATTAAATTGTGGAAAAGATTTGTAGATGATGTTTTTATAATTTGGCAAGATCCATCTAGTTCCCCTAAGGATTTTTTAGATATAATCAATAACGTAAAACCTAACCTTCAATATACTTTAGAAACTGAAAATAATGATAATATTTTAACCTTTTTGGATATTAAAATTAAACGATTTAATCAATATGTTGAAACTTCTGTTTATAGAAAGCCCAATATTATTCCATATACTTTTCATAGCAATTATCCTTTACCCTGGTCCTATAAAATAGCTAATTTTAGATTTCTGATTAAACGTGCTTTTAGTCATAGTTCTACCCTTGAGGCCTTAGACCATGAAATCGATTTTATTTATAATTTGGCTATTAATTATGGTTATAAAATCAAGACTATAAATAAATTAATTTATAAAATTATGTCCCCTCCTCCCCCTTCTTCATCTTCTAATGATAATAAATCTTCTAATAGTAAGTTTAAGAAAATTCAATATTTGCCCTCTCTTCATGAGGGAATTTCTAAATTATTTAAACATAAAAAAGTTAATTTGTTTGCTAAAACTCCTTTAAAATTAAATTCATTAATTTCTAAAAAACTTGATCCTCCTCCCCCCAAATTAAAATATGGTGTTTATGAAATCTATATCTATATCATTATATAAAGCGCAAAAAATTGTATGTTTGTGGAGGGTAATCTCCGAAACTACTGAACCGATTTAAAAACTTCTTTCACTGACCGAAAGCTACAGTATGCCATATTGTTATAGGCTATATTTAATTTTGATGAAATAAATTTTAGTTTAAAATCTGAGCATTTTAATTAAAATCCCCATAGAAGCCGTAATAGAAATGGAAATAATGAAATATTAAAAAAATTAGCTGCTGCCAACATAAAAGAAACATTTACATATTCATTTCGTTTTTAAAATTTCTTGACGTGAAAAGAAAAGAAATATATTTGCACGTGCATTAAATTGAAATTCATATAAAGCTTTTTTAATTGTTAAACTTACACGTTAAATATGACGTCATTATAGAATTAAAAGTGTTTATTTTTCTAATAATTTAATTTGATATGATATGATATAATATCTAAGCATCAATGTTTAAACCACGGAGTCTTTATTACTCCGTCGTTTAAACTGATGTGTGTAAACGAAATTGGAATTTAAAAATAAATAAATAAATAAAATAAAATAAAATAAGAAATTCTATTTTATAATATTATTTATTTTAATTTATAATTGTTGCCAAAAAGATTTACGAATTAATTTATTTTTAGACATATAATAAAATATATTTTCTCGCGAACAATAGTATAAAAAGTGAACTGGATTTTTTGTAAAAAAAAAAAAATAAAGATCGAGGAAAATTATTTCCCCATTTTAATCCCCATATTTGGATATAGATATGTATTAGTTATCATGTGCATCCGTTAGATTAAATTGTTTTTTTTGTTGTAAAATTGATAAAATTGGAATTTTAAATTTCAAAACTCTAGAAAAAAAAATGGCAAATTTCCATATTCGATTGAAAACATAAACATTTCATTTCAAAGGATGATATTTACACAATAAACATCCAACTAATAAACTAATTAAAAGGGAAAGGATAAATATTCTATCATAATTTGAAGTCAAATTTGTTTTCAAATGTCTAAATAAAGTATCTGATATAATATACTAATATGTTGCAACGGAATAGATTTGATATCCGTCATCCTTGGCAGAAAAAAAAGAAATATCGCCAAATTATCTGGCGAATATAATTTAATTCCTTTCAAAAATCATGGTTATTTTAAAATCTTACATTAAGAGTGTAACGAATAATATGAAACAATATTTCGTACAATACATATTACGAAAATATACATCTGGCATGTATATTTTCGTATTACGTTTTTGATCGCCAAATACAAAAAACGCCAAGGGTGACAGTTTTGAAATTTAAAATTAAAATTTTGTCAATTTGACAGCAAAATAACTCAATCTAACGAATGCATACAATAACTAATACATATCTATACCCAAATATGAGGATTAAAATCGGGAAATAATTCTTCTAGAATTTTAATAAAAAAAAAAAAAAATCCAATGAGCGATTAACATGGAAAATCTTTTTCTTGCATCCACGGGCGGTCAGTGATGTCATACTTCGCTTGCGTATTGAGATGTTTAAATTTATTTGGCGACTATTTTTAGCAACTAACAGTTATGGCAAGTAGCTCAATATACATAGCGCATACAGCCATTACTGAAATGTAAATAGCATTTAATTATGTGAGTTACATTATGTTGACTGGAAACCTATTTAATATACCTATGCTCTATAGCTATACTAATATAAAAAAAAAGAAAGGTTTATATGCATATGTAGAGAACGATCGCTAGAACTAAAAAGCCGATTGCTTTTTTTTTTTTCTTTCAATAATCAAAAGTTACACTGTCTCTCTCTAAGTGCTAGAAGCTATAATAAATTTTGGTAAAATAAATTTTTAATTAAAATTTTCAATATTTTAATTGAAAACAAAGCATAGATTTGATATCTATCGTCATTGGCGATTTTTGTATTTGGCGATCGAAAACGTAATACGAAAATCTGTATATTATCGTAGTAAATACGAGATGTATGTGTTTACTTCAATTACCCTACTACCGTAGGTAGTGGAAGTATTGTATAGGTTTTGGCAATTGGTCAGTGTGTGTGTATATGTGCACGTGTGTGTGTAATCTTATGGCTGTCATATCTCCAAAACTAATAAAAATAGAACTACTAAACTTCACAAGTGATTCAGGTCTGGTGTACAGATAAATTTTCCAAATTTTCGTGAAAATTGAAAAACCGGAATTGGGTCATCGAAAACCAGAAATGGGACCCTAAGCCCATATTCAAAAACACCTCTAATGATTTTCTTCAAAGTTGCTATATAAATAATATATTAGATGCCCTTTCGATTGAAAAGTTGCTTAGTTCAGGAAAATTGATAGGCGTCCTCTATAAACAGCTCAATTTCAGACTTCGCAAGTGCGTTCCTTTAAAAACGCCTGTACGGATTTTTTTCAAACTCGCCATGTTAACTTCCTATTAAATATCCTTTTGTATGTAATTATTGTTTTTAGGTCAATAATTGAGTATGCTAAGTTTTGGTAAAAGTTGGTATCTCAAAAACGGCTCTAACGTATTCTTGAAAATTTTTTCTTTAATCCAATTTAGATAACCTTTCTCAAGTATACGTGCTTATTACAGGAATATTAACGGTCATCCTGATTAGGTAGTTCAGTTTTAGATCTCGGAAATTCGTGTTTAAAAAAATAACTATCTATTTTTTTCCCCTTATTTTTTAACTCGCTATGCAAACTCTGTTGTATGTGTCTTTATACGTGTATCAAGTTTCTCTTACTCGAAAATCTCAAAAAATGCAAGTAATATCTCCAAAAAATTGTATATATTACGTGTAATAGTGGGTAATGGAAGTCGTGTGGTTGTTTCACACCAGATTCTGTAATAGTATATATTGTACGAATATTGTTTCATATTATTGATTTCTCCTTTAATATACATTATTAAAATAATAATCAATTATGGAAAAAATTAAATATATTTGCGAAATAAAAAAATAAATAATAATTAAAGCTATTATGACGTCAATTTTATCAAAAACATTTTCATGTCATAGGTTTATTTTTCAATATTTTTTATTCATGAGTAAAGAAATGTTTCTTTTTATGAAATAAATAAATAAATAAATAAATAGCATTAAGTAAAAATTGCCAACATTTAACAACTAATTAAAAAAAATAATTGTAAAATTATATTTTGACTTTCCAGTTAATAATATTGCCTGACTATAACATATAAACTGATATATTTCTTGATTTTTTACATATCAATCCATCTTTAACTAAAATTTGTTCATCAGTGCGAAGCCGGACGGGTCAGCTAGTCATTATATAAAGCGCAAAAAATTGTTTGTTTGTGGAGGGTAATCTCTGAAACTACTGAACCGATTTAAAAACTTCTTTCACTGACCGAAAGCTACAGTATGCCATATTGTTATAGGCTATATTTAATTTTGATAAAATAAATTTTAGTTTAAAATCTGAGCATTTTAATTAAAATCCCCATAGAAGCCGTAATAGAAATGGAAATAATGAAATATTAAAAAAATTAGCTGCTGCCAACATAAAAGAAACATTTACATGTTCATTTCGTTTTTAAAATATCTTGACGTGAAAAGAAAAGAAATATATTTGCACGTGCATTAAATTGAAATTCATATAAAGCTTTTTTAATTGTTAAACTTACACGTTAAATCTGACGTCATTATAGAATTAAAAGTGTTTATTTTTCTAATAATTTAATTTGATATGATATGATATAATATAATGATCTAAGCATCAATGTTTAAACCACGGAGTCTTTATTACTCCGTGGTTTAAACTGATGTGTATAAACGGAATTGGAATTTAAAAATAAATAAATAAATGAAATAAAATAAAATAAGAAATTCTATTTTAATTTATAATTGTTGCCAAAAAGATTTATGAATTAATTTATTTTTAGACATATAATAAAATATATTTTCACGCAAATAATAATATAAAAAGTGAATTAAAAAAATACCATCTGTATTTCATTATGCATTTTTTTAAAGAGTAATACGCAAGCGAAGTGATGACGTCACTGGCCTTCAGTGGATGCAAGTAAAAGATTTCCTGTGTTAATCCGCGATTGTAATGAAATGCTCGCCCTCTGGTGGGCTAAGGTGAAATTACAATTGACATGCAGACATGCATAACTTTCGAATTCATCTAGACGCCATTGATTGCCGATATTTAGTTTCACATATATGTATTGAATAAAAATGAATAAATCCGGTAAAAAAGATAACACTTACTGTTGTGTTCC
This sequence comes from Salticus scenicus, assembly GCA_963930645.1. Lineage (NCBI taxonomy): Eukaryota > Metazoa > Arthropoda > Arachnida > Araneae > Salticidae > Salticus > Salticus scenicus. The sequence goes on along the minus strand of OZ005650.1, from coordinate 344,438,547 downwards.
TCGGTGTAATTCCAAAAATAAAAAAATCCAGAATTAAGTTTCCATTTAGTTCCAAATGACAAGTTTAAAATTTCAGTTGCTTCGGCTAATGGAAGTAAAAAATTAATCAGATAATTTGAAACTAATATTTGTTCAGCTTCAGTTAAAAATCTACTTCCGATCGAACGTTTAATAAACTGAAATATTTTTTTTCCAAAAGCAATCAGTTTTCCATGATGTAATGGCGGAGAAATTATAGCGCGAATATTAAGTAACAATACAAATAGAACACAAATTAATACACGTGGCCATTATGTTTACTAACATTAAAAGCTGAAAAAGTGCCATCTATCGATCATTACAAACGCGGATCGCCCACTAGATTTTTTGTAAAAAATTATTATAGATCGAGGAAAATTATTTCCCGATTTTAATCCCCATATTTGGATATAGATATGTATTAGTTATCATGTGCATCCGTTAGATTAAATTATTTTTGTTGTAAAATTGATAAAATTTGAATTTTAAATTTTAAAACTATAGAAAAAAACATGGCAAATTTCCATACTCGATTGGAAACATAAACATTTCATTTCAAAGGATGATATTTACACAATAAATATCGAACTAAAAAACTAATTAAAAGGGAAAGGATAAATATTCTATCATAATTTGAAGTCAAATTTGTTTTCAAATGTCTAAATAAAGTATCTGATATAATATACTAATATGTTGCAGCGGAAAAGATTTGATATCCGTCATCCTTGGCAGAAAAAAAAATATCGCCAAATTATCTGGCGAATATAATTTAATTCCTTTCAAAAATCATGGTTATTTTAACAACTTATATTAAGAGAGTAACGAATAATATGAAACAATATTTCGTACAATACATATTACGAAAATATACATCTGGCATGTATATTTTCGTTACGTTTTTGATCGCCAAATACAAAAAACGCCAAGGGTGACAGTTTTGAAATTTAAAATTAAAATTTTGTCAATTTGACAGCAAAATAACTCCATCTAACGCATGCATACAATAACTAATACATATCTATACCCAAATATGCGGATTAAAATCGGGAAATAATTCTTCTAGAATTTTAATAATTAAAAAAAAAAAAAAATCCAATGAGCCATTAACATGGGAAATCTTTTTCTTGCATCCACGGGCGGTCAGAGACGTCACCCTTCGCTTGCGTATTGAGAAGTTTAAATTTATTTGGCGACTATTTTTAGCAACTAACAGTTATGGCAAGTAGCTCAATATACATAGCGCATACAGCCATTACTGAAATGTAAATAACATTTAATTATTTGAGTTAAATTATGTTGATTGGAAACCTATTTAATATATCTATGCTCTATAGCTATACTAATATATAAAAAGGAAAGGTTTATATGTATATGTAGAGAACGATCGCTAGAACTAAAAAGCCGATTGCTTTTTTTTCTTCTTTTCTTTCACTAATCAAAAGTTACACTGTCTCTCTCTAAGTGCTAGAAGCTATAATAAACTTTGGTAAAATAATTTTTTAATTAAAATTTTCAATATTTTAATTGAAAACAAAGCATAGATTTGATATCTATCGTCATTGGCGATTTTTGTATTTGGCGATCGAAAACGTAATACGAAAATCTGTATATTTTCGTAGTAAATGCGAGATGTATGTTTTTACTTCAATTATCCTACTACCGTAGGTAGTGGAAGTATTGTATAGGTTTTGGCAATTGGTCAGAGTGTGTGTATGTGTGCACGTATGTGTGTAATCTTCTGGCTTTCATATCTCCAAAACTAATAAAAATAGAACTACTAAACTTCACAAGTGATTCAGGTCTGGTGTACAGATAAATTTTCCAAATTTTCATGAAAATTGAAAAACCGGAATTGGGTCATCGAAAACCAGAAATGGGACCGTAAGCCCGTATTCAAAAACAGCTCTAATGATTTTCTTCAAAGTTGCTATATAAATAATCTATTAGATGCCCTTTCGATGGATATAGTTGGTTAGTTCAGGAAAATTGATAGGCGTCCTCTATAAACAGCTCAATTTCAGACCTCGCAAGTGCGTTCCTTTAAAAACGCCTGTACGGATTTTTTTCAAACTCGCCATTTTAACTTCCTATTAAATATCCTTTTGTATGTAATTATTGTTTTTAGGTCAATAATTGAGTATGCTAAGTTTTGGTAAAAGTTGGTATCTCAAAAACGGATCTAACGTATTCTTTAAAATTGTTTCATTAATCCAATTTAGATAACCTTTCTCAAGTATTACGTGCTTATTACAGGAATATTAATGGTCATCCTGATTCCGTAGTTCAGTTTTAGATCTCGGAAATTCGTGTTTAAAAATTAACTATCTATTTTTTTCCCTTATTTTTTAACTCGCTATGTAAACTCTGTTGTATGTGTCTTTATACGTGTATCAAGTTTCTCTTACTCGAAAATCTCAAAAAATGCAAGTAATATCTCCAAAAAATTGTATATATTACGTGTAATAGTGGGTAATGGAAGTCGTGTGGTTGTTTCACACCAGATTCCGTAATAGTATATATTGTACGAATATTGTTTCATATTATTGATTTCTCCTTTAATATACATTATTAAAATAATAATCAATTATGGAAATAATTAAATATATTTGCGAAATGAACAAATAAATAATAATTAAAGCTATTATGACGTCAATTTTATCAAAAACATTTTCATGTCATAGGTTTATTTTTCAATATTTTTTATTATGAGCATTCATGAGTAAAGAAATGTTTCTTTTTATGAAATAAATAAATAAATAAATAAATAGCATTAAGTAAAAATTGCCAACATTTAACAACTAATTAAAAAAAATAATTGTAAAATTATATTTTGACTTTCCGGTTAATAATATTGCCTGACTATAACATATAAACTGATATATTTCTTGATTTTTTACATATCAATCCATCTTTAACTAAAATTTGTTCATCAGTGCGAAGCCGGACGGGTCAGCTAGTCCCATATAAAGTGGATAATAAAACTAACTACTATATAGGTATGACTAATAGACCTTTTTGTGATAGAATGAAGGAGCATATTGCAGATTTAAAATATAATAGACCCAACACAGCTTTTTCACGAAATTATAATACTAATCCCATTGACCCCGATTTTGAAAATACCAAAATAATTTACAATACTGAAAATAGAAACCAAGCACTTCTTTATGAATCATTCGAAATTATTAAAAGAAAATCAGAAATTTGTAACGATTCCTTATCCGTAAACCCCCCCTCAATTTGGCTTCATTTCTTGGGCTTAAATTAATTTATGGTTACCCTGCTTTAATTTAGTTCTGGCAACCCCGCTACTTTGATATTTTTAACCTTTGCTTTAGTATCTCTTTATCCTTGTCTTGTAGTGATCATGTTTCATGTTCCTTTGAGTGTTTTAGCATATTTTTTAAAAATGTATATAGTATATTTTTACAATTTGTGTAATCATCTGTTAAATGTTTTGAAGTTGTAATTGTGGTATCATGTACTTAAATTTTCTATGTTTATGTGTTTTTTAACATCATTCTTCCCTGAGGAAGGCTAATGAAGGAATTTAGCCGAAACGTTGGATTTAAATATTATTAAAGTTTATAAGATTGATATGCTGAAAGTTATTTATTACTTTTTCATAAAAATAAGGTTTTCATGTAAAGAAAATCAATCAAATAAATTTAATAATTGTTATTATTAACAAGTAACTTCAAAATTTTTACTCGCGTATAAAGGTGAGCATATTAATATATATTAGTTCATTTACCTAGCAGAGCAATATATCAGAATTTTATTTAAAAGAAAAATAATAAAAAGTAAAATAAAAATAAATATGCAATTTTTATTCAATAAAAATTTAAACATGATTTTAAAATTATAACATAGGGATTTCCTATTATTTCCTTCATTCTCTATGACTCCCATCCACATCTTGTAAAATTAAAATTATAATTTTTAATAGAAATCGTAAAAAAAGAAATATTACCATCTTTAAAATTTTATTTGCTTAAAAAACACATTCCAAAATTTGCAGTCACACGAAAAAAAAAAAAAAAAAAATCTATTGTAATTTTATTAGTTACATTTCCCTTGCAATACCGTAGCATTAAAATAAATTATTTCTTCAATCACCTCACTCCGAGTTCCAGCCGTTTCTCTTCATTTCCTCATCATGGTAATAATTTCCTGGTGAAAGTGCGGCTCCGAAAGTCATTTTAGCACTAACTGCGCGTACACTCCTCAACCACACTTTCCCAAACTAACTCATTAGTAGAGTTGAAAAGTAAAATCTTTACAAACTTTTTTTATATGTATGTATATATGTGTTTACTAGGCTCTTTCAATATAAATGGCAGAATTTATAGAAAAAAATCGTTCGAAAGAAATGTGCAAGACGGTATAATTCTAGACTAAATAAAAAAAATTGATAAAACGAGAATTTCTCAAAGAAATAACAAGTGTTGGTTTTTAGTTACTTTAGTTTAATAGAGTAGTAGTGCAGTAATAAACGCAACTTGATGTAGAAATTTAAACCACCTAAAATGTTAACAATAACATTTAAATGAATCTTTTAGGTGTTTTAGTTTTAATACATTTATTGAAAATATTGCCACAAAGCGATGCAGGGTTAAATATATTATTTAAAGAATGTAGTCAATACACAGTCTATATTACATTCTTTAAAAAAAAAAAAAAAAAAAAAGCAGCAGTATGGCATTATCCGGGTATCCCATTGACACAACGGGAATTGCACCATAGAGGCAGTATTCACCGCCCTTTTTTGCAGGACACTTTTAGGGACTGCCGGTTAACTGCCGGTTTTTTTGCTTCCACTATTTTCATATAAAAATCCTTATAGTAATTTTATTGCAATGTTTCGCGATTAAATAGGATAGAAATTATTGTATAAAAATAGTTTTAGAAAAAAGGCGGAAATGAAATTTTTCATCCTTGAAAGGGTCCTGAAAATAGGGCGGGAATATGGCACATGCCCATTTTCGTACAGATGACCGAGATGAATTAATAAATATATTTATACAAATGCTAGAGATTAAGATAAATCGTTTTTTCCAAATCTGTGTTAATTGTCCGGTCTAACGAATTAAGATCCATTTGTTATTAGGTAAGTATATCGATACCGTAAAGAAATATTTCCCCTACAACAGAACTGTCCAAACCTAAAGACTTAGAGGACCGCTTTCAATTAACGTTTCATTCCGCGCTGTGGATGTATGTTTATGTACATAAATATATACATACATTGAAAAGGAATACATTTCAAAAAGTTAAAAACCAATATTTACTTAAGTAATATAAAGAAAGCAAATTCACATACTTAATGTAAAAAAAAAAAAAAAAAAAAACAGAATAATATAAAATAAGTAAACAAAATAATAATAGAAAAATTGAAAGCCGAGAGAAAATAATTATCTTTCCCCACCTCTACCCCCCACCTCCAAAAAAAAAAAAAAATCGATTCCTTCGTTAGGGAAAAGGGTATAAAAAAAACCAAAATGTTTCAGGAGTTCCTAGTAATCGAAAAGTTTTGTATTCTGAATTGCAGTGGTTGGATTCTTTTTTCATGGTAAGATGTATACGGGTTGAGTTACATTTCATTTTTACTAGTAGCGCTTACATCTTACTGTTTGTACCCTGTATTGAGAAGCTCCCTTGAATATGGCTTCAATGTTTATTATTTCTTCCTTTTTGTGTGTGGGGGGGGGGAGTTAATTATTATTTTCCGTGTTCTTTTATTTTTAAGTTTTTTCTTGCATTCATTTTCAATTTTTCTATTATTAGACATGCATACATAATTCTATTTTTAGTTCCACATCATACTATACATATGGGGAACTTAGGAAATCGTATTGTCGACCTCGGTCTTTTTTACTTTTTTACACGTTTTCAGGTATGAGGAATCCGAAAATGACAAAATTTGTATGGTGTCTGTCTGTAGGATGTCTGTTAGTGTGTTTGTGTGTTAGTCCGTTAGTTTGTTAGTCTGTGTACACGATATCTCAAGAACAAATTATCGCAGAGAGGTCAAATCAGTTTTAAAATATTACTTTCGACACTGGCAAGAACCCTATTCATTTGCAACATTCGAATTAAAAAACTTCGTAAGTTATTAGAAATTTACGATTTTCTTAACATGGGAGAATAGGACAAAAATTAACTTAACCGTGCATTAAATGGAAAATTTTACTGTAAAAATGTCAGACTGGTCTTAAAATATCAGTTTTGATGTCGGAATGCACATCAGTAACTATAAATATGCTACTTTGAAAATTTCGCAAGTTATTGGAAATTTACGAATTTCTTAACATGGCAGTATAGGGCAAAATTTCACATAAACGTCAATTTTGAGAGAGATTTTCATCGTAAAGATGTCAGACTACTTTTGAAATATTAGTTAGGACACTGGCATGAATATTAATGACTATGAATTTTCCAATATAAAAATTTCGTAAGTTATTGGAAATTTACGAATTTCTTAATATGGCAGAATAGAGCTAAATTTCACATAAACGCCAATCTTGAGGAATATTTTCATCGTAAAGATGTCAAACCACTTTCTAAATATTTATTAGGATACTGGCATGAATATGATAGACTATGGTTTTTCCAATTTAAAAAATTCGTAAGTTATTTGGAATTTACGATTTACCTAAAATGTCAGAATAAGGCAAAATTGAGCATAAACTTCCATTTTTAGGATCATAAATACATTAAACAACTTCAAAATTACAGTTATGATATTTGTTTGAACATGATTGAATACAAATATTCCAATAGGAAAATTTTGTAAATTATTCGTATTTTACGATTTTATCAACACAGCGAAATTGTAAATTTTTCATATAAATATGAATTTTGAGGATTATTGCATTGGAAATAGTAGCATGAAAACTAAACAAAGGAATTGACCCTGATAAAATAAATTAATAGATTAGAATAAGATAAATATATCGAAGTGAACGGTGGATAGCCTATTAGGCGGGGATTTCATTCTATTACTGTATCAAGCTTTGGTCAAATTCATTTCTTTTAACATGATTATAATATGTCTCGCACTAGAAATTTATGAGAACATAAATATGATGGGGAACTGAGCAGAGTCCACCTATGCCAACTAGTTTAATTACATCTTTAATTTCTCCCTGTGCAATATACATATGCGAAAACTTATAGAATTAAATTAATGTAATTAATATGGAATATATCTATTTCAAATATTTTACGTTTTATAAAGCTTCATTTCCATATGTAGTGGCATATTGATTAATTCAAGACTTCCTTCTTAGTGTTTGATTATTATTATTAGGAATTATTATTACTATATATTATATATCATATATATATATAATATATGTGTGTGTGCAGGCAGACAGGAAGAAAGAGAAAGAGGGAAATGTCTGATTCAAATTTATTAGTTATTAATTGTACAGTTCCAGTAGTAATTACGTGTTTCTGTTGACAGCTACCATGGCCATCTACATTGTTTTCACTAACAAAAGTCAGAGTAGATTGTTTAATTTTTTCTGCGTAAACAGTACACATAATTTCATAAATTTCGTGAATTATGTTACGAGCTGCGTAACAACCACACTATTTCCATTACCCACTATTACTCGTATTATATACACTTTTTGGAAATAATGTGGTCAGAAGACATAAAATTGACCTAAAAAATCGGACACCTAAGAACAGTTTTCAAAGGGAATACTGATACATGCGTAAAGGCATATAAAACAGAGTTTATAAATCGAGTTATAAAAAAAAGAAAGAAAGAAATCGGTAGAATTATTTTTTGAAACACCATTTTTTTTCCAAGATCTAAAACTAACCTACCTAATCAGGATGAATGTCAATTTTCCAGAAGTAACCAAGTAATACCTGCGAAAAGATATCTAAAAGGGAAGTTATGTAGCAGGTTTGAAGAAAATCGTTAAAGCCGTTTCATAAGATAACGATACATGCGCTCTCTTCCAATTTTCATCAAAACTTAGAAAACTCATCTGCTGACAGGAAAACAGGAATTATGTATGAAAGGATATCTAAAAGAAAGTTAATATGGCGAGTTTGAAAAAAATCCCGTTCAGCCTTTTTTAAAGGAACGCACTTGCGAGACCTCAAATTGGTCTACTTACACAGGAAGCCTATCAATATTCCTTAACGAACCAACTAATACATGCGAGTATTTGTATAGCAACTTCAAAGATTTCTTTTTTTTTTTAAGATATGGATTGATTTGTTGTTATCCAGTTATCACCAAAAAGATGAAAATCTTATCTATACACCTCTCTCAATTCTGAAATTTCCTTGTTCTATCTTTACTAGTTTAGGAGATATGATAGTCAGAAGATGCGCCACACACACATACATACATACATACATACACACATACACACTGATCGATTGCCAAAACTACTTTTTAGAACTCAAGAGACATTAAAACAAGTAAATCAGGCGGAATTCGAAATTGAAATTTTAAACCGAATAAAAAATCTCCATATTCTACGGTAATCAGGTAATTAAAGTAAAATTATATAATTAAAAAAAAAAAATAATAATAATAATTTAATAAATATAAATAAATATGAGCTTTTTTGTTAGAATAAAATGAATAAAAGTTTTTTGGAAACTAATTTATTGTAAAAAGTATTAGGTCGTTGCAAAAGTTCGTGCGGACGCGGATCATTTTATTGCCTCCAAAGACGAGAGCTTCTGTCGCCGTGGTATACATTTGTTACCCGAAAAATGGGCAAAGGTAGTAATGGAGAGTATTTTGATTAAAAATTGTCATTTGATTTGATGTATTTTTATGAAATGAAGCAATAAAAAGCCGCACGAATTTATGCAAAGACTTAATAAATATATAAATGAAAATTAGGATTAATGAACTCAAGTTATAACAGCCCGTTCCTGATCCACTGTTATATTAAGAATACGCAACAATATGAAATACTTTGTCTGTCTCTATGTGAGTCTTCTAACTGCGGAGAATAATAGAACAATATTTATTAATTAAAAAAAAAAAAAAAAAAAAGAAACCTTCCATATAAAAATTTTAACAAGCAAATATCGACATTCATTTTAAAAAATAAAGGTATTTTGTGCTATTTTAAAACAAACTATTGTCCTTCTAATAAAATAGATATTTTATAAAACATATTTCTTGTTTCAGTCAAACAAACACTTTAAACTTCAATTTAAATGTTAAACATTCATACATAAGACCAAATAAACAAATTGACATGAACAAAACAGTATGCAAAAATACAGACGTAAGAATAAAACAAATTAACGAAATTGCTCCATTTAATAATCCTAAAGGAATTACTTTATGTTGAAGTCTGTTAAGGAAAAAAAAGAAAAAGAAGTTTAAAAAAAATGGAATAAGATGAAAGAGGGGTAAAAAGTCTCTTTTTATTGGAAATCGAAATTTTGTGTAACCAAGAAATCGATCTTTCAAACATCAGGCGTACAGTAAGTCAGCTTTTTCTTGAGGAATTTTATGGAAGTGTGTTGTTTTGCCTGAATAATTCTGTAACTTTAATTGGTTTCCATGTGAATACGAATCAGAGAACTCAATAAAATACCAACTCACTGAAACAAGTCGTAAATTTAGAAAATAGTTTTTATTTTATTTGTAAAAGCAATGAATGTTTTATTAGTACATTTTATCACTACTAAAAAAACTGGATGAGAAAAAGAATCGTGATGTTTTAATCTGAGAAAATTGAAGGAAATAATAACAAATAAAATCCATGAGCTACATTGACATATAATATTTAAGCTCCATGGTAGCTGAAAATTATAAACACTTTTATTTCCGTTTATGCTATTTATTTTTTAAGATACCATTTTGTCATAAATTGAATAAACAGATATGGCCGTTTATAGTGAATTTTAATACTAATTTTCAAGCAGTTGTAATTTTTTTTACGCTTTTCTTTGCCACGATCAAATTCTTTTTATCATATATTTTACGAAAATTTTCCAACAGTGATTAATATAGCTTATGTGAAACTTGTAGCGAGAAAGAAAAGTATCAAAGCTATTGTTTTAAGAATAAAATTACTATGTACAATAGTTTTGTTTACCAATTTCAGATTTCACCACAAAATATTACATTACAAAATGAGCTTTAACATAAATTAACATTAATAAGTTTCCATAATTAAATAATCAGCAGAGTTACATACTTCTGTGTATATAATTCTTATTGCATTTAAACTAATAACCATTACCTAATTATCATGTAATTGTAATTATAACATAATATTCTTTAGAATTTCGGTTATTTATAAAGTAACGTATTATTTTTATGCTTTGCGTATTACTATAAATTTGATTCCTCTCTGCAAATTAAAATCTGATAAATACACAGAGAAAACTATAATGGTTTTTGTACTCGTCGTTGAAATATTATAATGAAATCAGCATTGTTAGTAGAAATCGTGTTGAAGAATGATATTTAAAGGGATTTTTTACAAAAAGGTTTAAGATTTACAAGGGCGAAACAGAAAGTCTCTGCCCCTATTTTTTATTACAAAAAAAGAGGTACATACAGGTAATTACAAATATACGTACTAATTTATTTAACTTAGAGTATTTTTTCCGATAGTCCCCACACAAATTCAGACATTTGTCTCATCATAGCATTAAATTTGAGATGCGTCTGTCGTAGAATTCGTCAGGCTAATTGTGGAACAACCGTCAAACTTCTAGTTTGACTTCCTCACTGCATGTGAATTGCTATCCTGTAAATAATTTTTTTAGCCAGATTACGACTGCAAATGCGAATTCAACTCCGCTCCCCCCCCCCCCCCCAATGGAAGATGTTTCTTTGACCTGTCCGGCCTTATTTGTCAGTAGCTCCGCTGCACAACGCTGGTTTCAGATGTTGAAAATGTGGTTATGCTTTACACGCCCATAATGTACAAGAACGCACAAAGTGATGCCGATCGCGTCACGTCAGCGGTCTGCCATTAGGTGAAAGCGCCGACGTATTCTTGATGCGGACAATGTGGTTATCCTCCACGACAATGTGAGACTCCTTGTGAAAATCAGAACCCACGACTTGCTCCCGTCTTTCACTAGAGAGTCTGGACCTCACACCATACAGTCTAAACCTCGCCTCTAATCATTTCGACGTTTTCGGTTTGCCGAAGACGACGGCGGCAGGATTCGCGTACAACGAGGAGGACAAGACAGCAGTTTGATGGTGGTTCTACAACCATCCAAATGAATTCTACGACAGAGGAATCGCAAACAGAGTGCTGTGATGGGACAAATGTCTTAACTGGTGTTGGGAGTATGTGAAAAAATAGTGTAAGGTACGTAGAATAGTATGCATATTTGTAATTGCCTGTACGTAGCTTATTTTTGCTAATTAGAAAAAGGACAAAAACTTTCAAATTCGTCTTCTTATTATCACATACAATTTGTGAAAATTCCGGTTAAAAATGTCACTTTTTATGATGATCTACGCTAGATATCGAAAGTATAGTTTATCATAATACGTATCTTATAAAACAAATTACAAGTGTCATATTCCAAAACATAACAAGAATAAAAATTGTAAAATATGCAACATATCAACGCTACATATTATCCGATATATAAAAAAGTGCAATTAGAACCAATGTATATAAAATTCTAATTAAATTTAAAATGTTCTAGAGTTCGAAAATTAATTCCTATATATTGACATTTAAAGACAATTATAGTATTCAAGAATTTTTGTTTTTAGATGCGTTTATGTCTTCTACTTTTTATTTTTAAAGTCGTTTTTGAGTACTTTATTGCACTTTAAGAAACTCTTCATTTTGAAAATAATCATTTGTATTTTATTATGAAGATAATTACGTTCGAAAAATTCCATTAGCATACACGCACATAAATTATTTCTAAAATATTTAAAAGTAAGTTCAGGTCATCACAAAACGTTTAAATCAATCAACAACTTAAAATCAAATATTTTCTGAATTCATTTTATTTTCTTGTAAATTTGAAAATTAATTTTTTAAAAGTTTATATTCATTGAATTGTTGATAATTTTCTTACGCTGCACCAAAAATAATAGCAAAATTCCGTTAGCATAAATTTTAATGCCACAATTAAGTTTAAAACAGCGATTCAAAACTATATTAAATCATTCTTTTCCGATCTCTTTTACATTTAATAAAGCTAAAATATAAAATAAAATTAAAACAAAGTATTACATTTATTTTCCCACTTTAATGTCGGAATTATCGCCACAATAAAACATAGATAACTGTTTGCAAAATATACCATTTGTAAAGTGCTATAAATTTCCTCTGAAAAAGCTTTAAAAGCAAAAGCTTGGAGAGATAAACGCTTCCAAAAACAAAGAATCTTGGATGCTGTAATTGTCTTTAATAGAGTCATATTTCAGAACTTTATCCAGTATTTCTCCAGGGTAAGGAAGTGGTTGTTTCACGCAAGAGACAGCATTGCTTTAATATCCTATGGAAGATAACGCTATCGATTGGGAAGATAATTCCAATATGTTTATCTTCATAAGTGTACTGTCCAATAATCATAGAGATGCAACCCAATAACAATGAAAAAGAATCTCATTTCTGCTTTCAGAATGAAGACGAAAAAGAAAGAGTATATATATATATATATACATATATTTTTCTTTTAAAGAGAAATAAAAATATCGCACTTTTGCAGAAAATTATTCGGGTTGTAAAAGAAAATCGTGTTAGATTTATCAAGTGACTTGTGCGATGTAATTATATTTTATCAAAGAAATAAAAACTAAAATAAAGGGATAGTATTAAGATATTTTTCTTTCATACTTTGGAGAGATGAAACAAATAGTAATTACACGATGTCGTGAGAAGCTAATCCTTTCTGTCGCAGCTGATAATTAAATGGAAGATTAAAGAGAAGAAAAACGAGATGAAGAATGTTTATACATAAAATAAATTTAAGAAAAGATGTTTTTATTTGACTAGTTGCCAATAAACTCGGTGTGTTATTTCTGTTACAGATATATATATATATATATAATTTGAAACAAAAGCTTTTAAACAAATATATACTTCTAGATGACGAGCTTACTGTAGTATGAAGAATCGCCGTAAAATATACGTGAAATAATATGAGTAAAAATATACAGAAAATAAACTGTAAAGAAGTACGACTTACAATAAAATTTACGGTTAAAGTTTGGCAGCGAGATTTTTAAGTTGTTTGGCCGTAAATTTGGTTTCCATTTTTACCTAAAATTTACAAAATATTTATTTATTATTCATAATCTAGTGTGGCACTCAAGTTATGTTCTTTAAACCTGATTTTTTAATGGAAGTGATTTTTATTAACAACATTGTAAAACATTTGCGCACTAGATTACTGTCAGTGACCCTCAAAAAATGTTTCAGTTACTTGTGGGGTTTGTGTAGTTGCAAACACCATCTTAATTACTTAATTAGATAACTAAATAGATAATTGAGCACGAGACTTGCACGAGACTTGAATATTAATTATAAATAAGCCTTTAATTTGAACTTAAATCAGGGGGATTATTTGTTTCCGGAACTCAATCAAATAATTAAATAAATGAACAATTTAGAGAAATATAGAATTTAAGTTTCACCCAGCAGAAGTAGTGGAAACTCAGAGAACACTACCCTCAGTTGACTCGCTGAACTACGCTCACTTCAGAACTGACGACAGGATTCCCTTATCCGCCAATTCCTTTCACGTGACTTCCAATCTACACACCGTAACACTCGCCAACTTAGAAAACTCCACTATGGAATATCTTCACACTAGCATAAGAATCAAGCCTCATCAACACCACTCTCTCTCCCACGATACCTTGATATTTATCCTTAATCCAACCACCTCCAATCACTTCACATAGCAAAACTTCAAAAACCTGTTCATATCCACTTCACAGTCCGCAAGTTACTTTCTCCGTTGCAGCTTTATGCCGACGCAAAATCATCCCGACTTTATCTGAAACTTCGCCGACCATTTGCGTCGACATTTCTAGTCTCCCAACTATTGCGTCACCAGGAGTCGCTGGATACAGCTCACTTTTAAAACTGTGGTGACCTTCCATGGTCTCAACCTTACTTACTTGCCATAAAAATAAAGTCATGCCCGTAAATCCGTCAGTTTTCTTTTCTCAAAGAACAGTAATAAACGGTCAATACCCATAATTTTACAGGAATTTGTTTTAAATATGGGTACTGGACATTTTTTGTCCAAGATAGTTTGCTAGGTTGGTTGTACGGTTTAAGGCCTATTGACTACGCTAGGATCCTAGGCTTATAGGTCTTTGTAAGGGGTTTATTGTCGAAGGTAGGACCTGGCCACATAATTTAGCGTTCAACTATCTGAATTTTACGGAAGTTTCTTAGAGTGAAACTAATATTATTATTTAAATCTTACTGATTGTTTTTCTGGACATGATATAATTCGTAAAGGCTTATGAAAATTACAAACAGAAGAGAAAAAATGCGTTTTCAAATAATTTTAGGTACCTCTGCGTATTTTTAATAAATTATAAACACACACCATAGCGTATTTAAATTTAAAATAGTTAAAAGAAACGTGTACTACAATTAGAAGTGCACTTCGGGTTGTTTCCATTTATAGCTCTTAATATAATTGAATTCGTTTTGAGGTCTTGTTTCTTTCCTAACATAGTATATAAGATACATGTTTGTGTGCTTATAAAAATGTGTATTAATTCTATTATTTCAAGAGCTGTATAATGAGTGTATAGACGAGAAATATTTCCTGTAGACGTAATGTAATTAACTTTTTTACATGTTCCTGTACATAGACAATTTGTATGATAAGTAAAAATTTTCAATTACTCTTACCATGTAATGTAGATTTAGTATACTGAATTCGTACTCTCTGATATTATCTGTTTTTAAATTATGCTAATTACATTCATGGAAACCAATCGCTAAAAAACTAATTCTTAAATTCGGGGAAACTAGAAAACTATAATTACAGCAAGCATTTAGCTTTAAAAATCTGACCTTAAAGCACACCTCTGACCTTTCTTTACCGCATATATTAAGAGTAAAAATGACAAAATAAATGAATAATCAATGAAGGGATACAAATTGCAGTATTCTACAAATGAAAGTCGATCGCAGTTTTCTATTATGATAAAAATCCTAATCATTATTAAAAATAATACTAATTAACTTCAGTACCCCTTACATAACAGTTGCTCGTCCATGTTCTTAAAATGTATGTATACTTAAAATTATTAACATTTACTTAATTTAAACTCAATATTTACTCATTTAATTTATGTCATAAAAGCAAAATCTTTATATGCAAACCTGAACTAAAACAAATTTACAAAGCGGATAAACAGTAATCGAAATAAATTTAAGTTGTCGTATCCCGCAGAGAATTGTTACCTCCGTACAATAACAGGAAGAAACGAGATTTAAAACAAAAATGTGTTAAGTTAACAAGCTCTTTCAACAAATCTATCTTAATGTAATGTCTTAAAGCGATCATTTAAGGTTAAATAAGGCACTGTTTGATTAGAATTTGAGGTCACAAAAGGAGATATACTTACATTTGTGGAAGATTTTTAAGATTTTGTATTTTTATCCATTAGTGTGAAGATAAATGATTAAATGTGAAGAACAATCGATTGAAAAAAGAATTAAGGTGAACAAGAAAAGGGCGGTACTAATATTTGTCACGGAGTGCTGCTGTTGAAATAATGAATATTAAGTATTCAGTGTCTAATTTGATGGTACAAAGAATGAAGGTTTAGAGATTTTATAATATTTATAACTCAACTAAAAGTTCCATAAAATGTGATTAATAAGTTATGTTTAAAATAAAATGATTCTTAATGCAAAGCAATTCATTTAACTTCATTGAAAAAAAAAAAAAAAAGACTTGTACGTGTATATTTTATGAGTTGTAGGAGAGGGCGGAAGGTAATAATAAAAATATATTCAGTTTTAGTTTTAAACTGCGGTAAAAACAATTTTTAAGCAAATGATATTACATAATGAAATGAAAATCTCATTTTTGTTTTTTGTATCATAAATATCGCTGTTTAATTTGTATGAAGTTATAATTTACGTAAACAGAACAAAGAAAATATATAAATATTAAGCTAATAGAAAAAATGAAGAATAATAGATTATATATAGTAAATAAATAAATATTATAGAAAATAGTTTTCTATACACAAGTTATTATCTATACAAGTGTGCAATGAAATTATTTTCTTCAAGAGGATGTGTTTTTCTGATGTACTTTTCGGTGCTGATGAAGGACAAAATATTCAAAAATTTTCATCACGTATAGTTTTGACAGAAAAAAGGATTTTCGACAGAAATAGGCTCAAAACTTCCCTTTTTCAATTCCAATCTCGACTATTTCATGAAAATTCTAGACGAACTAGTGAAGAACAAGAGAGGGATTTCACCAAGACATCAAAGAAATGGAAACGGGGTATCAGGATCTGTTGAATGTTAACATATTAGCAGATTATTGTTCGATGCTGCATAAAGAGTACCCTCTAGCCGTTCACAAGCGAAAACTCTAAACGAAGCTTCGCTATAAAGAAAAAGAGACATTTAAAAGATAATGTGAAAATAATAGCCTATTTCAATGTATTTTATACATAAAAAGTTTCGATTCTGTTATAACCTCTGCGTAAATTCTTTGGATCTTCATTCCCACTTTCTGAAAAATCTTCACGTGATAAGAAGAAAAGTTCTGAATTTAGCGTATCTAAAAACATTAGAAACATCCAAAGCAGTGCAAAAAATAAATACGGTAAAGTCTCGTACAATGCGGTGGCAGAGATGGCAAATAAATAAAACAGTTCTATTTTTTAACACCACTAAATTTTTAGAGTATCAATCTATTGGTTCATACACTCGATTTAGTTATTCTATAAAGCAGTTGCTTTAATATAAAATTAGTGGTGTTAAAAAATAAAATTGTAATATTCGTGAGGCAAACTTTCACCCGCGTTGTACAAGACTTTACTGTAATGAGCGATTTTACAAACCTGTTATTATTGGAATATACTCCATGGTCTGTCGAGAAAGTAATGAGACTGATTCCGTAAAATTCATTTATTTAAAGACCATTTTGCAGACATTTAATATTCTTCAAAATAGACTTCTCCTGCATTAATACACCATTGCTAACGACTCTGCCATCCACTCATGTCCGCTCGGAAATCTTCAAATGGAATGCTGTTAAGAACATGCGTTTCGTTTCTCTGTAAGTTCTCCAGTTTGTTAAAACGATTAAAAACAATTCCAAAACAACCTCTTAAGCTGGATTTTAACCGAAAAATTGCAAAAAAGTTCAGCAGTAACAGATCGAGGCTGTAAGATAGTTGGGTCAGAGTTGCGACGCTCTGTTTTGCAAGGAACTGGATCAAGAAATTGGCACAAATTTTCTGTATTTGAAGGTCGTCTGTAACGATTCGATGCACAATCGATTTAGTAATGTTTTAACGTCTTCTCAATCATCCGGACACTCATCCGATGATCTTCAGCGACATTGTCTGAAATTCAAGAAGTTCATGGACGCCTATTGCGTTGTTCGCCATCGACGTCCCCTATTCTGTCTTCGACGGCTTTGTGCCACTTAAACATTTGAGTCTTTTGGCAGAGAATACTTCCCATAAGCTTCTTGTAAAATGGCAAGCTCTATAGTAGCTGATTTGTTTAGTTTTAAACAAAACTTTATGGAGTATCTCCGCTTTATAGTTTGCAGCATTCTGAAAACTAATACTACTTCCAAACATATGTCTGCTTCATGAGCGATTTGTGCTATACAAAGGTTGGAGGCCAACGGGCTTCTACCAGGCTCTGTAACTGACAGTTCCTATCACCTATACCATCCGCAAGCTTCGCCCCTTTGGCCTTCTGCTTGGCGCAAAAAAATCAATGTATTAATTTCTGATCAGACCTTGTAAATATGTATATTGAAGTTATTATTATATTAACTTCTTTTAAATATTATATTTTGAACAAAAAGAAAAAAAAAAAGTCTCCTTGTGTTAACAAAACCATACATTTCATTGTATAGTAGCAGTTTCTGTTTTTCCACGAATATAGTAATTTTTTTTTCAAGTTTTAACCTATGTAAAAACAGCAGTGAAATGTACAGAAGAAACTGGTTTTAGTTGATAAAACATTGCATGAAAACATAATAAAATGCTTAAACATATATGTTTCTAAAATTTATGTTTGCTTAAGAAGTTTTATACTTCCTCTTTCCATTTAAAAATTGTTTGATAGTCTGAAATTTAATTATCTGCAAAGTTTTTTCACAAAGCCATTTTATTGTATCTTGAAACGAAAAATTTGGAAAGAATGGTAGCAATGAGCATCTGACACATTCTTTGATTTCAGTTTTTTTTTTACTTCAAAATTGTTTATTACAGTGTGTTTGACATAACAGTTCAATGTCTAGTAAATGCTAATCATATAACAATGATTTTTTAAAATTATTTAATACCTATACATCTTAAAAGAAAAATTTTATTTTAAATAAAAAATGTACACACATAAATACAACATGTATGTAATACAACATATACTCATATAGATACAAATGTATCTATTCCGTATTGAGTTACAGTATTATAAAGGTGAGTTACAGTATTCTAGTAAAAATATTTTTGTTTTGTTTATAAGGCCACAAAAAATATTCTAAATATTGTATAATATTAAGAGATGCTTAAAATTACATCATGTTGTGTGATGTATTATAACTATTATTTTGTGTTGAGCTAAAAATTAAGTTTTGCACGTGTATGATTTATACATAATATACAGGGGTATATTCAAAAATACTTTTATAAGTTTTAAAAAAACGTTATGCGTGTCATTTCTCGGAATAATTTGAAATAAATATAAAATTTAAAAGCGGCATTAAATGTCTTGTATATAATTAGAGTTGTCAAACGAGAGGTTGAAGGGGAATAACCCCATCCACAGAAATTTTTGTCAAATAAAATTGCTTTAAAATGTTTTTTAAAATGCATTAGAAATGTTCAGATATCTAAAATAATACACCTTAAACTGTAATAATATGACTGTAGTAATGTAGAGTAAGGTAAATTAGTATCAGATTTATTAGTATTATTATTTCCCACCAAATGTCATTTTCTTATGAAATTTATATTGCAATAAATTTTCCTTTATTCCATATATGAGATAAATAAAATTTTTGAAAAAGATATTTTTGTTTCATACTATGTATAAGTTAACAATTTAAAAACACACGTCACTTACTTAACAATAAAGAATAAAAGCTCAAGAAATCATCAGAAACTTACCTAAAAAGAAAAAAAAAGTAAAGAAACATTAGAATATAAAAAAATCTATATTATTTTAAATTCAATACGTAAGAATAATTATAAAATCTATTTCTAATAAAATTTTACAAGGAAGAGAAAGGGAGGAACATAAAAAATTCTACATCAAAATTATAAATTTAAAAATGTCCTAATTATATATATATAAACAGTATTTATTTCATATTTTTTTCTTTAAGCTGAAAAGTGGGACAAGCAATAATTTATAAACGAAATATAAATCAAATCTATAAGATGCTTTAACAAAATTTTCATTTTCAATGAATTTGGGTAAAACCTCTTAAAATTTGCTTCTCTTTGAAAGTATTTAAAATTCGACTTTTTCGTCCAAATATTTCGTTTTTTAAAAAAACTAACTTCATACATTTGGTTAATAAATTATGTAAAAGTAATTTCATTAACGCTTGCGCATGCACAATTAAACATTATTTAGAAAACAAAAGGCATAGGTTTCATCAGATATTTAATATTGTTTCATTCTTAATACAATGTGTTGTCTCTACTTTATATTGTAAAGTTTTTATAAAACATATTAATTGGTTTAAAAACACTGAATGTTATAAACAAAAAACGCAAGAAAATTTTTCAGTGTCGTTAAAAAAACTTTATATCTTCATGAATTGAATATACATAACTAAAAGACTAACCATTATCATATGTTGAATCTATAACGCATTTCAAACATTACTTTTTTACAGGGTGATTACAAACATTATTATTATTTTGTTTCCTTACAATTCATTACTAGTACTTTTCTTTTTAGTAACAAAACCTTTACTAATAAAGTATGTGAGCATAAGGTAGCCAGTGTTCCTAAAGTAGCCAACCCTCCTAAAAGAGTTTTAATTTAATTTTTAATAACAAAATATTTTATCTACATTACAAATCATGTATCTTCAGGATATGTGACTAAATTTCAAGAGATTATCTTGATTGATCACATCACCATTATATGCAGTGATTTCATTTTATAGGATTAGTCGCTCTAATTTCCAGGTAAGAAGATATTTTAACTTACATGTGTTTAAAGTCTTAGAACTTTGAATTATTTTACGTTTTCTGAAAGCTTATTTCTTTTTTTAAAATCACATTTACTTCATTTTAAATAAATTTATCATATTAAAATTTTTATACCTTGCAAATGGCGGCAATATGCATGTTCTGTGGCAATATGCACGGATGTCGGGCCACTTTGGAAACACGTGGTCCAACTTAGGAAACAAGTATGCAAATTCATGAAGTAAGGGTAACTTTAAAAATTTCTGTTTAAATACCTGAAAAACGTTTTACCATTTATTCCCAACAATTTCCATACTACTGAGAACGCCAGAGATCTCCCAAAAAAGTCAATATCTACCAGAAGAAAAGCCCTTCACTTATTGGCAGAAAAAGTGAAAGAAGAAAACCCCGAAAGATAACAAAACAAAGAAAAGAACCATCAAACATAATAGTAAGCAACATAGTAAGAAAATTAAAAAACAATATGATACAACGTTAAAAAAACTCTGAAACAGGTATTGCCGTCTTACACAAGAGGTTGTCAGCCAAAACCAAGCTGGATTTGCCATTTATGCAAGAAGTGAAAGATAATGAATATGAGATTGTTTAATCAATCCTTGTGATACGTGTATGAAGAGTATCCAGGATTTACTGAAACAACAAAATTCAAACTTTCATCAGCATTTTCTGTATAGAATCCGATTTAAAATGTATTATTTGATAAATGTTAATTGTGATTTTTCATCCCTGGTAATTTCCTCGTAATTAAATATTTCTGAAAGTAAAAACAGTTTGCCGTATATATATATATGTATATATTAACATTTTATAAAAGTGCTTTTAATATAATGGCTCCTTTGGAACACTATTCTTCAAAGTTGGCCTACAAGCTACAATTTTGAAATTGTATTATAAAAATAACTAAATTACATTTTACAAAGAAAGTTATACTTCATTTGTGTAAGAGTAAAAGTAGAATTTTACAAAAAAAAAAAAAAAAAGAAAGAAAGAAAGAAAGAAAAAAGATAAAGATAATGAAAAATCCAGCCATACATACTTAAGCAGAAAATTTGTAAAAAATTATCAAACTTTAACAATATATCCACCTTTGGCTCACCTACTTTATGGATGAAATATAACATTTTCCTTACATCTCTTTAGAGAAACTATCCCGTTTACATCTCCAAGAGAATCTAACAAATATTTCATTTTATATTCTACAAAACATCTGAATTTCATATGTCTAATTACTTTTGTTCATGAAGTTTATATGGTTTAACATGTTTATTAAAAACATTTTATGTATGATTTTTTTTAATAATATATTTAGAAAATTCGAAAAAAATACCGAGCTCCCTAAATTTAGATATAGAACTACCAGTGTATAGATTTTAATACAGTCGGCAGTAAAAGTATCCGAACACTAGCAAAAATTCCTATATAAAAAATGTACACTTAATACTGTTTTGTTAAATAAATCCTTGTTGAATCTTGTAGACTGACTAAGAACAGGATTCGAGAAGGATTTATTTAAAAAAACCGTATTAAGTGTACTTTTTTTTACATAGGGATTCTCACTAGTGCTCGGATACTTTTGCTGCCGACTGTAGTTGATGGATCGCCATTTACTCAAAATTCATAACAGAAACAGACACGTATAGACATATTTCTAAACGGCAGTTGAATTAGTTTGATCGCCAATATAATCAGAAGATTCATTTAATTCTTTCACCAGAAGAGCAATCGAAATACTTTGAAGCATTTTATTTTCTTTCTAGAATTTTTGAGATATAATTAATTTCCTTGAAAACAGATATTTTTATCAGGTTTCAAGATTATTAAGTTTACTTATTGTTAAATAGAAATGAAATAAACAGAAAGGAGAGAGATTTTAAATTAACACTATCTGTTTAGAAAACTTTAAATGTGAACAATGATGATCAGAAAAATATTTGTATAACAGCCATTTTGTATTATATAAAGTAAGCTTAATTTCATTTTCAGGAGAATCAGAATTCTGTTGAATATAATTTTCTTCGTGAACCTTATATGTAACAGTTGTGGTTATCACTGGGAAATATCTATGGAAAATAAACGAGGAATAAGAAAGAAAGAAATGTTATGGAAAAAACTGAGAAAAGTCAAAGTTTTAGGAAACTTAGCTCACCTTTTCTTATGAATGGTTTCGTACATCTATTCTAGATCTGCAAGAGCTAGGAACGACAATTTTGGATTCAGAATGTTTTAATTACCCATTATTCTGTAGTCCAACTTTCTCAATTATTTTACTTAATTTTTTCTTTGTAAAGTTTGTTTATTTCTGTGCATTTTCTTGCTTGCACCGAAGGGTGAATTTTTTTTTTTTTTTTTCTTTTTCCTTTTCTCTTTTGTTCAATGATTCCCATCACCCCAAAAATAGAAAAAAATCCTTTTGTTTGTTTGTTTTATATTTATGAGTATTTTTTATTAGAGGTTAACATTGCAGTCGATTGAATTTAAAGTCGCACTAGAAATACTTAGCGAGCAATTGTCGACGGTCTGGAAATCACAGAAGTAGTAGTCAACCCAATTTTGATCTTCCGCGGAGAAGATTACTTCCTTTCTTGCGTATTCCTCAAAGGTATTAATTGTACGGAACATGTTTCTTATTAGAAAGTTGATATTTCAGTTTTGAAATAAGTAATATAAATTGAGTGCATATTGAGAAAAAAATAATATTATTAATATTTCCTTAAATTTAAAATTCACTGCATGTATAAGTTAAATATAACAATAAATTAAATAGGAAGTCAAACACACACAAAAATTTACATTGGTGCAAAAGGAGAAAATAAAATTTAATCATCTCTATTTTTATCCAAATATCGCGTCTCTGAAATAATCAAAACTTAAAATAGAGACCTCGTTTTACTTGAAATTTATCTGCGTACATGTAAAGATACAATAAATACATCGAGAGCAGAAAACTTTATCATGTTTGAAGATGTTTAAGTCCACAGAGACCTTTGCTCCTTCGCTCCAACATGAAAATGAAAAGGAGAGAACATCGGAGAGACATTAAGTTAACAACCTTTCTAGGAAAATTTATCTTAATGCAGCTCGGAAGGTGATCAATACTGATCAAGAAAAGACGAATCAAACAAAGGTTTTGTTTTGCGTCTTGTAAGGGTAATTCTGTTTTGAGACCCGAGTGAAATCTGCGACAAATAATTTGTTCGTAAAGCTTATATGAGAGAGAGGTGTATTCTCCGGGAAATGTAATGGAAATAGAGAGATGAGATAATAGAAAGAATTGACTACATGTAACAGTTGAAAGGTGGGGCGACACTGGATTTAATACATCTTTAATTCTGTACTTCGTAACGTGTAACAATAAGAAAATAAATACTATATATATTACATTTTATTTAGTGGAAGAATTTTATTTCCTTAATGCTCTTTAATATATACATTTAGACATAGAAATTTTAAATAATTTTTCCCGTGCATGAAAAATAATACTGTAGTATAGTTTAAAATTTAAAAGTATTGCGTATTTGATATTTATTAATGGTATTAGCGATAATTATCTATATTAATAAATTTCATTGTTTACACATACGAAGTATAAGTAAAGTTATAAATAAGGAATAAGTATAACACATAAATGTATACCTAAAATATTTTTCTTATAATTTAAAAATTATTATTATTATTATTTAATGCTATCTTAATTTTACTTTATACCAGTATTGATTAAAATATAACACGATTTCGGGCTTGTGCAAAATATTAAATATTTAAGCTTATTTAACTATGTACTAAAAAACAATATGCAGCAACACCTTCCTATTATGTCAATTATTTTCTACAAAATGTAGTAATTTTTTCATGTAAAAAAGTAAGTCGAAAATTTAAGTCATTCCGTGTTTGTCATTTAATTGTGAACATAATAATGCATTAAATTAATTCAAAAATAAATGTAAAATATCCCCCTAGAAATACATTTTTTTTTTTTTTTTTTTGTAATGATCTCATTACACAGCCTTTCATTTTTTATTAGCACTTAAATACTATAAATTCTAAATAATAGCGATACAGTTACCTTTTAATAGTTGTTGCATCAAATGTTTAATTCTACTAAAAAATTTTAAATACAATTAGTAAATATATACATAAAGTAATTATTAATTTGTTTGGTTGCATTCATTGATGATGATGATTTTTGAACACAGAAAAGTCTATGCACAAAAACAATATTAATACTGAATAAAAACAGTTGCATATATATATATATATATATATATATATATAAACAAAGTTAGTCTTACATTTATAAAATTTTATTGTATAATGAATATAAATTATGCTAAAATTCAAATATTGAGTATAATTTATGTTGTTTTTGAAAAAAAATTCAAGAACTGGAAAAGAAGGACACGCTGAAAGCGTTCGTAATGAGGTGTAAATAGAAAAAAATACAAAGAAAATTAGAGTGATGACTTTATCATGAAAAGAAAAGATCACGGTGAGATTTTTAACCAC
This sequence comes from Salticus scenicus, assembly GCA_963930645.1. NCBI lineage: Eukaryota > Metazoa > Arthropoda > Arachnida > Araneae > Salticidae > Salticus > Salticus scenicus. Next base: position 344,413,631 of record OZ005650.1, on the reverse strand, counting down.
CTGAAGCAAAATGGTTAAAATAATGTGATGCTGCAGTTTAACATACGGTATATGGGTTTTTCTAATTGTAACGTAGAACAAACATTTTCTGTGTTTTCAATGAACGTTCCGATGGGTTATATATTGAAATTCATTTTTTGTTTTCAATTTCAAAATGGAATTTAGAATATAGTGCAAAGTTAAAATATTTTTCATTCTTCTCGTACACATGTTCGATAGTATTTAGATTAAGAGATCAGATTGTGTGACATTACATACACTGAATTTTGAACATCTTCATTTTCGAAAATGCGTCATCTGCGGCATTCAGGGCAAAGATGTATTATCATTTATGAATAAAAGGTAAAAACTGCAGCATTCTGGTCAAATGTTAAGTTCAAGGACTTTATTTATGTATCTTAGAACAATAATACACCTCTTTTCGGAACTGTAGAGGTCTGTGCAATTGGCCATCATGATTCCGTTACAGACCATGAATATTCCTACAGGAAAATGTCTTTTCGACGTTTTCTGGATAAAAAAGGCATTTCATACTTTCTTCAAATGACAATTCTACGAAAATTTCTTTGAAGGCTAAATCTGGACACATCAATCTAGCTATCCAGATTTCTGGACGAAATCTAGATGGCTAATCTCTAGTCAGGGTATTGTCCTCATTTTGCCTAGTATCCATTGCTAATGTTGTTAACTTCATTGTAAATGCGCATGTTTCTGTGTGAAATCAAAACGAGATGTAAACGATTGGTCGTCTGCCAAAGCCGGCAACAAAATGATGCTTTCTATAACTTATATTTACAAACGCCGACTTTAGTGACAGACCTAGCTAATAACATTATATCTTATAATTCGTCTAATCAAGTCAATAATTTGTGTCAAGTTAGCAACATTATTGCTTGGCAGAATGCTTTCTCCACGGTTGCATATTTAACACAAAATATCACAAAATATTTTTTTTTTTTCACAGCAGTTACCCTTGACCAACCTCAATGTAACCTCAAGTAACATTGCTAGAGGTTTGATCCTCTCCTACAATTTGGATGTCAAACACACAGGTACATTCTCAACTTAAAACGCTTTGGTTTGAAATTTACAGCTCTACAATAATGCACATGCACATCTTTATAAAAATATTGATTTGGCGTGTTTTTTAATACCATCTTTCAACCCTCTTGAATTGTTTACACACATTTTGAATGTGTATAATTTATTCGAAGCTTACTAGAAAGAATTTAGCAAGACGAGAACAAATAACACATGGTTTGTTTATATAAAGAACTGAAAGTAACAACCAGGGAGCATAATTGCCACTTGGATTTGAACAGGGAACCCGGAGCCCAAAAATTCCTCAAAGAGAGCGTCTTGTACATTAAAATACTTCCTAACCACTGTCAAACTATTACATTGTTGCCTTCAATATCAAGATCGTTTTATGCTCGTTTTTAAATGAGCTTAGAACAATGCTTCGTCCCATGGATCTCCTCTACTGAGTATGGAAACAATGAATCAATATAAATTTAAATTTTTTGAACTTTGCAGTTTATGAAAGCAAATTATAAATTACATGCTTCAGAAATTTCAAAATTTAAGCTTGCTAAACTACATATGCATGATCAAATCTAATAAAGGATGTCATGTATTATCAGATGCTCTTATCTTCATTACTAAATAACAGTATTTTGTAAAAAATACATCTAAAGTTCGTTAAATAATCTTGAATCAATTTTTAGATTATCCATAAGAATTAATAACTATAATTAAATAAAAACAAAACACATTTTGTCTATATATATGTACATAACTGTTATCGGATTACAGAAAAATCTATCGTAAAATCAAAACATATAACTTAATTTCCATTAAGTAACTTTCAAGAACTAAAACCATAATCTGTTATACAGGATAAATTGCAGTACAGAAGTGGATGGTGATCAATTTTAACAGAAATTTAGGTCAAATTTGTATCCTAATGTTCGCTACTATCCAAGATAATATATTTTAGTGATTACTATTTGACAAAATGGATATATATGATTAAGCCAGAAAAATGGGTATTTATCAGACAAATACCTTTTTAGAAAGATAAAGCACTGATGAAAATAAAGATGAAAAAACTATTTTATGTTATTTCATGACTAATTAAAATTTAATTTACATTGATAAAACTATTACAATTAATAGTTTCTATAAATTCAACTTGCATTTCAATACATATATTTATATATTCTTATTATAAAATATCTATTCTAAAATAGATCTAGGGGGATATATATTAGAAGTTAATAAATTTATTATTTTATAATAATATAATAAATTTATTACAACGAGCATGAAATTTTTTTTAAAGAATTTTGTACCTTTTTAAATTGTAATATTAAAATAGATAAGTAAATGTGAAAACGGAACTTCTAAAAAATATTCGAAGTAACAATTCCAATATTTCTTATTTTAAGTTACAAAATACAGAGAAGTTGGTATGTTCTTCTATTACCATGCGCCGAAATACCTTGCATGTATATTGCCTATGCACAGTAAACAGTATCACTTGTGTAAAATATCAGTCTAAGAACAAAAACGAAGAATTTAACAATTTAATGTTTTTCTATTACACTTGCAGTGAATGAAATTATATAAGGTTGCAAATCATTCATATTGAATTCCGAAAACTTGTTTGTGTTTAGTAGATTTGGATAGCGTTTAGTAGATTTCAGTTTAAAAACGGCAACAGTAAAATATTAAAGGATTATTGGAAAAGAAAACTAAAAGCAATATCTATTGATCATATCTTTACATGTGTATCTCAGAGACGATTTTTACTTTCTCTTACCCATATGTATGGTAAAGAAAGTATTGTTTTGGGGTCAAATTTCCGAAATTGAATTTTTGTTATTTACACGGTTTTATATTTACACGTTTTAAGGTTACCTGAATCCGAAAAACATGATTTTTTAGAGGTTGGTCTGTGTGTGTGTCTGTCTGTAACCAACATATCTCAAGAACAAATGACATTTGGAAGTTCAAACTCGGTATTCTTAATATGTACAATATAGGGATGCTACACTAAATATTTCGTTGAGATCAAGCAAATGGTTCGCATAGAGGGCCATCCAAGATGTGCATTGAAACACATTATGTCTATGGCTGGAATTAAAGATAAGTAGAGTTTAACATCTATAAGCTGCACTAAACCATACGAAATAATTATATATATATTATATGCATAATTGCATATTTCATGTAAAACATGGTATGGAAATCTTTTACCGTTCATTTACAGGGCTATACAAAGAAATAGAATATAGTGAGACAATACGTGGAAATTGATGGATTCAAGTTGTGAAGTGTGTTACTAATGTAGGAATATATTTACGTGTACAATATGGTGTATACATAATTTTCAGAAGATATACAGGGCTGCCAATATATCAGCCTTAACATTCTTTTTTATTTGTTAGTGGAAGTGCTGTACTATAATATACTATATCATATAATATTTTACCATGTCCAGGAAAGCTGCTCAGGAATTGAAATTAAATATACAGGGCGCCAACGACTAGGCGGAAACATCCTTTTTTATAGAATGCAATTAGTGGAAGTACTTTACTATGATGTTTTACCATGTTCAGGAAAGCTGCTCTGGAATTAGAATTAATTCATTATATCCATATGGTAAATAAACTATTTTTTAAGCTAAATATTCAGCTCTTGTTTTTTGTATACATACACGTTTTGAGATTTCCTGAATGCTGAAGTAAAATTTTTAACGTTTGATATTTGTCTATGTCTCTTTGCAGAGTAATCTAAAAACAAATAATTTCAGAAGGGGAAGTTGTGTGAATAATTTGGAATAAACTTTTAAATTTTAACATAGCTTTGAATTCTATATAAATGTGGGTACACTATTCAAACGGGGGGGGGGGTTGAGGGATGCAGTAGCCCCCCTGACACAGAATTAGTTGTCAAATAAGTGTGTTTCCGAAGCCTATTTTGAATTGTTTTTAATGTAGGATTATATAACGGCACTCGTTATCTTACCGCTTTATCTCCAATCTGTCTTTACAGTATTGAATTTCTGGGTAAGAGAGTGTCGTGCGAGTGCCACACTACATTATTTTTAATGCTGTAAATTTTTGTGCAAATTCTCAAGTAATTGAAATCATGAGATAAATAAAGATTACAAATATCTTTACATCTTTGTAAGAAAAATTTAAAGACATTTTTTTTTTCTAATCTCATAACGTGTTTTTTTTTTTTTTTTTTTTTTTTTTTTGTTTTGTTTCAGCACGTAAAAAGTTCCATGAAAGTTAGTATCAATCTATGACTTGTATTTCATGACAAATAATCAGTTACTGTATTTTAACATTTGATTGAAAATATTTTAAGCAGAAGGAGTGCATTATAGAAGTATTTTAAGATATATAGAATTTACAGAGAAAAATTCGAACAAACATTACCATTTTATATTTAATTATTTTATGGTTCCATAATTATGCATGAAGAAACGTAAATAAATGCAAAATACAAATATTTTATAAGTCTTTACAAAAACAAAAAAAAATATCGAATTTTTATATGCTAAACATTATACAATTTTGAAAAAATTAATTATCTAAAACAATCTTTCCAAAAAGTGTATGTTCCTCGTTGAAAAAATCTATCATTTTTATGAAAATTCCAAAGATTGTACTAACTAGGTTATCTTTATTTGATTCTTAATATATATATATATATTACTTATATCTGATTAAATTGCTTATAAGCTTAAGAAATAAACTACTTTTTAAATAAGCGAGTTTCTTTTGTTGCTTTACAAATGTTTTCACAAAAAACATATTATTGATATAAAGATCCCAATATTTATAACAAAATCCTAACTCTTACAGAAAGAATATCGGTCATTACTACTCTAATACCTTAAGAAAATTACATAGTGTAAATTACAGCCTTCTGCAAATGTTCATATACTTTGTCCCCCAAAATGGAGTTGCTACACAACTTCCAAGGGATTTTCCAAAATTCTCTTCACTTCACTTTCAATAAATTCAGCACATATAATCCATTGAGCTCCTAAATTCGCAGAGTAAATCTACTTGAAACAAGACGCTTTCGTATCGTTATTAGGAAAAGTGAAGGCGTTAAACAACGGTTCCACATCATAAAAGTTCTCTTACGAGCGACACATATAAAGATATATGGCGCGAAATACCTGAACTTATAACCTTCAATGGTTGACGCTATTTAGTTTATACGTCAAAGGTTCTGAATTTAAGAGTAAAACGTGTGATGCAAAGTAGAGAACAGAGAATTTAAAAGTATGTATTTTTGTTCAAGATATAAAAACCTATTCAATATTTAAAGTGTTTGATACAAATATTTTAAAACATTAATATTTCTTTTATATGTATTTTTTCTCATTTCATTAAAATGGCATATATACATTTTAATTAATCTATTAAATTTTCAAACAACTGAATATATTTGTCTAAATTAAGATTTGTTTTATATATATATATATTTTTTTTTTTTTTCGTTTTATACTTCACCAATTTTATTTTCAATTTGCATTATTTCGTCAGTTTTACATGTTTAGCCCTTTAACGTTTATCGGTTTTGTCTTGAATCCAAATATTTATCATCTTTTATGCAAGAAATGTTCCATATATATATATATATATATATATATATATATATATATATATAACCTCTTACTCCTTCTCTGTTCGGTTGATAGCAGCTCTGCTGAGAAATTCGACAAATAAGTTTTCAGGAGAAGTTAAGTGCAAAAATCATTTAAAATTTCTGAGTAGGCGCAAGCGAAACTTGCTGCGTTGATCGTGCGCTCGTGTCTAGTGTTTTTCACCTGATGAAAGTTCGTGATAATACCTTGAGTTGAAACAACTGTTGCGAGTTTTTCAACGTATAGAGTTTACTCACAAAATTATTTATTCATTAAATTAATTAATTTTTGAATTTAATCAGGATAAGAAACCAAACATTAAAAACTCAAAATTAAAACTGTTAACCTTTTTTTTTTTTTTTTTTTTGCATATTTATGACCACCTATGTGTCTGAAAGCTATATATATATATATATATATATATACATATAAATTAGTTTATCTATTTTTAAAGGAAACCATGTAGAGAACGTTAAAAGGTTAAGCGCTATAAATTTTATATTGGCTTTTAATTCCTCTGTTTCAATTTCTTTCTCTTTAAGTGAGTAATGAAACCTATGGGGCATAACGCAAAATGAGACCCGTGGGCAATATAATTTCATTAAGATAAATTCCTATTGAATAATGTTGAATAATGTTCATAATGTTCATAATGCTCATTTCTGGTAATTTATTATTTATTTAAAAATTACCTTTTTTCGTTTATCAACATTTCATATAGTTTTGTACCAGAATTGTATTTCTATGTTATATTGTATCATTTCTTACTTTCTTAGTTGGATAAAATAATAATAATAATAATAATAATATGTATATGTATACACATTCAGCGTGTTTTTTATACAACGGAAGTTTATGAAATTAGAAACAGAAGAGACCATAATTAGAAAAAATATCTAGAAAAGGAATAATAGTAAATATATCATGCTTGATTCAGATATTGTAACAAAAGTATGTATAAACTATATTATGACACACACGCAACTTTGTTCTATGTCATTCTAATTCTTATATATTTTTGTATGTTTGGTCTGCAAGAATAACAAAGCCACATTATTCTAATAATTGTAGTTAATATATATATGAATTTAGTTCTTTTTTGGTCCTTGTTTTTGTTTCAGTAACCAATTATAAACAACTACAGCGTTTACCTTCATCATAAAATCACAGCACAAAAGGGTATCAACGTGATTACTTTGAGTAAAATATGAAAACACGCAAAACTTGTGCATATGAAATTCAGTAAAAACGTCTAAAAATCACTATTATAAAAACTGTCTTTCTTCTAGGCAAACAACATAAAAAAAATAGTACACTTTCAATTCGCTGAGAAGTATTGAAAATTAAATACGTTTGATAAAGTTGATTTATTAATATAAAAATGGCTAAGGAACATTTCAATACTCTGCAAATTCTAGACTTTCAGAAAGAAAAGAAGATGAGCATAAATGATAGTTTGTCTTTTATTTTGTTAGCTTTGTTGTTGTTGTCTTTAATATAAAGTAGAATCCTGCATCGGGTCAGGTAACATGATTTTGGGTCGACTAAATTTTTTTTTCTCATAAATCGGGTACAGTCAGGTTCACTGATTTATATTTCGAGCGGGCCACACGTTGGCTGAATTTTTTAAACGAGTTAGATGGACTTGAGTACATCTTTAAAAAAAATCAACATAATACGCGGACATTTGTTTGATATAATTAGAACTGTGTAACTGACGTAAGCATACTATATATACCAATGATTGTCATACTATATTATATAGTCATGATATAACCATGATACCATACGTGTACCGAAATTGTTATAGTAATGTAAACCTCTATATCAAACAAAAGCAATTAACAGATAACACCAAATAATAATAATAATAATAATAATAATAGTAATGATAATAATAATAATTATTATTATTATTATTTTAAAATGTAAGCATTAAATAACAAAATACAAATACTAAAATTGAAGCTTATCTCTGTACACTTGAAGCACATAACATACATAAATTGTTACAAATTATCCTTAATCAATTTTTCAAATTCTTAAATTTTTAACTTAGTGTATTAGTAATTACAATTTTTTTCGAACGAAAATTTACTTTATTTTATAACTTTAAAAAGTTTGGCATGTTTTTCAGGTGAATTATTAATATTCATATAGTTTTCGGGTTTCAGGTAAGGTGCGGATTGTAAAAATTCTCTTTTGCGGGATCGGGTCGGATTTCGGGTTGATTTAAAGTTCATCTGTCGTACACTGCAAGATTACATAAAAAAATGATTGCAAATTTCCTAAACAATGATGAAAACACCGTTATCTACGTTCATACGATTATTTCAAAAGTTTTAATATTAAAAAGGAGGTCAGTACAGGCATGTTCACAAAATTGAAATGGAGTATTTGTATAATGTTAAAGTGCTATGTATGTACAGAGTAGAATGTTAAATTATTTGTTAAAGCGTTTTCACTTTAAGATTACAATGTAAAATGCTTTATCAATGATTGCGAAATAAATTCTGACACATAAAAATAAATTTTAAAAATATGTTTAGCATTAAAATAGTCCGTTAGCATACAAAAGAAATTTCAAGTACGGTGTAGAAAAAAGTTAGAACATTAATAATTGCTTTTTGAAATAAATTGCAAAAATAGGGTTTTTTTCTTTTTTTTTTTTTTTTTTTTTTTTTTAAGAAAACATGAAACATTGGAAGTTTAACGATTCAAACAGAATATGAGAAAAAGAAAATCTTGGCTATTCCTGTAAAGAAATGAATATTTTTTTATCATACTAAATCAAGAAATTACTCCGTAAAAGTTATCAGTTTAGAATATTTTCACTGTCGTTATTTTTAGAAATACATAAATATTTCTCATAGATCAAAACATTTTGACTTGTTATATTAAAGTAATTTTTCTTCCATTGTATTTTTAAACAAGAACGAAAAATCATGCGGTACGCATTGATTATTAACACTTTCCAAATGTACGGAACTGTTGTTTCGTATAACTTTCGATGCTTTTTGCCTACGTAATCCCAGAACGGACAGACAGTAGTTCTGAAAGGCAGATAATTAACCTTGGAACAATACCTTGATTTTTTTTATTTATTAATGATACATGTAGGTATTTTGTATTCCTTAATAAATATACTCTCATCCTAACGGCATAATATCACAATCAAAACACACAACAGCACTCATCAGCATACCCTTAGTTTTGATTGTCACTAAAGTTAACTATACTGGGTGGAAGCGGTGTGTGCCAGAGAGTACTCATAAAGGAAAAAAAAAAGAGTGGGGCGCTCCTGTACCCCAGGTAGTCTTAAAGGTTTAAGGTAAACAGAAACGTTTTCACACAAATACGTCTGTTCTTACAAATTTATTTTTTTATTGTGTTTTCGACGATAAAAGTGCACAAGTAGGTTACATTATTTGAAATAGTTTCCACAATAGTGGTAATATTCATTTGAAGAAGATATACTGCGAATGGAAAAATTTGCAAATAAAATATACAGTGTAATGTTTATATAAGAAAACGAGTTTATTCAGTTCGTTGTTAAAACACAAACATTGCAATTTCACATTCGGAGAGAATTGTTATTTTAACTGTGAAGATAAATTTACTTTGCAGTGGAATTCGCTTAAGCATGACGAGATCTAATGAACTCATACAAAATTTAAAAATCTTAATTAAAAAGTTATTTACTTTAGGGATACTTCAAAAAACATGTATTTCACGGACCATTTTATTCAAAAAATATCTAAAATCAAATATTAATTATCCTTTTTAGGTAGTAAATACAGTTATTTGATGTATTATAGTACCCAAAACTGTTTATGTAAGTCATGTGAAAGGAAACTAATAACATTTTAAATAGTTTTGTAAATCGTAAATAATAGGCGATTCTCATTAAAAGTTTGCTGTAAACAACGTTCTTTAGCCTAAACATGTGAGCGGATTGGTACCAAATTGGGAATGCGTCTTGCGAAATTTAGGGACATTTTTATTCAATAACGACTAATAATTTTGAGGAGTGATATTTGATATACATAATAGGCGGGTAATCCTTGAAGTGATTAGTCAATCGTTACAATAAAATTCAGTGGTCGATATTGAATGAAAAAGCCCCTATATTTGGAAATACTGGTGATGCATTCACTGAGAGAGAGAAAAAAATTATATATATATATATATACCACCTTCATCTAGAATGAATAAGTGGCCATTTTCTACATCCCTTAACTAAAAATATAGATTTCCGAGCTATGCGCATAAGGCACGCCAATAAACTGAATAGATGAAATGATCGAGAATTTCTAGTCTACACATTTCTAGATGGCGAAACAATATTTTGAATATTCTGAATCATTTGTATGGCGAGAAATTCTCGCTTGGTTATCTAGAATTGGGTCATGAACCAAGATTATAGTTGCTGAAACCCGCCTCTTGTGTTCGCATTTATTTGGAGATATTTTCAAATAGGTTTGACCTCGATAATATAGACAAACTCTCTAGAATTCCAAAAGGGGTTTCTAGAACTCGCTTTCAAAGGGAACTAGAATTTATAAGGATGACATGGAACACAATTCAAATTCTAGGTGTTAGTTTCAGAATTTTTTCTGTGTTCAATAATGAAAAAATAAATAGATAAATAAATTTTAAAATTTTAAATGCTCTAAAGTGTTTATTTGGTGTGCTTTGTAAGATAATGAAAATATAATAAATGAAAATACTCAATTAATAATAACAACAACAACAATAATAATATTTTTAAGTAAATTGCAGTGTAAAGTTTGATATTTTTTATTTTACCAACTATGTGAAAAATACCAGAGCCGGGAATCGAACCCGGGCACCTCCGCTTAACGCACGGATGCTCTACCACTGAGCTACCCTGGCTGACAACCAGCTAGGCATTTCTCACATCTTCTAGCTGGTTGTCAGCCAGGGTAGCTCAGTGGTAGAGCATCCGTGCGTTAAGCGGAGGTGCCCGGGTTCGATTCCCGGCTCTGGTATTTTTCACATAGTTGGTAAAATAAAAAATATCAAACTTTACACTGCAATTTACTTAAAAATGAATATTCACGTTTGATGAATTCCTGTTTAAAATATATCTAACAATAATAATAATAATAATTAAGTTTTTATTATTATTATTATTATTATTATCATTATCATTACCTTTTTTTTTTTTTTTTTTTTTTTTTTTCACTTTTTTAGCGCAACTCATTATTAAATCAAAGAAAATTACTCTTCAAATAATGTGGTGGGAGAATAAGCAGACTTAATTAGAAATGGTTCCCTATCTGTATTTCCTCAACCGGCAAGACATGATTAACCGACTCAAAATACTTTTATAATTCTTTTATATGTAATTATATAAACTTATTGTCTACAAAAATATTCCATTAAGCAGGTGTAATAATATTTATATTGAAGTAAATGAGCCCTTTTTTTTTTTTTTTTTTTTTTTTTTTCAAGCTGTATAAATTTTGGTTTATTTTCTCTCTATTTCGGTATCAAAAAATCAAATAGTAAAAAATCAAATAGTTTTTATGTTCAATTTCAATTTTCGTCTTTTCAGAAAAATATCAGTTTTTGAGTTATATCAGTTTTGAAATATATGTGTGATGTAATTATGCAGAATGTTCAAAAAGCGTGATTTCAGTTTTAATTTCTTGAATATTAATCTTAGATATATAGTATAAATCATAAAACTTCCCCGAGTTCCAACCAAACAATAATAATAATAATAATAATAACGATAATAAATAAATAAAATAAAGTTTAGAACTGTACCCCATAGAAAAAAAAAAATCATTTGAATACAATATTCCTCATACCCTGATAAAACGATGTACAATATATTAGTGTTATAAGACAAAACTTTTTCGTTGTATGACAAGACAAAAAATCAAGTTGTCATATCGTATTTTAGAGGTCGCATGCATATTACGAATGAAAATAATAAAAACGTAAATAAGTGAAAACATGTGCATTTATATATGCGACTAATAATATAAACAGGTATGTTAATGCACATTTCTCAGACGTTCTGTAATACAGTGGCTAAACTATTTTTACATCATTTTAATAAGATATGAGACACACGATATTCAGTGGATTTTTTATCTTATTTTTATTTATTTGTTTGTTTACTAATTTATTTGTATGAGCAATGCAGAAAATTTTTAATTTTATAATATTTTATGTTTTTTTTTTTTTTTTTTTTTTTTTTTTGTCGTTTTTTTTAATAGTGTTTTTTTTTTTTTTTTTTTTTTAACACATCTTGAAATTAAATCCGATGAAAATTTTAATGGACATTTTTTTAAATACAGTACATTGTTTTATACATCTTTTTAATCCATTATATATGTCTAAGATCTAAGTTAAAGTTCTCTCGGCTGTTAAGGGGAAATATTCACATGCTAGTAAGTTAACTTATCCGAGAGCGCCCTCTGGATTCTTTCTGCTGTGGGCGGGGATGTTATAGTGACAAATTGTTGTTCCCCTAGGGGTACACGTTCAGGGGTACACGCACACTGTCAGGGAAAGAAAAACACGTTAGGGGACTGTACGATATGTACAAAAAGATAAAATTGCAGATTTGTAGAAATTCACGAAAGTCTGTGAGTTCAGTTTTACAGGGAAAATGCTCAATTTCCTACATTTAATAAACAGAGAATCAAACAAACACGAATATTTTTTGGAAAAATCGCTTCCAAAGTAGTAATTATAAAATAACAATAAAATGAATGCTGATTTCATTTTTTTTAAGTTCTTCTCCTGATTTTTAAAAATTAGTGTATTTATTTATTATTACTACTATTGCGATTTTATTAATACTGTTAAATTAATCAGATCCATTTAAAATTACACTTCGATTTGAAAACATATCGTGTAATACATAATTTATTTGAGGTTGAAGGATTATACATATATATAAATTGATTGATTACCCTCTCATATTCACCATAATGAGAAATACAGGTCTGCAACCAAAAAATTGTTAAGGAATTTTTGTTGTTGTTTTTTATAGATTTTTACCCACTAAAACCAAATCAGCAGGGAAAAAAAAATGCATTGCATGTATTTTTTTTTTTTAAATATATAAATAAACAGAACTTTCTTCTATATTCCACAGAAGAAATTATTAAATTCGTAAAAAATTTTGACTTCTAGCTTTGATGGACTAATACGTTCTGAGAGATCCAGAACACGATTTGAACATTTTTAGAAAATGTCCGTTTATGTGAGTGGGATAAAAAAAAAAATTGTGACGACTGTGTCTCAAGAAGTGCAGCACTGAATTACATATAAATTTATATGTAGATGAACTTTGATATACACTAGTGCCTATTAACTTTTGGTATGAATATCTAAACAGGTAGTTCTGATATACAGCGATTTCTGCAATTTAAGGGAAGGCTATGACTCAGATTTTATAGCGTATAATCAAATAAAACTTGATATATGAGAAGACCATTATCATGATTCAATTTTATTCATTTCGACCAGTAGGTGGCTCTGCTACATTACAATTTTCTCGGAGAACGGAAAGGCTATATCATAACTTCTATGATATATAATTATGCGAAACTTGACATATGAGGTAACCGTTATAAAAACACATTTTTTAAGATGCTATTTATAGAGAATAAAACTGTCTTTTTTTTTTTTTTTTTTTTTTGTATATTTAGTGTTAGTTTTATCTAAGATGAAAATCGTCTGCATTCATCATGGTAGATAATTTTAATAAATAATAGTTGTAATTAATTACACTGCTCGGCATGAAAATTGCCTCTGACACCACTTAAACCTATTCTTGTGTAAAATTACCTCCTGAATCCGAATAGGACGCCCATTTTGCCATATAACTCACTGATTTTTTAAGAATGGCTCCTATTTTTATCATTTTTCGATGATTTTACGGATATAAATTTTATTTTTAGGAGAGGGAGGATTATTTAAAAATCCTCTGAGGGACTACAGAGTTGGAAAATTCTAAAGCATGGACATTTGCGGCAAGGGATTTTTTTTTTTTTTTTTTTTTTGGGGGGGGGGGGGATTTGCCACTGAAATTATGCATTACATATCTTATACATTTTTAATCTGTTATTAATGTTATTTTTTAAACTTTATATATTTTTTATTTTTGGGTGTTGAATTAATTATTTTTCATTTCTTCAAATCAAATTCATGGTCATAAAATTGTCGAACAGGGAAAGAAATTGAGGGAGAGGGTGGTGTATCTAGAAAACGGTAGGTGATTGGGCAAAATGGGAGTCCTATTTGGATTCAGCAGGTCATTTTACATGAGAATCAGCAAGAATAGTGTCAGCTCGGTTTTTTTTTTTTTTTTTTTGCAGAGCAGTGTTATTTGCATTTAGGGAATTTGTAAAGAAATATAAAAGAAAGTCTTGTGATGGGCTTAACATACTAGTTACTACTCACATGCATACACACGCACATGCATCACCGTAAAAATACTAAAAATTGACTCAGGTCAATTTAATATACTTAATTTATCCTACTGCATTACCATTTTATTTTCAATTAAAATAAATAAATATATAATAATAATAATACGAAGAAATTAAGTAAATAAAAATCTGGTGTGAAGCAACCACTCGACTTTCATTACCCACTGTTTCACATATTATATGCATTTTTTACTTCCATTATTCAACTACCGTAGATAATGGAAGTATTATATTCGGTCCAAAAATTCGATGTCGTGTTTTCACCTGATTTACACGTTTTAAAGCCTCCTGAATCCAAAAAAGTAGTTTTCAGCAATTGGCTAGTGTGTATGTATGTGTGTATGTATGGAATCTTCTGACTATCATATCTCCGAAACTAATAAAAATAGAACTACGAAACTTCCCACCTGATACAGGTCTGGTGTACAAATGAATTTTCCAAATTTTGGTGAAAATTGGAAAAGCGGAAGTGGGTCATTGGAAACCTGAAATGGGACCGTAAGTCCGTATCTCAAAACGGCTCTAACGATTTTCTTCAAAGTTGCTGCATAAATATGCACTCTATTAGATGCCCTTCCGAATGATATAGTTGGTTAGTTCTGGAAAATTGATAGGCGTCCTATATGTATAAATAGCTCAATTTCAGGTCTCGCAAGTGTGTTCCTTTAAAACTTTTTTTCAAATTCGCCATATTAACTCCCTTTTAAATATCCTTTTGTATGTAATTATTGTCTTGAGGTAAATAATTGAGTATACTAAGTTTTAGTAAAAGTTAGTATCTCAAAAATGGCTCTAACGATTTTCTTGAAATTTGTTTCATTAATCCATTTTAGATACCCTTTCTCATTTCTTTATTTGTCTTTATACGTGTATCAAGTTATTGACAGAAAAAAAATAATTACATACAAAAGGATATTTAAAAGAGAGTTAATGTGGTGAATTGAAAAAAAAAAAAAAAAAAAATCCGTACAGCCGTTTTTAATAAAACGCACTTGCAAGACCAGAAATTGAGCTATTTATATAAAGCGCCTATCAATTTTCGTAAGATAACCAAATATATCATTCGAAAAGACATCTAATAGAATGTATGTAAAAAATTTGTAGAAAATCGTTACAGCCGTTTTTTGAGATACGGACTTATGGTCCCACTTCCGGCTTCCGTTGTTCCACTTCCGCTTTTCCAGTTTTCTCTGAAATTTGGAAAATTCATCTGTACACCAGTTCTGTCTTAATTCTGAAGTTTCATAGTTCTATCTTTATTAGTTTCGGAGAAATGATAGTCAGAAGATTCCCCATGCACACACACACACTAACCAATTGCCGAAAACTGCTTTTTTGGACTCAGGAGACCTTAAAACTTGCAAATCAGGTAAAAACTCGACTTCAAGGTTTTGGACCGAGTACAGTACTTCCTTTACCTACTGTAGTCAGGTAATGGAAGTAAAAAATAAGTAGCGTATTACTCGTTTCTAAGATCAGCAGATAATTGAAATAAAAGATTAAATTTTAGAAAAATGAAACATAAAAGGTAATATTTAAAATTGAAAACAAAATAAAATTAAATAAAGAAAAAAAAGAAAAAAAAATCAAATTCGAAATTCGAAAATATTTTAATGAAGTGCGCATCTTCAGGTTCCCAACTACTTCTCTGCCAAGTTTTGTAGCTCTGCGATTAATAATCTGAGAATCAGAGCGCAGACAGACACTCAGATACTTTCTCTAGTGTCAGTGTGTCTATTGTCAGCATATCTCTAGAACAAATAGTAGCAGAAAGTGCAATCTCGGTATTCTACACTAAAATTTTCGTTGTGATCAAGGAAATGGTTCATGTACAAGGACATGAAAAAGAATTCAAATACATTACGTCTATAGTCGAAATTTTTGTTAGGTGCAGTTTAACATCTAAAGGTAACAACTAAGGTATTAATTTTTATACGCATAAAAGAATGTTTGGTGTAGAATATGGTATGAAATCAGTCACCATTGGCTTACAGTAGAGTGACGAAATGATGTCCTCGAAATTCGAGGACGTCATTAAAAAATTTTTACAATTACAGGGGTTGAGGACATGGTAACTCTCTACAGAATTACATCTCAAATAAAACTGCTCCTAAATTTTTAAAAGTATATCCATATACACTACTTGTTGCTTGTTGTCTTACCTCTTCTTCTGCAATCTATGTCTATTGTATTAAAAAGCGGGATAAGAAAAAGTCGTGTGAGTGACACACCAGATTATCATTATTATGTTTATGCGTTATCCTTAATTCATTTCCAGATTTTTCTTACCTATCGTTAACGGTATAATTAAACATATCGATTTTTTTGTTTTGCAGTTGATTCAAAGTTTAAATTTTAATTTTTAGATATCTGTTTGTTAAAAGAAAGTGCAAATGACCTTCAATTCAAACTATATTAGAAATATTTATTTTTCAATGTTTACAGCTTACTATGCTGTTAAATACAAACGGCTAATTATTAAAATGTATGATTACTCCTTATTAATTATTACTTATATGTATTTGTGCGTGTGTATGTGTATATATATATATATATATATATATATATATTGGTTTTAATTTATACTACTTATCTGTGTGAACTGATTTTAATCAGAGTCCCCCCTTTAACTTCTGTTGTCATAGCCATGCGTAAAATAGGTACGACTGCAAGTTTTAAAATAAAAACAGTCTTTTAACTTAATAAATTAATTAATTATAATTTTGAAACTTATAATTTCTTACTTCATCTTTTCTTTTAATTGGTTTAGCAAATTTTAGTTTATTGTTTTACGAAAATTTTACATATTATGAAGTTTTAGTTTATTGTGACTTTTTTTTTACCTTTTTAACACTTTCCAACAATTCTGTCTGTCAGTCTGTCTGTCCGCGCTCTAACTACCGTAAATATTTATGGAATTTTTTGAAACTGATATATGTTATTCAAGTTCACTATCGGATGTTTCCTATTGAAAATGGAGTTTATACATCTACTGGTTTGTGTACAGAGACAACCGAAAGTATTTCAAAGCATTGTGTTCTATTAGAGGTATTTCTATAAACCATATTTTCATACTTTTACTGTATATATGTTTTAATGAAATTGAAATGTGTTATTCAAGTTCACTATTGGATGTTTCCTGTTTAAAATGGAGTAAATACCACCATTGGTTTATGTACAGGAACACACAAATGTATTCCAAAGCATTGCGCTCTATGAGACATATTTCTATAAATCAAATTTTAATAGCTTTATTTCTCACGAAATTTTAGGGAATTGAAACATGTTATTCATATGCACAAAAGAATGCTTCGCATAGAATATAGCATGATTAGCATTAGATTTACAGGGTGACAGAAAAATATTAAGTTATATTAAGAGCTATTAATAAAAATTCAGTGAAATTGCACTTTCATTTACATTAATTTTAACACTTTCTTATAATTTTAGTGGGAATATGATTTCAATTTGTGTATCGGTCTGTCCGATTGTCTACCTTTCTATCTGTTTGTCTCCGGCTCCTAGCGTCCGTAAATATTTTGGGAATTTTTAAAACATGATACAATCAAGTTCACTATGGAATGTTCCCTAAATAAGATTACATTGTTTACAGGGACAACAATAACAAAAAAGAAAAAAATCCAATGCATTAAGTTTTAGGACAGAATCTTTTAAAAGTTATATTTAAAGAACCATAAAAACATTGATATGTATTGTTAATATTCTAAAATAATGTTTTGAATAGAATATGATGTGATTAACTTTCAGATTTACAGGGATACACTAAAATATTCAGAGAGATTAAAAGCTGTAATTATTACCTAACGGCTGCATTTTCTTTTGCATTAAGCCTTTTTTTAACACTTTCCAAAATGCCTAAGAATAATTTTAAAATCAATCACTCTCTCTGTGTATTTTCAGTGCTTCTGTCTGTTGTGTGATAACCTAGGCAAAGAATATTAAAAGTTATTCGATACATACAGAATGAAATTTATTAATCAATGCGTACTGCATGCTTTTTCTTTCTTGTTTTTTCTATTGTTTTATCACCATTTTTTAAAAATATTTTATTATAAGTAAATATGTTAACAAATTACTATTTTATTTTTATTAGCTGCAAGGCCAAAAAAAAAAAAAAAAAAAAAAAAAAAGCAAAATTATATAGTTATAAATCTGCTACTATAAAATATGTTTCTCTGGTGTAAAATATAAAATAATATTTATATAAAATAAAAATTAATTTTTAATATCTAAATAGTTGAAATTTAAAGTAAATCAAATATATTAAACAGATCTATACACAAACAGGTTTTACTACAATATCTTCAGAGAGTTATTTTAAAAAATATTTTAGTTGAACACAAAAAATATTCCTCTTTTTCTCTGCGACATCTGGGCCCACCAGCGGCCGAGCAGTTCTGCGCTCAAAGCTGGTAGATGGGAGGTGCCGGGTTTGATACCAGGTCGCGCTCATCGACCTAGCCGTTCGGAGTTTTCCGTGGTTTCCTCCGAAACTCGCGTAAATACGGGCTAGGACCCCTTAGAAAGACCCCCACGGAGGGCATTCCCCCTCTAGGCCTAGGACACATCAGGAGTCAATCGGCCTTAAATCCTACAACAACTCTGCGACATCTGTATGTTTTCAAATTACTAATTTGACCATAGTCCCCTACCAAACGACTTCCGCAGCGTGAAGGGAAACCATTATCTCACTCCTCTCGTAGTGTGAAGTGATTTATCAAGCTGTCAGATTAGGAGCTTCGTTTTGCTGTGAATATTTCTTTTCCAGTTTTGATACAATTTTAATTTGTACCGATAATCAATTTAATTTCCATTAAAGAAAATTACTGTTTATTTTAATCAAAACTACATACATTAGAGAAAAGGTCCATGTTCTAAAAATTTCTCTATGATAATTTAAACAATATTTACTATACGATTAAAATGGCATATGTTATTAGATAGGCTTTTTTCGACCATTGATTAATAATTAAAAAATTACAATTAACTCTATAAAAATTTTAATAAAAGAAACATCTGAGCCTTGAGTTTACCCATACAATGCAAAAAAAACGAAGCCAAAATATAAATAATTGTACTTGCTAGAAGGTGAAATTTATTCCCTATAGAATAACATGGGGACGAATAGTTTCGTTTTCAGGTGATAATGTCGCCTTAAAGCCGAGATTAAATTTTGTCAATACCTGCATATAGTATATACAGTTAATGAATTTCAAAAATATATTTCATACATTTATATTCTTACTAAATCCACAATTTTACGAACTTTCGAACCACAGGGAAAATAATTAATAAAAAACGAAAATACTATTCATCTTCGCAAATTTCCATGCATATGTAATTTATATCTCTCAAAAATCTAACTCATTCAGATGTATTTCTAAGGCGGCGTAAATACGAAATTAAATCTTTATGGCCGCAGGATTAATGTTCCCGTCTTTCACGTTCAGTATAGCGCTAAATGGACCGAACACAATTTCGATGTATAAGCCGATAAACAGCATGGACCATTTAGTAGAAATTACGAAGCAATATCATTTATCAAGGAAACAACAATGCAAATTTAGCGACAACTACACTGCTTAAAAAAAAAAAAAAAAAAAAAAAAATGTATTTTTCGTGATATTAAATAAATAAATAAACTAGTGGATCTGCAGATCAGTAGCCTCAAAGTCCAATTTTAATCACTCATTATTCAACAGATAATTTTTTTATATTTTCCGTATTATATATATGTATGATTGATTCACTACATAAACAGATTCGTTTCTGAAGGGGCTGCAGTCCACCTCAACTCCCCTCCCCCCCCCCCTGTATCTCTATAATTTCATTATGTTGAATGCAGCATAAACGCGTTAAAATGCGCTTAGATGAAAATTTAATCATAAGCTCTAATGTCACATTTTTTTTTTATGCCTCTGTAAACGAACTATAAACATTTATACACCAATAAAAACTTTTCAATTTATTCTATGTTTTTCATGCATAATTGTTCGAAATTTGATAAAATTTGGATGATGACGTAATATTGGTGATAGAACACATTTATAAGGTCTTGTATATTAATTATGAAGCCTAAGCACACATATTTTCTGTAGAAAACATGAGTAACCCGTTAATACCTAGCGTCCCTTTTTTCGGGTGGTTTGAAAATTGTGCTTCAATTTTACTTAAATAAACATTTCAATTTCAAAATTGAACTAATCTATTCTTATGCTTAACGAAAGCTAATATCGTTATAATTGTTTTACTAATTATAACAGTTATATAATTTTACAAATTTATTTAGTACAAATTTATCGTCCTTAAAAAGGGACGCTAGACATTATAAGGTTAAGCATTTCAATAATGCAAGCTAATTCGTTTTGTTTAATGGAGAAAAACTACATTAAAATTCGTGTATATGAAATTTTCCCCATAGGCCATAATGATAAGAAAAACCTTGGTGTGTCCCTGTACACGATCCACAAATAATATAGACGTCAATAATTATACAACTATTTCTATACGGAGCCTAAATGTGTTACTAATTTGAAGGTCAATCGGGGGATTTTTGCTGCCTCTATTGCGGTATATACAAATTATATTAGGCTATAATGATAATAAAAACTTCTGTGCGTCTCTGAATACGAACTAAAAATACAATACACACCGAAAACTATACATATATTTCTGTGTAGCTCATGAACATGTGTACCAAATTACAAGTCAATAGGTTAATTTTTCCGGCCGCTATCATGAGACAGACAGACGTATAAATAGACAGACAGAACTCAAAATGTTTTTGAGTCTTCACACGGAGGCCTCCACTGATGTTTTGGCAATAAAATGTAAAAATTCTCATCCATAAAACATTTACGAAAATATGTTTTTATAGCATTTCAAAGCAAACAGAACATCACTCAAATAAGCAAAGTATTGATGTAAAACTCTCTATAGCCGACGTTGGCTAGCTGATGTTGATGATTTCTGTGCCGCAAACATTTTATCTAGGTAATTGATTATTATGAAATGGGATAAGTTTGAAATTATTTAAGCATTTAAAAAATTTTAAAACTCGAAGAAAACATTAAATGAGATTTGTTTAAGGAAATTTGAATTAGAAATCAATTTGAAAAACCCACATTCCTGATAATCTTCTTACTTATAAATTCTTAGAACTTAATCGAAATAAGACCCCTTATTTTTTCTGCTTAAAATATCAATTTTTTAATACTACATTTTACAGTGGGCAATAACTAATCTCGCTGATCGACACAGCTCCTGTTATTCTATGAGAAAAAAAAAAATTCTACAATTACTGATTCCGTACGTGTTTTTATTTTTATTTCCGTTTTAACATTTAGAATTCGCAATCGTTAAATTAATACTTGTTTTTCAAAAATCATCATCATCATTATTATTATTATTATTATTATTTAAATGTTTTATTTTTAAGTTTAAAAGAATGAAAAATGAACCAAGTGTATTTTTTCACAATTTTCAGCCTTAAAAAAAAAAAAAAAAAAAAAAAAAAAAGAGTGAGAGAGAGAGAGAAAAAGGATTTTGGAAAACGATTGTTAAATTAATGGTTGTGAATTCTCTGAATATGAAAACAGAATTAGAAAAAATATATCAGTTAATTAAAAACTGTGGAAACAATCTTCCCCATAGAATAACATGGGCTGTTAGGTAAAGCTTTTCAATTTGAGTGAAAAGCTTTACCTGTAAAAGTTTCTGCAGTTTTCTAGCTCATGTAAGAAGTACTGTGTATGAATACACTTTAGAAACCGTGATTTTGACATTTATTTCTGTGAAAGGGGTCTACTGCTACCCTAAAAACACCCCCCCCCCTCCCTTTCTCAAAGACACTCATGATTAAAGTATCAACATTTATTTTTTAAAAAGAAGAAGAACGTTATTAAATTTAAACTTTATTTCAAATTACTCAGACATTTTTTATACACACTATTCCTCGAAGCTTAACAATCTCAGTCATAATTTCCATGTGGAACAATTATTTGATCTTCAAAATACAGAATTAGAATTTCCTGCAATTACTTGTTTTTAAGTTATGCTGATAAGAAATATACACACATATCACCCACTAAAAACTTGATTTTTGTATACAGGGAAGCTTAAAACGTATGTTTATAGCAAAAAATCTACATTGAAAATTGGACTTCAAACATTTTTTTGCCTATTATATGTGGGTATGATCGCTTCTCAGGAAATTTACTGTATTTGAAAATTTAGTGAAACACTTCTATCAATTACATTCAGCAAAAAAAAAAAAAAAAAAAAAAAAAAATAATAATAATAATATATTCGCTTAATTTTGGAATTAAATAAATAAATCACGTACACACCGCATAATTTAGTTAAATAATTTAAAGGAAATATGTGCGAAAAGAGTCGTACAAAAAAAAAAAAAAAAAAAAAAAAATGTGAGCATGAGTGCGTTGTTACTTTATTTCTGCACTCATATATTTTTATTTTCGTCTGTTTAAGGCCTATACTTAATTGCTTCGCTCCAAAACAACAGCAACTATTTAACAACAACAACAACAATATATATATAATGTTCGATTACAAATTAGGATTATTATTAATGTTACATATTTCGGAAATGCAGTATAATTTGGAGGGTAAAAAAAAAAAGAAGAAGAAAAACGGCAATATTACTGATATGCTTTATATATTATTCTAATGTGATTGTTAGTTTCACAATATTCTACAATATTAAAAAAAGAATACTATATGAATTAAATTCTGCAGAAATTTCTAGAATGGGATAATTTTGATTTTGTTGCTTTTTAATTATTGCTATTTATTTATTTTCAGAATAAAAGGATATATAAATCTGTACTGATAAGTATAAAGGATTTAAGTCCAAAAATGTCGATTTTGAGTTAAGTACATAGTCAGACTCAGAAAAAAATTCTCTATCGATTGGTATAAAGGATTTTATTCTATGTCATTTAGTCTTTGAGAAAATCCATTGGTAAAAAAAGGACCAATTTAGAAATTTACCATTCATGTATGGTATAAAATATTTAATTCAATTTTTCCCGTTATTAAATGAAGGTTGACAACCACTGAATGGTATAAAGGGTAAAAATCAACGAAATACCTTTTCCCTAATCCATTCTTCTGATTTGTTTTTAGCTAGTTAAACTTTATTTTTCGTCTCCTGAAAAATCAAGAATATGGACTTAAATCCTTTATACTTATCACTACAGATATATTAACTGATAAATGTTTTCAGTACATAACAAATATCATACATATCTCTTAAAATTAAAAAACTTCAATGCTATATTACGTATGCTAATCTAACAGCAGTGGCCGAGTTCTATCCACACCTGGTCACCTAGTGTAATTAATTTGTTTTAATCATTATATCAATACCTCCGTTAATTCAACAAAACATCATTAAAATTGTGATGCATAAATTAAGTAATTGTACTCTCTTACTGTAAAACCGAATTATAGTAAACAATTTTTTCGCACCTCCCGTCTATCTGCTTTTAAAGCAGAAGCTCTAGTTAATGTATGATGTTTTGGTTTTTTACACCAAATCTAATTGAATAGACTTGTTCCAGTTAACCGAAAAATAACAGCACAACATATAAGGGAAATTAAGATTAAAAACTATTAAAAGTTTACAATTAGAAAACATTGCACGTGTATATATAATATATAAAATGTAATAAATCACTTTAAAACACGTAGATAAAATATTTTTTTTATTAAAAAACGACACAAAGCTTTTCGCCATTATAACAATAGCATCATCAGGTGTAATTGCGTTACATAGAACCAGCAATATATGAACAAGAGAAGTTCAAACGGTTTAAAGTTACGGTTACAATTTTAAAAAAATTTAAAGTTACGGTTACAAAAGAATTTTTTTTCATTTCAATATCATTTTCAGTATTTTTTTTTTTTTTTTTAATGATGCTATTGTTATAATGGCGAAAAGCTTTGTGTCGTTTTTAATAAAAAAATATTTTATCTACGTCTTTTAAAGTGGTTTGTTACTTTTTATATATAAGGGAAAACTTGTATTATGAACTAGCCGTTCAAATGTTTGACTTTCTTTTCGAAAATATATACAAACCACGAAAAAAAAAAAAAAAAAAAAAAAAAAAATCGGTGTTAAACAATATACACTGCATTTGTAATTTTATACATATTTTAACAATTATTTTAGTAACAGACTAAGTTTACTTTAAAAATATAAAATAAAAATTTGTAGTTAAAGAATTATTTATAGTTAAATAATAAATAATAAGTCTTATAATGTCAAAATTATACATCAATAATCAGTTCTGAGTATTTATGTTCGTAATTATTTTAAAATGAATAAATTGTAAGCCTAGAAAATGTTTTCAATTGAAATGATACTATAAGCGAACTTTAACGAATATTCCGAAGTTTAATTAATGAAAGTTTACAATTAATCTTCTAATGATTTGCGTTTTGATTAGTTCTAAATGATGAAAATTAGAAATTCTTTGAAGAATTAAATCTACTGAGAAATAGGATATTTGCATTATTTTTAATGATAGAGGAACTCATTTTCTTTACGATTTTTAATGGTACAGAATTAAAAATTTTGTTAAAGTTCTTTTTAACATAATGAATAAGTAAATAAAATTTCAAATCCAATTTCAGGCATTTGCATTTCTGGTATCTACTCCCAAAAGGTTTTTCTGTTATTTAATAATTCATTAGTCTTAGGATTTAATTATAAGTTTCATTAAAATAGTTTAGTAATCGATACTTATTAAATTAATCAATCCATTGAAAAAGTATTAATTCATTATTTAATTCAAGTATAAAATAAATGATTTGTTTTCGTAACACAATAAAAAATATTCATTAAAAAAGATAATTGAAAATCGAGGCTATTCCTTTATGAATACATACATTATCGGAATGTACACATTGCTTAATACTTTGAAAGATAAACTGATAAATGAAAAATATTAATTACTTAAACAAACATATCGTAATTCGAAATATTTGAGTGAAATACTTTTAAATACATGGAATTATATCCCAACTAATTGGCATAGGTGGACTCGGAGACTAAAATGTTCTAACCACTCGGATACCTTCATTCCGCTTCGATACATTTACCTTATACAATTTACTGATTAATTTTATTAGGGTCAGTTTCACATTTTAATTATCATGCAAACCCACACTATTTCCAATGCAATAATGCAAGTTTATGTAAAATATTGCCCTTTGTTAAGAAAGTTGTAAATCTTGAATAACTCACAAAATTTTCAAGGTAGAATGTTCGTAGTTAAAGATATCGATGCCAGTATAATAAATGATATTTTAAAATTGGTCTGACATTTTTACGATGCAAATAATTGTCATAATACATATTTATGCGAAATTTCACCTTATTCTCCCATGCTGAGAAAAATCTTAAATTTCGAATAATTTATGAGGTTTTTAAAGTAGTATGTTCATAGTCCCTGATGTTCATGCCAGTTTCCTAAATTGTATTTTAAAATTGGTCCGATATACTCAAGTTGAAAGTTGAAAATAGTCTTCATAAGACACGCTTACCCTATTGTTGCATGTTAAAAAAATCGCAAATTTCGAATCACTTAGGAAATTTTAAATTGCAATATCGAAAACAAATATGTTTTTTCCCAATATCATAAGAGATGTTTTAGAGCTGGTCCGACTTCTCGAAGATCATTTGTTCTTCCAAAAGTGTGTATATAGTCGAACAAACTGATGACTGACTATACTACAGACTGACTAACCTAAAGACTAACGCCCAGCCCATTTTGTGGTTTCCGGATTCCTCACATCCCAAAACGTATAAAATCATCAAAAATTCGAGGTCGAAAATTTTCACAAATACTAAGTTTGCATGATGGAAAATAAAAAACGTATTATCAATTTCGAAATCAATCTGTTTGAAATATTTCGTAAAACAATTTCGAAAATGGCGCAAAAGTTAAAACACTCTCACAAATAGCTAGACGTCTGATGATAATGCCTCTTCGTTAATTTCTAAACTATCAAAATTGCAAAATTGCAACATTTTGTAAAAATTGTAAAGATTTTTTTTTTCGATTTATAATGATGTTTTTGGACAATATGTCTCTGTATTAATATATTGTAGCATATTTTAAATTGATCTAGAATTAAAACTACTATTATTTTTATTACAATTCTTATTTTAAATTCAAAGTTTGATGTTTCTTTGAATATGAAAGAACAAACCGTCACTTAACTATGAAACTAACTTCAAATAAAACTTATGAGTACATAAAAAAAAATAGAGGGTTAAATAACGAGTTTATTAGACAAATTCGCCCAGTTAAAGTAATAATGATAATAATAATAACGGGCGCGGGGAGGTCAGGCAAAGAAAACTATCTGATTATAAAATAAATTCCAAAGTTACTGTTATCCAGTTATAAAAAAATAAGTGTATATCACTGTATGTTTGGGATAATATTATTTTAACAAAATATATAAGTGTAGAAAAATAAGTAATTATGTGATAATGTAGTTACCATTGCGGGCAAAATTAAAATATATTACAAACACAGATAATTTTATGTAGCGTTAAATTATCTTTAATGCCAAACGCACTTCCGAGTTTGATTGCCTGGAAATTTTAGCTAACTTAATCGTAATAAAATTGTTAATGAAAAATCTGATATTCCACTTTGCTGTCAACAGCTTGGAAAAATTTGTTTCATTCGATTAAATAACTTTCTTTCTTTTGGTAAAAAATAAATAAATAAATAAATTGCATTTATAAAATCAATAAATAAATTAAAAACCCCTTCCCTCTTTTTTGTGTTTGTTTCGCTTGTCTCCCGTTTTTTGGTTGTGTTCCCTCCTGTTTGGTTTTTTCATGCTGCTAGCCTATTGGTTATTTGTGTTGCTCCTCCACTATGGGTTTTGCTTTGCCATAGCCTCCTAATCTAGATGCATTCCGCGTGGCTCGGACACTTGGCGGCAGACAGCGCCACCTGGTACAGATTGTGCGACTTCTTTGTTGAACAGCCACAAAAAATTTTTAAAAGTGGGATTTGATATACATAAAAGGCGAATAGAAACAATAAAACGTCGATTATATATATCATATATCACTTCTTAAAATTTTTGGCAGCTGTTGAATAAAAAACTCGCACAATCTGTGCCAGGTGGCGCTGTCTACCGCTTCAACTGTTGCCAAGTTTACGAGCCACGCGGAAGGCATCTAGTTTAGGAGACTATGGCTTTGCTTTCAGTCCTGCCAAATTTAGGGACTTTTTTATTCAATATCAACTACTAATGTTTAATTGTAATGTTTGCCTAATCATATTGAAGATTAATCGTCTATCATGCATATCAAACATCACACCTCAAAGTTAATGGTGATTATTGAATAAAAAGTCCCCAAATTTGGCAACACTAAATCTTGCTTTTGCCTTCAAGATAGTGGCACTTTTTTTTTTTTCCGCCAGCAGAAGAAAGGCCACATCCTTCCAAAATCGGCAATTCTTACATTAATTTTATTGTATGTGAAGAAGTTTTTAAGTTAAATTACTATTTTTTATTATTGTAGTGTTAACAAATTGTGTTCTTTCCTCTTCAGTAAGGAGGTCCACGTATGTGGATTTCTTCTCTTTTCTTCATACAATATAAACTATTAAATATTTTGAAATTTTTGACTAGATTACAGAAAAACTGAATGTTGTTGCTTTAAACAGACACCCATATATAGCAACGCAAAGATTCATTATAATATAGATTCATTCAAATTATATTATATAAATATTCATTCAAGTATAGATATTTTATTTTTCAAATTAAGTTCTCTTTTATCTGGTTTCGCAAAACGACTTCAAGACAGTGTGATCAAAAATGTAAATAATGGACACGCGACGCGCCAGCATTTTTAATTTATACCAGCGCATTATTAGTGTACGCCTTTTTTCTTTCTTTCTTTTCTTTTCTTTCTTTTCTTTTCTTTTTTTTTTTTTTTTTTTTTTTTTTTCCTATACAACTTTATTTTCAGAGTCGTTTTTCCTGATTTGTAATTACGATGAAATAAGAGGAAATTACACTTCAAGAAAAGTAGAATGAAAAAAGGCGGGAAATAACGATGATTCGAAATAAATTAGATATATTGGCGTGTCTGAAGAAATAAATTTTACTAAAGTAAAATTTGTTGTATTGTGGTTTATTATGTCATTTAAAACCATAAAATTTAAACTATGTGACACTTTAATGATGGTGTTGGTGTTGGGGTTAAGGTCGATTGATTGCACTAGGGTCCTAGGCCAAGGATAAGTGGGGACCATTTGGGTCTTTCTAAGAGGTCCTACCCGCATCTAGGTAAGTTTAGGAGAAAAACAAGGGAAAATTGAAACAGCTAAGCCGACGAGCGTGTTTAGGGATTAAGCACAGCTTCTCACATTTATCAGCTATGAGATCAGTACATCCCAGCCCTGTCAATGGTGGGACCATTTTAAAGAAGGGAATCGGTTTGATGTTCTAAACACATGAACCTTAAATTTCTTGCCTCCTAAAATATTAATTTCAGAATTTTTTTTCCCCTGCAATCTGTGATGGTATTGTATGTGTAAAACCCAGAAAGAATATTTATGTAATTATAAATTCCATATGAGGAAATCGTAAAAAACGAGCATTTCAAAGACTTTATTATATAGCACCATCTTTTTGAATATAATGTAATATTAAGCTTAATACCCGAAAAGGATTATTTAATAAATCAAGTTAAAAATAAATTTTCAAAATCTATTACATTTTTTTATAATTTAAAATAAGAAATGTATTTTTTATTTATACAACTAATATTTTTCCTCTGTTTGGCCAAAAGTTCTCATTCAGATTAATGACATTATATTTTTACAAAATCTAATAAATAATAATAATAATAATTTACTTTAATCAAAAAATTGAATTTTAATCATAGCTTAGAACAATAATAAAAAGATGGCAGCACTATACATGAGTAGTAACTTTTTGAAAGCTTTTTCATTTTGTCAATTTACTTACGCAGTGGTTAATCGAGTATATTTTTTATTTAAATTTCGCTGTTGTGTTAACTCACAAATTAAAACAAGTATATTCAGAAGAATAAAATAATAATAATATTAATAATAAAATGAAATAAAATACTTTAATTATTTTCAAATGGCATCCATATCAAAAATATTAGATTGTAATCTAAATTCAAATACAAAAAATTAACAAGAAAAAATAAAAATAAGAAAATATAAATTGTTATGGTCTTCTTACCTATTCATCTTCCATGTTATATATCTTGCAATTACTAATTGTAAAGAGAAGCTATTTGTTTTATTATTATTAATACTCACATCTATCTTTAATATATGTAGCAAAATTTTCAACAATATAACTTATTTACTTTTCTATATTTAATGTGCGGGTATAGTTTTATCGATTTCTAAATGCAAAAACTTTTTTTTTTTTTTTTTTTTTTTTTTTTTTAATACATAAATTCGCCTCAATAGCACTATTAACTTTTTATCCGATTTCAAACAAGAAGAAATTGAAATCTTTGAATGAAGAAAGCAATTTATTAAAATCCTACAAGATGAATCTGATGAATAATTAATATTAATAATGATGATGTCACGGGAATGTATCTTTACAAAACGAGTCATCACATTTAAAAAAGATAATGATATCTACAAATGCTATCTACCTCTATTCTATACTTTATTTAATGAAACACATTAAACAGAGACATATTAAATGAGTTATAGAGGTGAAAATGCTCGCTTGCCGCATATATTAGATATCTAAGTGGTAACAAAAAATGAAAGTGGTACTATTTTTATTTGATCACCCTGTATATGATGTGTACATGCAAATGAATTGTGTAATATAGTCGTATCCTGTAATAATTATAATAAATATATTTGACTTTAAATAAGGGGGGGGGGGGTCGATTTGAAAAAGATAAATGTGATTTAGGTACTGGTATATTATATTGAATAATTTTTTTAATTTAGAGCTTTAGAAAAAACAATTAAATTTTAAAAAAGTACTAACCCAAATATGGATGTATTTGTTAAGTGTAATAATATTAATGAATTTAACTTTCAAAATAAAATAATAATAATAAATCGTAAAGGTATTACTTTTTGTATGGTACAGAGCAAATTTTCAAATGATTGAAATAAATTAAAACATTCTTCAAAGAAATTATTATTATTATTATTAATGTTACAATATTTAAATTATATAACTTATACTATGTACTATATATTTCATTACATTTACTTATAAATAATTTATATTGTATATGTAACAAACTATTAAAATTTCTTCATGATTATTTTTCTTAGTGCAGTTTTAAAATAAATATTAGTCTTAAAATTTTATGTATTAAATTGAAGAATTTAAAGCAGTTGTTTACACTTGAGATATAGGCGTGAGATGTACTCTATATGTAGTCTTTCCTAGACCCACTTGTGGGGTAGGTCTTTCTCCCGAATTCACACGAGTTTCGGAAAAAAACCCTAATGGCTAGATCGACTGGGTTTAGACCCAGAATTGAGAGGAAAGCTTTTCGATTACTGGAGGATCTAGAATATCATGCATTAATCAAAAATTCAAAATGTCAGTTTCATGGACATATGTTATCTAAGTCCGTGGTCACAGGGCCTGATTATCCAAAAGGCTCAAGAAGCACAAGCTTCCCCTCTAAAATTTAAGAGGGGCCCCCATAAGGATTAAAAACATGGTCTTGAATTTTTTGTTTCATATTTTCATACTGAGATTGAATTTTTTCTGAGAAAGGTTACCTAAAACAAGAAAAAACACTCACTATTTCAGGAAAAATCTATTATTTAACCACAAAAATCTGAATGTTCTTAATTAAAAAGTTGTATGGTTTTAATGTTCTGTGTAGAAACCACCCAGATGTATGAAAAAATAAATAAAAATAATAAACGCACACTATTTTTTGGTCTATAGCATTTTGTAACAGGAAAACAAGATTTTCCGAAATGAAAGGGGGCCCCGAAATGATGCTGAGCTTCCCCTAGCTTTAGAGCTTAATCGGGCCCTGCGTGGTCAGTTTCTAAATAAACTGATTTACTGTTTTTAGTGGCGCCCTCTATCGTGAACATTTCAGATAAATATAATAGTCTCTAAATATTTCTTTAGTAATTTCGTGAAATCATTAAAGTGGAAATTAATCAGACAGTAATTTTTAAAGATAATATTCTTATACGTTATATGAAAGTTCTTTCATTTTTCTAATGAGAATATTTTGCTTTAAAAATTACATATGCATATCATAAATCCTTATTTTACTGTCAAAAAGTTTTTTTTTTTTTTTTTTTTTTTAAAGTTAATAACGACACCATAGACGCTTAAAACATAAGAAAAAGTTTAAAAAATCATACAATTCGTTTTTAAATTATATGGTTATTTACATGGCCTAAATTTCTATCTTATTCATAAAACAGCAAAAAGAAAAGAAATTGAAAAGCAACATTATCTTTTAAATGGTACTGAAACCATTTCTTTAAAAAATATTTAGAGAGATAATATAAAAAGTCTCTTCACTTAAATATGTAAAATTTAATGAATAGTCCTAATGTAGATACTAGACTTAAGAATTTATACTATTTAATTTTTACCTATCGTGATTCGTAGTTAAAACAACGCAATAAAAATATCCTTATTTTCATTTATTTTTAATTTAATTTTTATTTTTTAATCTTCTAATAAAAAAAATTATTATGGTATTGATGCAATAAAATTATAATAATCCAAATTTATGATTGTAAAATGGTGTTTTAAAGTTCAAAAATTTAAATTTTCTGAGAAAGATATGTAAAACACATGAGCATTCCGAAGGAAAAATTGCAATGGAAGAAAAGAATGTATCATTTATTGTAAAAATTTAAATTTTTCATTTAATCATAAATCCATTTATTTTTTTATTATACTTATTCGTTTATCTTTATATTTTAACACATAAATTAAATCTCGAAATAACGCTTTTGAAGTCCAAGTTTTATTCCTATGCAGTGCGGTGGCGTCATCTAGTAGAGAAGTATTTAAACAAAAGTATGTTTACAATACCGGTTTGTGAAATTGCGATTTTATAAACAATAATAAATAAATATAACCATAGGCGTAGCGTCGGAGGGGCACGTGCCCCCTCAATCTTTCAGAACCTAAAAAATTTTTAGACTAGGATATATGATAAAGTCAATTAAAAAATAGTCTTATCACACACCGTGAAACAAACAAACAAAAAAAAGACCCAAATAAAAAAGAAATAGCAATTATGAGTTTATGTAATTAAAAAATGTATATGAAGTACCCCATGTGCACGAAAAGCGTCACTTCTCTTCTCTATTCCGTAACTTATCGACCTAAGAGGCAGTTGTATCAGCATTATTGTAGGCTAATCAATGATTTATCGTCATCTTTACATTTTATTTTTTTTTTCAAAATACTGCATTTTTGAATTGTGTAATTTTTCTTTGTGTCCCTGTAAAAAAAACTATAAGTGCTAGATTCACCAAAATCAATAGGATTCGTACTAGGGTGACTTACAATATGCGTACCAACTTTCAGCTCATTCAAACAAAGCGTTTAGCAGTGGCGGATTTAAGGGGGGGGGGACTAGGGGGCTGAAGCCCCCCCCCCCCCAAAGCACTGACATTCACAATTGAATATTGCAATTGTAATTTTTTTATCGGTCTAGAATAACACTTTGAATAACCTTAGCCCCCCCCCCCCCCCCAAAGTCAAGTTCTGGATCCGCCACTGGCGTTTAGACGCTAGCATGTTCACTCACACACATAAGTCATTGTAAAAATAGTGAAAACGGACTCAGGGGACCTCGAAACGTATAGAAACATCAAAATCTCAAATTCGGATTTTTGACATGATTACAATACTTTCCTCACTATAGTGTTCAGAAAGTAATAAGAGAGAGAGAAAAAAAAATAAGAGTCTACTGATCCCAAAGCCGTATAAAATATTAAAATAGTCAGAATTTCATTGGTTTTTTTCTTTACTCAAAATATTTTTTGGCATTTAAAGACGTAAATTAATTCCAAAATTGTAAATTTTTATTTCAAAATTGTAAATTTTTCACCTTTACCCAATCGTTTTTCGGTTTTGATGGGAAATAACACTAAAATTTTAAATATTCTGCATCGTTTCTATCATTATTTTCTGTGTCTGAAATATCCTGAAAAATTAAATTTTTCTCATTGCCGTTTTTAGTTCCCCATCATACTATAGGTATGGGAAACTTAGGTAATTGTGAAAATTTTCGTCCTCGGCTTTTTGACTTTTTTATACGTTTTCAGGTGTGAGGAATCCGAAAATGACAAAATAGTCTGTTTACACGATATCTCACGAACAATTGATCGCAGAGAGCTCAGATCAGTTTTAAAATATTACTTTCGATACTGGCAAGAACCCTATTCATTTGCAACATTCGAATTAAAAAACTTCGTAAGTTATTAGAAATTTACGATTTTCTTAACATGAGAGAATAGGACAAAAATTCACTTAAACGTGCATTAAATGGAAACATTTTACTGTAAAAATGTCAGACCAGTTTTAAAATATCCGTTTTGATGCCGGAACGAACATCAAAAACTATAAATATGCTACTTTGAAAATTTCGCAAGTTATTGGAAATTTACGAATTTCTTAACATGGCAGTAGGGCAAAATTTCACATAAACGTCAATTTTGAGAGATATTTTCTTCGTAAAGATGTCAGACTACTTTTGAAATATTATTTAGGACACTGGCATGAATATTAACGACTATGAATTTTTCAATATAAACAATTCGTAAGTTATTGGAAATTTACGAATTTCTTAACATGGCAGAATAGAGCAAAATTTCACATAAACGTCAATCTTGAGGGATATATTCATCGTAAAGATGTCAAATCACTTTCAAAACATTATTTAGGATACCGACATGAATATCAAAGAGTTTGATTTTTCCAATTTAAAAAAATTCGTAAGTTATTTGGAATTTACGATTTACTTAACATATCAGAATAAGGCAAAATTAAGCATAAACTTCCATTTTGAGGATCGTAAATACATTAGACAACTTCAAAATTACATTTATGATATTTGTTTGAATATGATTGAATACAAATTTTCTAATAGGAAAATTTCGTAAATTATTCGTAATTTACGATTTTATCAACATAGCGAAATGGTAAATTTTTCATATAAGTATGAATTTTGAGGATTATTGCATTGGAAATACTAGCATGAAAACTAAACAATGGAATTGAACCTGAGAAAATAAATTAATACGTTAGAATAAGATAAATATATCGAAGTGAACGGTGGATAGCCTTATAGGCGGGGATTTCATTCTGTCACTGTATCAAGTTTTGGTGAAATTCATTTCTTTTAACATGATTATATGTCTCGCACTAGAAATTTATGAGAACATAAATATGATGGGGAACTGAGCAGAGTCCACATATGCCAACTAGTTTCTTCTTACATTTTTCGAATTCAAAAGTTGGAATATTGACGAAATTTAGAAAATTCATGAATTTTCTGAATGTGAAAATAAAATTTAAAATTATGTATTATTTAATGAGTAATGACAGGGACTTTTCAGGTCTAGATGCCGTAAAATAACATTTGAATTGTAAAGTTTTTGTCCTAATTTCTGAATTCATGAAAACTAAAATTTGTCACTTAAAATTAGATGTTTTCACGATTAATCATTTCTAAGTTGATGTCTACACAGACACTGACACCACATCAATTTATGATTTTTGGATTTCTCATACCTTAAAAATTGTTTAAGAATTGAGATCTAAAATTTTCATAAATATCTAATATTTCCATACTTATAGCATAGAGGAAACTTTAAAAAAAATCTTTATTGGTTTTTCATATATGTGTGCCCCCCCAAAATTTTCGTTCACGCTACGCCTATGAATATAACAATAAATTGTCTTGAGTAACGATGCGTATTTATGTAACGATTAAATACATAAACATTCAATACACATTTTTGTCATTTCATGATCTGTATTTAAATTTATAATTTGTTTAAGTATTCAATGTAATTCAATGTAATTTTTGCCAAAAATTTGGGAAATTCGGCACATTCAAGTATCAATCTAAATAGAAATTGTTTCAATATATGCAAATGCATATATTGAAACGCATATATTGGAATTGTTTCAATTCAATAATCGCAGAGCATTCACGAATGCTTCAAATCAGTATATTAACAAATTTATTATTTTTCTTTTTATATTATTCAATCAAATTTATCAGCCTCAACAAATGAATTAATGAGTATTATTTCTCCTAAAATTTGTTTTTGTAGTTAGCTTTTATTTTGTCAAACAATGAAAAAAGAATAAAATGAAATAAAAACATGCTATTTTGAGAATATTTATATATTCATATAGTATAAATTTAACACTTATTATTATTATTATTATTATTATTATTATTAAGCGATGAATACTTATAAAAAGTGTAATTCTTTTCACACACCTTTTATTTTCTGTCATGCTGCTTAAAAGTGCTTAAAAAAAAAAAAAAAAAAAAAAACTATACTTTTGCCAGCTTTAGTATAGAAACAAAATTAATTTTACATTTGATTTTCAATTAAATACAAAGTAAATATTTCCAGTTATCACAAAAATGTGTTATAATAAATAAATAAATAAAATAAAATAAAATAAAAAAATATGATTAAAAATGAAAACTGAGAAGATCTATTTGTTTCGATTTAAAATTTAACCCCTTTATTTATTTATTCTCTAATTTTAAATTATCCATGTTAATAAATTTTCTATTTTCAGTAAACAAACATACCTCTGATTTGTATAAAATATTCTTGTGGGTTGTAATAGTGTTTACACATTTTACAGACATTAGAATACATATTACATATATTTGTTCAAAAGTATTCCATATAATTCATTTAACTTCATATTTATACACATTAGGGTAGAATACACACACACACACACACACACACACACACATATATATATATATATATATATAATTGTGATTCCAGTGAAATATTTTTAACTCTATTCCTAATGCCACTGAAGCACAAAAAATAAAATAAAAATAAATAAATAAAATACAATTAACTGATTCTCCCTCCTCCTTATGTAAGACACGAGTAAGAGTGAAATAAAAAATCAATTAACAAACACATATACATACATAATGATAATAAAAAAATAAGAAAAAAAAAAGCAGAGAGAAAAAACATTAGACGAGTAGACCTAATTCATTAAGAGATAATTGAATCCACCTAAAAAGTACTACATTTTTTTTTTTTTCCTTTCTTTTTTTCACATTTTTAATGGAGAATGTCATCTTACAAAGAAGCCGTCAAATGAATTTCTAATTGAAAAACAAGGAAAGAGAGAGAGTTAAAATATGCCGACAATTAGTAAAGAAGAAGGAGACTACTTCTTACATGTGTTTTCATTAACGTGGATACTAATTTGGATCATAAAGTTATGGAAGGAGATACCTTTTTTTTTTTTTTTTTAAATCCCAATGGAAATTTCTCTATTCATTTGATATAAAATTTGCTGTCCGATTAGACCCTATATAAACAATCACAATAATTTTGTACATATTATATTAACTTATGGTATTTATTCACATGCATTTTGATCTTCGTCCAAACTTTTAGGAGTTTACAAACGTACCAAGTACAAAACGCAATAATTTAATATCTGACCTATTAATATATGTATTATACGTGAAATTAAAGAGAAAAATAATTTCAGCTCTTCAATTACAATTGTATAGAACAATGGTTCCCAACTTTTGCTGAGCGGCAAGTTAATGAAATTTCGAGCGCTTTAAAAAAATAAATAAATGTTGGCTGTAATGGCCAATACGAAACATTTTTCTATAATATTCAAATTTATACAATAAATTCTTGTTAGCCTCAGTATCATATTTATAAGACATAAGTGCATCCCATTAACATAACCCGCACGATAAAAAAAAAAAAAAGAAAGAAAAAGAAAAAGAAAAAGAAAGAAAAGAAAAAAGACAGAAATATTTCTAAAACTTTCATAAAAATAAGTGTAGCGGTGACAGCCCCTTATTCCCTTATTCCCCCTTATACCCGTTAATTCAAACAAACAATATGGGCGTAGTTTTTGACAATAAACATATTTTATATCAGGTTTGGTTGGATTCTGTCTAATGGATTTTGAAATTTAATTTACAAAAGACCACAACACACAACTTATCTTATTGGATAATATATATGACAGTGGTCGTACTCTCCGCCTTTAATTTTTAAGACACTCTCAGGGGTAAGAAAATTTCACGTTTTTTGCCACCAATAATTTCATGCAGAAATGCTTGAGATATATCTAACGTGTCATGATTGTACAGGGTAGAGATTATTTTATAAATATAGTGGTAGCAATACATTTGAAAATTTCTCATCTTTGATAGTGTCCTGAAGAAAAGGCGGAGAGTACGAGCCCTGATATGAAAATTAAGGTAGAATAGTTATCTACAATTAGAGCTCGAAATCTCTGCCTTCTTTTCAGGACAGTTTCAGGGATGAGAAATTTCAGCCCTTTTTGATACCACTATTTTTATACAATAATCTCTATCCTATTTAATCACGACAATATTACTATAAAAATACGGTAAATACTTCTGAGTAAAAAATAGTGATAGTAAAAAAAAGTAGAAAATTCTTACTCTAAAAGTGTCCTGAAAAAAAAAAAAAAAAAAAAAAAAGGTGACTTTGAGCTCTGTCTAAAGAATAATAAAAATGGACCAAAGAATTCGTGTAAAATACCACTTATCATGTTTGGTGCAATTGTATGCTGCAGATATTTAAGTAGTTGGCCAAATTACTTTTTAGAAGGGTAAAAAGTAACTAGGCCAGAACCAAGACAGGTGAGCAGACCAGTACCAGGACACGTGACAAGACTAGGCCTTTTCATTCTTGTAAAAATTGATGCAGCCTATAAGTCAATCAATCTTTTGTGCAAATAGTTGGTATTATATTTTCCTATTCTTACAACTGTATGTTATACACGATGTGATGAAATTACCATATAATTCATGAAAAGTGCAGAGGAATACTGACTTTTCTAAAACGATATGCACAAATTGTCATTATTTTTAATGAAAATCAAAATAAACATGAAATTTCATAGAATTCCATACATTAGTCACAGATCTACAATGCCGACAAAATTTCAGTAATACGCATTCACATGTCATGCACAACAAACACATATTTTATAAAAAAAGTACTAGTTGATTATAAAAATATATGATTCTCTAAAAAAATCAGAAAAAAAAAAAGTATGAATCCAATACTTTTTCTCATGTATATAGATGAAAATAAAATACAAAATGTACATTTCCTGTTAGAAAAAGTAGAAATCGCAATCTGAACAGAAATTTGACAAGAGAGAATTTACTGCTTCAACTTATCTTTCAATTAATAGTCATTAATATGTAATTTGTTGGCTATATCTGGTAACAGAATAAAGCATTTTAAGCATTTAAGAATCAGATTAGAATCGAATATATTTGATTTATTGATATTTGAGCTATCAGATGTATAAGCATCAACAGCTTGTTAAGCATTTACGAATGAGATTTAATAACGTTTACATAGTTGCCAACTTTTACACTTTTTGCCAAGAGGAAAATTTTAATAGACGTTTTTATTTCATTTAATTAGCGAAAACTGTTAAGGAAATGTATATAAAATATTTTATTATAATTTGCAGGAAAAAAAAAATATTTGAAATTTTTATTTTATTTAATTAGTAAAAACTGTCATTAAAAAAAAAAAAAAAAAAATAATATATATATATATATATATATATATAAACATTTCTGTCAAATTTACAGGAAATTTTTATTTTCTTTAATTAAGTCTGTTACAGAAATATTTAAAGGTTCTTATACTTTTGAAAATATCGTAGTAAGTCTGAAAGTCTGTTTAACCCTTTATATCCTAAATTATTTTATTTTTGGAAAAATAGTTTGAAACTTTTTTATTATATTTCTTTATGCATGAGAGTCATCTCATATTAACACTTTCGTGACTGCACGATTTTAAAGTTTTGATAGTAAGGTCCGCCTGTGGGTGTTATTTTCCTATGTTACAGTATTTCAGAATAAAATTTTCTGCATTCACATTTATATTAGAAGTGAATATACATTATATTCTTTCTAATCAAAGTATTTGTATCTATAGTATATTTCATTGTAAAAATGTTAATATTAGTTATATATTTAAGAAATAAATAGCATACAAATTGCAAAAGAAACGTCCACAGGCGGAATTACAGATTTTCAAATGACGTGAATCTACGTCAGCTGTCGCGAAAATATTAAATTTAGCTAAAACTATAGCTTAACTATAGGGAAAGCTATAGGCGCTAAAGCTTAAACTATAGTCCTAATGAAATCCTGTAGTAAATTTAGGCTATATTGAGGAATTTGTTTGATGGGACTTTAAAGTCCCGGTGGGATACAAAGGGTTAAATTGACATTGCAAATTTTTGTTCTGATTAAAACTATATACACTCTGTTCAACAAGAACGTGACCGTTCTTATTCAAAAAAGGGACATCACAGCGCCATCTATTTTTTTTTTTGTTGTACTCTCTAACTCATGTCCTAATGCGCAATATAACTTTTACCGGTGTTTAGCGTTGTTTATATTGATAATTTATCTATTGTTGTGTTGTTATCTATTGTTGTGGAAACAGAAAAATAACATCACTACGATGGAGTGGCCGGCAATGTCTCCAGATTCAAATCCTATCGAAAATGTGTGGTCCTACATGAAGATGCAACTAAGAGGAAAGCCAGTGTACACGGAAAAGCAACTGTGTTATCAAATTAATAATAAATTAATAATTAATAATAATTATTAATATATAATAACGGCGACTGGACAAATTATTAGGTAATTGCGCAATAGCCAACAACATGTACTTCAATAAAATATGAGAAAAAAATTTGTCTGATTTATTTTTACCGAATACAAGCGGTCACGTTCTTGTTGAACAGAGTGTATATATATATATATATATATATATATATAGTATGTTATTTATTTATTTTTTCCATAAGCCTTTTTCCTGCTTATGGAAAATCGCGAAATCAATACTCTTAATTGATTACAATTAATATTTAGCAATTTATTAATGTTAGCAAAACTTTTCAGCGTCTAGCAAAATTTTTCAATTTATATTTCATTAGCCGTATGGTAAATTTATTAAAATTTGCCTATAAATAAACTTGCATTAAAGTGTTCCAAAACTGTATTTTATAGAATAAATTTTACTTAAATGTTTCGAGAGTTTTCTTTTTTTTTTAAATTAATGTCAAGGTTTCTTTTAAACCGCAGGTTGTATATTTAAACCAAAATTCCTCTTTCAGGAAATAAGGGCGCCATTTACAGTAAGTACCCTTTGCAAAAATTTTATTTCGGTTACACTAACGAAACCGGTAGTTCTTTGACAAAATTCGCCTTCAAAATGATAGACGAGGTTTTAGGTAGGTGACCTCCGTTTGAAATTAGTTACATGCTTTAGAAACTGACCATTTCCCTCAGCTTGGCATCACAAAAATTCTTTAATCTAATTGCAATGTTTACCATAGCAGATTTTTTTTTTTTTTAAGGTTGACTCACGAAAACGTATAATTTTACCTTCGATGTATAAATTCCTTAATTGTATAATTAATGAAGCAGCATTTATAATTCCTGCTGAATATGCGGCAATATGGTTAATAGTTTGACGTCGGCATGTTTTCCGATTTAAAAGAGTAGGCTCTGTCTTTTGGGGTTCCTCTAAAACGTTACATTACTTCAAATAATTATTGAACTCTTCATGTTTAACGGCCCTCTTCACTTACCGTCGCCGGAAGCCCGAGCCAATGTTATTCAATGGCGAAATTTTCTTTACAAATAACTTATTAACTAATACATAATTTTAAATTCTGTTTTCACATTCAGAAAATTCCCAACTGTTAAATTGACGGACCTTTTTTAAAAATATATTTTTTTAAATTTTAATATTTTATTTTGAAATTGCAAAATGAAAAAATGAAAAAATTTCGCATATTGAAAATTCGTATTTTGCAGCTTAAAAAAAATATATATATATAAAAAATAAAAATATTTTTTAAAAGAAGGTCCGTAAATTTTACAGCTGGGAATCTTCAGAATGTGAAAACAGAATTTAAAAATAGTTAATAAGTTATTTGTAAAGAAAAATTGCCCATAGAATAACATTAGCTTCGGCTTCCGGCGGCGGCGAGTGAAGAGGGCCCTTAAACCACTTAAATTTTATTGCCAGCAAAAGATGCGTTAAATGCCATTGGTACATATATATACGTCGGAGAAATTTAAAGATTTAAACACAAATGCACAAAATGTAATATTTTAGAGGAACGCCCAAAAGCCGGCTTTACATTTCATAAAGGCATCATGTTTGTGTCACCGGACTTGAAATTGTTAATATTATTGTTGTATACCGAAGGAGATTCGTTTAAAACTGTAAACGTCATGATTTTCTTTTTAAGTCTTATATATGTTAAATAAATGTTCATATATCCACTTGTTTGCCTATAAAATATATTTATCTGACGCGATAAGAATATTTATTAAGTTATTTTAAAATAATATAATTCAGGTAAACACAACGTTTTAGTTTTAAAGAAAAAGGTCTTATAATAGATATCAAACAGTAATGTTACGATAAAAATGTATTACGGAACTAAAATATTTATAATAAGTCATATTTAAGAAGAAAAGTTTTTTGATAAGTTTATACAACACAATATATGAATGATATATGATGATAATACTAATGATGATAATATATGATGATAATACTAATTGTATTATCATCTAAGACAAAACAATTATTTTCCTAACGCATCGATGAAATTTAAAAGATCAATTAATTCTCAACTGTTTTCAGATTTTTCTTTCTTACAGAATAATTTAAGCTTAACTCTTAAAAGATCAAGATGCATATATTTAAGAGATAATTAGCGTAAATCAGACAGCAGCAGTTGAAAGAGAAAAAATGGTATCATTAAATAAACAGATAACGAAAATAAAATTACCCCGACTCACAAAAAATAGCTAACAAAAATAAAAAACCGATTGTGATGAAAAAAAAAAAAAAAAAAAAAAAAAAAAAAAAAAACTCATTTGCTTTAGTTTATAAAGGCGAAAGTTATTAAATATAAATACAGAATTCAAATACTTTTTTTAGCAGTGATTAATATTTTCTAGGTTTATTGGTTGTTTGACAATTGCAATTAAAAATCTTTTTAAGGAGTCATTAATATGAAAATTGAGTTTATGAAAAATTTATTTTTTACGAAAACAAATAATTTCTTAGCTTGGAAGCAGCATAATTTTAATTTATTCAACTTGTGACGTGAATAAAGTCTAAAAAACTCCCATGTTGTTAATAAATGAAGGTAGGTCATTAAATGAAATTGCATGTTATTAATTAAATGATGCAAAGTACGTTTATCTTTGAAAAGACGAAGAATCATTCTGCTTACACATATTAACAAAAGATTAAAATCGACAATAGGAAAATGCATATAATTATATATATATTTAAATATATATTGAATAAATCGATATTGATCTAATAAATCATAAATGGATTTAATTATAGTTAATTCATTAATTATTGAATTCACTTATGTAAATAATATACAATCGAACCTCGTTAATGTGAACCCTGTTAACGTGAATCACTTTTAGCATGAACTGTTTCCACAATCCCCGTCAAAAGGATGATTAGTTTAGTTATATGTATATTAGCTACTGATAGCATGAACTACTGATAACATGAACAAATTTTTTATCCCCGTCGAGATTCATGTTAACGAGGTTCCTCTGTACCTATTTTATATGCTATAACACATGAATGTCAATGAAATCCGTGTTCACCAAGAGTTGGATAATTTTACCCTGTGTAATCTTTTTTTTTTTTTTTTTTATTGTGGCAATCATTCAGGGGAATACATTTTTTCTTAAAATTGAGTATTTTATTTGTATTTATAATTTATATAAATAAATATTCTTCATGAATGTATTATGTAAGTTTAATTTTTCTTATGAATTTTTATCTTTTTGTTTCAATCCATCTTCCTATGAATTTCACGTTTGATATCTTGCTATTAATTTCATTTATAATATCGTTTTAGCCGATAATCGTGTTCTGTGTACTGTAATGTTTTGGTAGTGCAACAGAAATTACCTTTATAGATTATTACCTTACTTATATTATTACCTTAACTTAACATAAATTGTCTTTTTGCATATAATATTCAACCAAAGCCCCTGAAGACTCATAGATGTTGCATGCCTTCATTAAAAGGATTCTCTCTCTCTCTCTCTCTTTTTTTTTTACTTGTTTTTATATGATATATCATTTCTTCGTATGCATTGTTTGAAAAGATTTTCATTATATATATAGTTTTCGTCACGAGAAATTTAAAAGTTCAATCTATATTAATTTAATTTTAACTTAGCATTTATTCATTCCTCTACTGAATAATTCTTTTCCTTTAATTCATTCAGATAATTAGAAATGTCACTTAAATATGAAGGTTTAAATACTTTCTATATACTAATAGGAAAATAATTAATATCGGAGATTTAAGCTATGCTATCTAAAGAACATGAATGTCGTTAATAGTTAATTAGAATAAATCACATACCTGCAGATGACGGCAGGAAAATAATAAAGGTAAGTAGAAATCCAGTGAAGAATAAAATTACCTACACACAAAAATAACAGACAAAAATATTGATAAAGTGCTAGGCAATTTCTTCCTTTTTTTTTTTTTTTTTTTTTTTTTTTAATGTACGTATCAGAAAGTTAAGAAAAATTAAGGAGATTAAAATCTCATTTTTCGAAGTGACGATTATTTTCGATGATTACCGAATTGCTCAATCATGATATTAAAAAGAAATTAACAAAATAAAAGAAGTGGATTATATTTTATTGAAAAAAAAATTACAAAGCCATTTTCTCACTAAAACTTATTTGTTTTTTTTTTCATAATTGAGTTGCTTTATTTTTTCAAATTAAAAAATTAAATAAATAAATAAACTGTTACTGAAGTTACTGTAGGAAAGTTTCTAAATTTTGTCTAAAATTTTATTGGTTAAGAACATCTCTAAGTGTGCCCATAATGTAAAAGATAGCTGTCTCTACTTGAAATAAAATCAGGATGTTTTTTTTTTTAATACTGATAACACAATGTAGTTCTTTTAACGTTGTAGTCCTTTTAACGTTGAAAAGAAACTTTTAAATGACTTTCAACGAAAGGAAGTGTATCAGATTATTTCATGTAAGATACTTTTCTTTCGATATT
Organism: Salticus scenicus; assembly: GCA_963930645.1. Taxonomy (NCBI): domain Eukaryota; kingdom Metazoa; phylum Arthropoda; class Arachnida; order Araneae; family Salticidae; genus Salticus; species Salticus scenicus. Next base: position 344,369,024 of record OZ005650.1, on the reverse strand, counting down.
ATAGTAGAATTCATTGAAATTTAACATCATGGCTAAAAACAAAAACCAATTAATAAAACACTAATTTTTATATCACTTTAATTATTTCTATTTTCTTTATGGCAAAAAATAAATAAATAATAATAATTATAATAATTATAATAATTATAATAATAAACATACTCATTGTTTTTAAATTTTTTTTTTTTTTTTTTTTTTTTAATTTTAACGATTAGTTCATGGAAGTTTTTGGTTTTTCGTCTTTCTAAATGCGAAATAATTAGTATTAGCGATTTAAGCTAAATATTTTGGGGGATGGATTTGTCTTTAGTAACTCATTAGATGACTCCAGCTGACGGAAAGAAAATAATAAAGTAAAGAAAATATAAAATGAAATAGGAAAAAAAAAAAAAAAAAAAAAAAAAAAAAAAAGAAAGAAAAAAGAAAAACTGTTAAAATCAATAATATTATGAGAGATACTTTTCACTGTATTTTTATTTTATTACTATTTTTTAATTAACTAATTTATTATTTTCATTATTTTTATTATTATTATTATTATTATTTTGTACATATTAAGTAAAATGATAAAACTAATCGACACATACAAAAATAATTAAAATTTTATTAAATCTACGATGCTGTGCCATGTCGCAGATCAGGTAAGCTCTCTATGCCGGTCGATGTGCATTCAATTTGAACAAGAAAAATTTTTCATAATTTTCCTCTCACACATTTTGTTGTGTGAAATTGCCACTATAGAAGCTGAGACTTACCTTTCTTATAAACAGAGGCAATTCCAGTATAACAGCGCCTCCTATTGTTATAATTATGCACAAAAAATAATTCATAGACACAGATTTTTCTCAAGATGCAATTAAATATAAATCCTTATGAAATTTTATACATTAGTTCTTGATTTAGATTTTCCACAAAAAGTTTGTCACACATATACAGGCGTCATGCCCAAAATAGTCAAAATGCATTCAGAAGTCGTAAAATGTTAAAAATTGCCCAAAACCAGAATTCCTGAATCAAATATTTACGAATTAAATACATTCTTCTAATAAATATAGAAGAAAGTAACAATATTAATATATATAATGACCCTCATCTGTCATTCACGATTCCGGTTTACACCGCTTCAAAACAGAGACTTTTGGCAGCCATTTTTTTTCCCCGTTTGTTCAATTCAACTTACGAAAACATACATATCATTTTCATACATGTTTTGTATCGCACATATTGTTATTTATTCCCTCTAAAACCTTGAAAAACTATTCAATTGTAATGTTTAAATGTTTAATTAAATATAACGTATCACTGGCTATTATAAACATGAACCTATAAATAGAATTATGTAACTTCATGATTATAAACAACGCAATGCCAAATAAAAACAAACATAATTTGTTGCCATTCAGAAAATACAAATTCCAAATGACGACTCTTTGACTGTTTCATTAAAAAAAATCGCTTAAAATATCTCTAAAACATATTAAAGCCTTAAAAATCTTAAAATATATTTGTAAAAACATATTAAAGTCTTTAAATATTTTTATCAAGCTTCATTATTTGTTTACATTGTAAGGTATGATTGGCGTCGAGTTCAGTACGTAAATGTCGCCAATTGATTTTAGTTTTGAAATTAATGTAAAGTTATAGTTGGGATAGAATGTTTGGTTGGGCAAGTAAAGGTCACCAGCTGAAATGAGTATTGAAAGTAGGGTAGTCTAAGGTTATAATGTCGAGTCAAGATAAAATGTTCGGTTGAGAATGAGAAAGTCCCTAGCTGGATCCTGGATATTTTGGCGATGTTGTGGGTGAGATAGCTGGTTGGGAGTATAGAGTAGAGGTGAATTTGGGTTAGCATGGAGTGTTTGTAATTATTAGATAGTTAGTTAGAAAATACGCAAGCAAAGTGATGACGTCACTGGGCGTCAGTGGATGCCAGAAAAAGATTTCCTATGTTAATCGCCCATTGGATTTTTTGTAAAAAATTATTAAAAATTGAGGAAAATTATTTCCCGATTTTAATTCCCATATTTCGGTATAGATATGTATTAGTTATCGTGTGCATGCGTTAGATTAAGTTGTTTTTGCTGTAAAATTGATAAAATTTAAATTTTAAATTTCAAAACTTTAGAAAAATAAAATAGCAAACTTCCATATTTGATTGGAAACATAAACATTTCATTTCAAAGGATGATATTTACACAATAAATATCCAACTAATATACTAATTAAAAGGAAAATGATAAATATTCTATCAGAATTTGAAGTCAAATTTGTTTTCAAATGTTTAAATAAAGTGTCTGATATAAGATACTCATATGTTGCAGCGGAATAGATTTAATATATCTGTCATCCTTGGCGGAAAAAATATATCGCCAAATTATTCGGCGAACATATTTCATTCCTTTCAAAAATCATGGTTATTTTAACAACTTATATTAAGAGAGCGATGAATTATATGAAACAATATTTCGTACATTACATATTACGAAAATAAACATCTGGCATGTATATTTTCGTAGTATGTTTTTAATCGCCAAATACAAAAAACGCCAAAGATGACACAGTTTTGAAATTTAAAATTTTTTTAATTTGACAGCAAAATAACTCAATCTAACACATGGATACGATATCATACCTATACCCAAATACGGGTATTAAAATCGGAAAATAGTTTTCTTCGATTTTTAATAATTTTTTACAAAAAATACAGTGGACGATTAACATAGGGAATCTTTTTCTTGCATCCACGGACGGTCAGTGACGTCACACTTCGCTTACGTATTTGGAAACAGAATCTTCGATAGTCTTAAAAAAAAGTATTTTGGTAAAATGAAGTGAATCGTTATTTACTTCCTCTTACCCATAGGGTCGAGAAAGTATTGTTTTAGGGTCAAGTTTTCGAACGTGAGTTTTTGTTATACTTAGATGTTCTGAGGTCCCCTGAATACGAAAATCACGTTTTTAGCGAATGGTCTCTGTGTCTGTATGTGTGTCTGTTATCAGCATATCTCAAGAACAAATAGTAGCAGAAATTCCAAACTCGGTATTCTAAATGTGTATCAAATAGAGATGCTACAGTAAGCTTTTCGTTAAGATGAAGCAAATGGTTCGTGTACAGGGACATTCAAAAGTATTCAAATACATTACATCTATGGGGGAAATTGCAGGTAAGTAGAATTTAACATCTGTAGACTGCACTAAACCAAATGAAACGAATACATATTTTTTGTAATAGTGATAGTCAACTGGGAAAAAAAAAATTGTGTATGTAGGAGCCTCGCCTCCCCCCCCCTTGGGTTTTTTTTTTTTTTTTTTTACTTTAATATTGAGAATAAATTCAACTTTTTTTTGGATATTTAGTGTTATACTATTTCTCTAATATGGAAATCGTCTGTATTATCATACAAGATAACTTTTTTAAATAATAATTTTAATAATTTTTTTTTTTTTAAAACTGAATTATTTTACCGAATTAAATTCTATATAAATGTAGGTGCATTAATGAAACGGGGGGTTGAGGGGGGGCCAGAACTAATTATCATATAAAACTCTTCCGAAGCCTAATTTGAATTGTTTAACATAGGTTTACATAACAGTACACGTTATCTTACCACTTAATCTCCAACCTGTACTTATAGCATTAAATTTCAGGGTAAGAGAAAGTCGTGTGAGTGACACACTAGATTATTCTTATTATGAGGACTTTAAATAGAGCACTTAACGGAACACTGGGATGTGTTGTTGCTGTTGTGTTTTCGGGCCTATATTTTTTGTCAACCAGCAGTTTTTTTATTGTCATTCATATTTATTGATCGGGTAGAATTTTTTTAATTTCAGAACGAAAATTAGAGGAACAACTGTAGTATTTCCCCTTAGCTAGATTTGGCGATTTTTCGTTGGCGATTATGGCTAAATCATAAATCTAAAAATAATAAATCATATAGCATAAATGATAAAATCGTAAGCTAAATTATAAATCATAAATCATAAATCCAAAATAAATAGCATGTAGGCTGCCATATTATATCGCAAACAATCCAGAACGACATCGTTATCATTCAGATCGGCGCCAAAGAAAATTCGCCAAATTCAGCTGAGGGGAAATACTATAGTTGTACCAAATTGGAAAATATGGAAACACATTTGATTTATAAACAAAAACTGAAAATACATTTGAATGATCACGTGGTAATCTTCATGATCTAAACATTGTTTTCAAGATTTATCGTTCACATTCCGTCATTTTTGACGGGGTTATATACTAGTATTAATCTAAAAATAAATAAATGACAATTCTTCTATTTGAATTTAATATGTTTTTAAAAACATTATTGAGATTCTCTAAAATTTAAAAGAAAAACAAAAACTAATGATAAAGCATGATGCATAAAAACATAGAAAACTTTCCCAAAAGTCAAAATACAAGTCTAACTTGAAAAGTATGCTTTGCGAGTATATTTTATATATTACAATAATTAGTTTTACATTTTCTTTTTTCCTCACTCACAAAACAAATATTTCCCTTTTCATTCGAGAAAGCTCAAGACATAATTGATTCATGAATGTTTAATTTCTTTCACAGTAAACACGTAGGAAAACATTAACATTTTGGATTAAAGGCGAATTTTTTTTTTTTTTTTTTTTTTTTTAAGATGAGGAACGTCTTTAATAATTAATTAGAAGAAGTTAAATAGCTGTGGATGTCGGATAGATAATAATAGTTATCAATAAAACATAGTAAATAAAAAAAATTCTTAGACGTGGAAAAGAAGTTTTATAAAAATTATATGTACTATATGCATTGAATTAGTATATGTGTTCATTAGTTAATGCACTTGCACATGCATATATTAATCATAAACTAGGTTATTATTAATTTTTTTTTTATGTTTTGCCTAGTCACATTAAAAAAAAGAAAAAAAAAATGGTAAAACAACATTCTAATCTATCTATCTATTTATATATAAAGATTTATATATAAGATTTAATATATATACATAAAGATTTCAAATCTGTGAAAAATATATTAAAAACTATAATAAATGTTTCCGGAATATATATTTTATTGAACAAAACTATTTTTTTTCAACTTTTAAAAATTAAATGGAAATATGAGTTTTTATATGAAATCGTTAGTGATGTCAAGTACCCTTATACTGATGTCTTTTTTTTTTAATTATCACTAAGAAATAATCGAGACACATGGATGAAATTCTTACTTACTATGAGAAACCGAGATGTTTGAATAAAATTATTCTACATATTTATTGATACACTAATGTACATAATGTTGCAAATTACAGCTATTAATGTTAATTCCTTTGATGTCAAAAAGATGTAGATTCAAGTAACTCACGTCTACCAGATAGCTCCATTATAACAAGTGGGTAATTTTAAAGTTTTAATTACTCCTAAGAAATAACCGAGTTATCAAGATAAAATTAATTTTGTATATTAATTTATCCTTATTTACCTAGTTTCGTAACTTAAACCTATTAATTTTTATTTGTTTGGTTTCAGGAAACTGTACATTGAAGCGAACCACATTTGCTGTGTTCTACACAGACGGTTATCCAAAGGCCAAGAAACGCTGGGAGAAAGTTGGTGGTAACTATGTGGAGAAGTTTTAAGACAAATTAAAATTATATTTAATTAAATTAAAATTAATTTTCTGTCTCGATTATGTTTACTAATACTTAAGCTTTACAACTATACACAGGAAGTTTATGCACATATAGGGAAAGAGAACAAGCCGATTTAAAAATTTTAGAAGATGGCTAATGAAATTTGCAATTTTATGCTAAATTTCAAGTAGAAATTATTGAAATTTTTAAAAGCCCACAACCCTTCCAATTCACACTTGCTTCAAACTGCCATATATTTGACAAACTGCCAAATATATGATAGTTTTCCTAGTAAAAAGTTACATGAGGTACAAATATAAAAATGAATCCAGTGTTTTTAATTGTAATACATTAATGCAAGATCATATATTAGTGGTTGCATAAGAAGTTTTGCAGAAAAATAATATAAACATCCTACCACACTCTCCATATAATTCTGATCTTGCACCATCCGATTTCTGCAGGATTCCTCAAGATAAGAAACCATTTTGAAGCTGACATTGCAAAAGCAATCGGTAAGCATGTGTAAAAAGGTAGTTTTGAAACACCATTCGAATAACAGACTTTGATACGGGTAAGAAGTGGACAGAACTTTTCGACAAATGTACATTTGGCAGCAAAATTATTCGAGCACTAGCAATATTCCCTATCTAAAAAAAGTACACTTAATACTGCTTTGTTAAATGTCGAGTTATGTTCTTAGTCAGTCTAAGAACATGATTCGACAAAGATTTATTTAAGAAAACAGTATTAAGTGTACTTTTCAAATATAGACTTATTGGCTAGCACTTGAATAATTTTGCTGCTGACTGTATCGCTGTAGTTGCTTCTAAAACACCCTTGTAAATGACGAAGATTAAAGTTAATTTGTTTTCTATATAAATATACTCATATTACTTATTGAACAGCCCTTTTATCTTTATGTAATAACGACAGAATTTCTTTTAAATTTAATTACTATTGCTATTTTAGAATTTTTATTTAAAATAAGTAACTTTAAAAAATGCCATTTATATTTTACTTTAATTATGCAAAAACTCAAAGCTGATAAGAAAATCTAAAATTCACATATCATTTGCATGCCAGATATTTAATCTAAAGAAAATAATACCATTGGAATGGCATAATTTGAGCGCGCATTTCCCTTGGCTTTTCAACAGACTGTTTGATGTCCTTATCAATGCATAACTATAGTCAACTCAATACATTTTGACTTGCAAATTCAGCCTCGTAAATTTCTAATTAACATAGCAGTTTTCGGGTGTCATACTTTCAAATATGAACGCACTTATTGAAAACAACTTTCTGTATGCGATTAATAAATTTCTATATTTAGATGGAATGTTTTTCGTTTCGTTTTTATTGCATAGCTTAGTTTTTATTGATTATAATTGTAGCCTTGAAAGGAGCGGAAAATATATTTAAATAAATAAATAAATAAATAAATAAAAGAGATATATTAGAAAAATAAGAAAATTATAAGTAATTTGTTAGATATAAAATGAAATTAGAATGAATAAAATTGTGAGCATAATATAAGGAATAATTATTTGAATAAATGATAAGTAAAAAGAAAACACCCAGCAAATTTTAACAAGATATGGAAACAAAATAATTTAATACCATTAAATGTAAAATAAATAAAATAATAATATATGCAACATTTGTTTCGTATGGAAAATAATTAAGCACGATCTTTCATCAGTCAAAAAGGCAGGCACGAGGGTAATATATAAGCAACAATCAGATCTGCCAACCTAATCCGGCAATTTGCTAGTACCGCCCCTTTTTCTACACCGTTTAATTCTTAGAGTAATTCTCTTCAAATAAATTTGCGATGAATTAAGAAAACAAATACTTTAAAAATTAAGTGGCGTAGAAAAGGGGGCTGTACTAACGATTTGCCGGATTAGGTTGGCAGCTCTGAACAATGCACTCATGCTGCAGTCGAATCTACATTTTTCTCCTGATGAAGCGTCATGCTCATTTATTTCGACACAAAATAATTATTAGTTTTTTTTTTTTTTTTTTTTTTTTTAGTGCTAGAGGCCTATTTCAGTCGGTACAGTTGTCGAATTTTTAGAAGGTCACTCTTAATTAGTGCTAGAGGCCTATTTCAGTCGGTTTATTGAATGGGGATTTATTGAATGAAGTCCCCCCAAGGCACAACTTTGACATGAGTCCCCCCCAGGCACAACTTTGACATGAGTCCCCCCCCAGGCACAACTTTGACATGAGTTCCCCCCAAGGTACCCCTATTTCAGTCGGTACAGCGTTGTCGAATTTTTATAATACACTCTTAATAGTGGTAAGGGCCTATTTCAGTCGGTTTATTGAATAGGGATTTATTGAATGAAGTCCCCCCAAGGCACAACTTTGACATGAGTCCCCCCCCAAGGTACCCCTATTTCAGTCGGTACAGCGTTGTTAAATTTTTATAGGTCACTCTTAATAGTGCTAAGGGCCTATTTCAGTCGGTTTATTGAATGGGGATTTATTGAATGAAGTCCACCCAAGGCCCAACTTTGACATGAGTCCCCCCCAGGCCCAACTTTGACATGAGTCCCCCCCAAGGTACAACTTTGACATGAGTCCCCCCAAGGCCCAACTTCGACATGAGTCCCCCCCCCAGGCCCAACTTTGACATGAGTCCCCCCCATGGTACAACTTTGACATGAGTCCCCCCCAAGGCACACCTTTGACATGAGTCCCCCCCAAGGCACACCTTCCCCTCATTGGGAAAAAGAGAAAAAACGTTGTTTTGCGGCTATAAGACAGTTTGGACTTCCAACGTTATTTGTTACAGTATCTGCAGCTGAAACACATTGGTTTGATTTAATGAAAACTTTATCATGGAATTTAGATCATCACGAATTAACTAAAGAAGAAATATTCGATATTAACAAGTTTAGCAGTAGGCCTCTGGCACTAAATTAAAATCTGTCAATGTCAGATTTTCATGTTTTAAATAATGAAATAATATCGTGTCTGTATATATATATATATATATTTTAATTCGATGCAGTTTTCTAAAAGACATAACCCATTTCTTAGGGTTATATTCATCTGTTTCTCCAACAACATGTCTTTACCACGTACAAATAAGATTTATTCATAATTTAGCGCAAGACGTGCTTTTGAGCCCCTGACAAAAAAGTATAGTCTTTAAAACACGTTTTAACATCTTAAATTTTTCTGTTATATTGAAGAAGATTTATTTAAGATTAAACGTGGCGTGAAAAATACGTGTTTTTCAAATACAGAACTTTTGAAATGAATTGTACGAAGAAGTTCAATTTTTGTACTAACATTCAAAAATTAGAAAAGAAAAGAAAAGAAAAGAAAACTCATTTTTTATGATATGAAAGTTGTTAAGATTCCGATTCTTTACTTATTGTTATTGATATTGTTATTATTATTATATTATTATTATATTATCTATATATTAATAGGCAAGCATAAAATTTGTTGTCCCTTTTTAACATGTTAATTATGGGAGTAGAGGGTTGAAAATGGTATCATTCGAAAGGTATGGTTAGCCGGAAGGTGCGAATACAAATATTATTTTCTTACGATGTCAAGAAGGTATTTAAAAATACATTTATTTTTTATGCATTTTCCCCCATTTTTCCCTTTTATACACGTATTCCTTCACATTAAAAAATACCTAAAAGTAGAAAGTTGTTAAATCTGGCAATTTCATAAAGCTCAAATAAAACCATAGACACAGTAATTTGTATAATGTAGCATAACTATACCCAAGCGAAGTGATGACGTCACTGTCTGTCCATGGAGCCATGTAAAAGATTTTCTATGTTAATTGTCCATTGGATTTTTTGTAAAGAATTATTAAAAAATAACGGAAATTATCTGCCGATTTTTATTCCGATATTTGGGTATAGTTATATATAAGTTACTGTCTACATGTGTTTGATTGAGTTATTTTTTCTGTAAAATTGATAAAATTTTAATTTAAAATCACAAAACTCCAGAAAAAAAATGGCAAACTTCCAGTTTCGAATGTAAACATAAACATTTCATTTCAAAGGGTGATATTTAAACAATAAATATTGAACTAATATACTAAATAAAAGGAAAATGGATTTGTTACTAAGTGCTGCATGTATAAGTAGACGATACGGAAAAAATTCCGATTTCCGTTTTTTGCTGAATTTACATGTTTTGAGCTTTCTTTACGTTTCAATTAACTGAAATTGGCTACTTATTTTTTAAAAAAGTGTCTTTATTGCTAGCTTTTGTGGGTAGAAGAAGCAAGTAGAAGATACATAAAAACTTTTGATTTCCGGTTTTCGATGAATTTGCACGTTTTGAGATTTCCTTGCATTTTAATTAAGTGAAATTAGTGAAATTGACTACTTATTTTTATTTTTTAAAAAGTGGATTTATTAGTCTTTCCTCTGCATATATAAGTAGAAAATATAAGATTCAGAAATGTTTTAGATTTTCGGTTTTCGATAAAGTTACACATTTTGAAATTTCCCGAACTCAATTCGACCATTTTTGAAAAATATCTTTTTTTTTTTTTTTGTTCAAACACTGTACTTTATGAACCAATCGAATTAATTTAACAGAATTTGATACTTGGTTGGACCTTGGTCTGACATGGTACCTATTAGCTTCTGGGCTGTATCACACAACAAGGGGCGTTTTCACGTTGCGATTTTCTCTCATTTAAGGAAAGGCTAACATCTACAGAGAGAAATAGTTATATTAAGTAAAACTCTGCTGATTCAGTTAGAGTGAATATTGGCAAACAATTGCCGCAGCTGTGTTGCAATTGCATTCCGTATAGGACAAGGCAATAACTTTGCTTTGCCTCGCTTTGCAAAAAAAATGGTCGAGTTTCGACCACTTGGCGATACTATAGTTATTATTATTATCCTTTTATTTGTTTATTTTTTGTACTGATGCAATGTTTGGCTATGATTTTTCAAAAAAAGGAAAAAGTTTTTCGGAATCTTAAGTAACACTCAAAATTCAGGACGTGAATTAAATTTTAGTAAAGAATTCTGGCACATTTGTAAGTGTTTATGCAGTGTTTTACAGTATTGGTTTATATGTGTATTTCAATAGAGTATTATTTAATAAATATTAAATAATACTGTATTCAGATATATAATATAATAATAGAGTATTATTTAACATTTATAATAGATCTTAAAGTGGGAAACTGGAGAAAAATAAAGAAAATATTTATTTAATGAATTTGCCGATCAAGACTCCAATAAAATGATAGAATACTTTCCCATAGTAAATAGCCCGCCTTGCGGTTGAATGATTAGAGCCCTCTGGTCTTCAGTTTCCACACTGAGAAAAAATATATACCGCCTTCATCTAGAATGAATAAATGGTCATTTTCTAAATCCTTAAACTAGAAATATAGATTTCCGAGTTAAGCGCATAAAGCACGCCAATAAACTGAATAGATGAAATGGTCGAGAATTTCTAGTCTACACATTTCTAGATGGTGAAACAATATTCTGAATCTTTTGTATTACGAGAAATTCTCGCTTAATTTTCTAGAATTGGGTCATAAACCAAGTTTATAGCTGCTGAAACCCGCCTCTTGTATTCACATTTATTTGGGGATATTTTTAAATAGGTTTGTCCCCGATAGTATAGCCAAACGCTCAAGAATTCTGATAGAGGTCTCTAGAATTCGCTTTCGAAGGGGGACTAGAAAAATTTTTCTAAGAAATTTATAAGGATGACATGGAACTATTTTTTCTAGAGCCACAATTTAGATTCTAGATGTCAGTTATAGAATTTTTTCTCAGTGTATTGTCGTGCCGTATACTCATAGCTCGGAAATCTATATTTCTAGTTTAGGAATTTAGAAAAGGACCACCTATTCATTCTAGATGAAAGCGGTATATTTTTTCCCTCAGTGCATGTGCGGTGTACGAGTCCGACTTACTATCGGATGTTCAGTGAATGGAATTACTATAAAAGTATATGTAGATTAATTAAAAACTTCTAAACAACCAAAACAAATCTTTATCAAAATTGTTTTCCATTCTCATTTTGATACCTAGTGAACTTGTTATACTAACCATAACCTATAATTGTATCATAAAATGTGCAAATAAGCTTCTTGAGAAAAAAAGAATCGAACCTACGCGGCTAGAATGGTAACTAAAAAGAAAAAAAGATAATCCCTAGGAGATCCAACAAGTTTTAATATCTTCAACGATTTAGAATTCATGTCATGTACCGTGAATTGCTGCCGGTAGAATCATAATCAACTAGGTTTTATTTTATTTTTATTTTTATTTCTTTCAATCGATGTACTCCCCTATACATGTTGCAACCGACTGAAGATATCGGAAGGGAACATATTGTCTAGAAAAAATGAGTTGGAGTCCTAAAATTGATAGTTGGCCTTAAATCCAGGTAGTATCACTAACTTTTTCGAAGTTCACTGCAATTACCGTTACTTTAAGAAATATGGTTATCGTCTGCATTAATGATTCATTGAAATATCTTTTGCAAGATTTTATGCGGTTAATAACTTCGATTGAACAGCTTGTCTTTTGATTATCTATAAATATTATTCTCTGCATTGTAAGAAGAATGATTCAGTTTTGCTTGAATGAATCAATATATTTCCTTTGAATGAAACTTAATAAATCCTGAGTTGCATGACTGTTTGAAATGACTGGCGTTGCGTAATTTATTGCGGGAAAAATGAGACATAAACTCAAATTTATGATATTTAGTGGGTATTTAAATTATCTGTCATTCATTCATGAAATGTAACATATAATGCTTGTGTTCATACTTTATATTTATATTCTTATATTTATTTATTTTCTTAAAAAAAAAAAAAAAAAAAATCCTATATATTCAAGTACTTATATTGGAAATTATGTTTGTGATAACCTTATTAAATTAGGCTTTTCCTTTACATTCTAATTTGCATTCATAAAATTTATGTTGCTGTTGGTGTTGGTTTGAGGTTCAATGCCAATTAGTAGGGGAGAGGCTCAATGCCAATTAGTAGGGGAGAACCCCCTCTGTGGGAAAGGGGTTCTTTGTAAGTAGTTTTAGCCTGTACTCACGCTGTTTTCGGAAAATATACGAAAAACGCCGAAAGGCCAGATTGATGAGCACGTACTAGAATCGAACAGGACACCTCCCGTCTATCAGCTTCGAGAGCCGAACATCTCGGCTACTGGTAGCGATTTGGTGGGGACTACAAATTGTGCTTGTGTATTTAGATACTATCTATTTATTAAATACAGTATATTTATTGATACAACGTATATATAACCAGCTTCGTCTATATATGTATCGATATTATACTAGCAGGCTACGCCCGCTTCGCTGGTCACTATTTTTAAATGAATCACTACAGTTAATGAATTCTCAAAATTGCATTAATTTTTATAATGCGGGAAAAAAAAAAAAAAATAGAGAAAAAATGTTGCACCGGGTCCCCAGTGCCTTCGGCAACGCAGGCCATTGTGCGCTGCGCGAACGCATTTATGTTCGACACTCTTAATGAATCACTATATTATCGTAAGAGAAAAACACAAATATAAAATACAAAAAAAAAAAAGTCTTCTCCCATTGGTGAAATAATCGGTCCGGGACCTCACCGCCTGCGGCAGCGTATGCAGGCGCGCACGGCGCGCATGTTCCTTTACCTACCGTTCCCGCTCCTCCTAATTATTTTAGACTTTAAAAAATACTCGCAATCGTTCTCTCGGGCTTTTAAACCTAATAATACTAATTTCCAACATTCTATCTGAATTTCTTTATTTTTACCCCTGCGCCCGCCCCCCCCCTTCCTGCCCCTCGTAATAATTCTGTTCTTTCGAAAATTTCCGCAATCGATTTATCGGGCCTCAAAACCTAATAACACTACTTTTCAGCGCTCTAACTCTTATTTATATATTCCTGCCCCTTCACCCCCCCCCTTCCCGCCTATCCTGATAATTTTACAAGTTCGAAAATATTCGCCATCGATTTGTAATCTCCATGTACCAATTTTGAGCGACCTAACTCTATTTTTATTTTTTTTTGCCCCTCCGCCCCCATCCTAATAACTTTACAGATTCGAAAATATCCGCAATCGATTTGTAAGTGTCAAAAACCTTTATGTCTCAATTTTGAACGACCTATTTTTATTTTTTGCCTTTCCGCCCACCCCTTCCTGCTCCTCTTAATAACTTTAGAAATTCGAAAATATCCGCAATCGATTTGTATGTATCAAAAACCTCTATTCTACCAATTTTGAACGGTCTAACTCTATTTTTATTTTTTTGCCTCTCTGTCCCCCCCCCCCTTTCTGACCCTCCTAATAACTTCACACTTTCGAAAATATCCTCATTCAGAGGACTTGCAGGCCTCTAAAACCTATCTGTACCAATTTTGAACGGTGTAACTATATTGCTATTTTTTTGCCCCATACTTTCCCGCTCCACCTGGGACGAATTTCTAAAATTAAAGAAATTAGTCTTTATGTATTGGTCGGAGCTATATTTTAGAGCAAAAATCTCACATATATCTTTTTTTCTGTTTGCGATATAAAGGATTATTTCAAATCACGTTTTGCTCCCTCTAAATTTCTAAAATTCCAGAAATTAGTTTTTAGGTATTTGTATTAGCTATATATTAGAGCAAAAATTTTATGTATATATCTTTTTCTTTGTTTGAAATATATAGGAGTATGTGAAACCACGTTTTGCACATGTGAAATCACGTTTTGCTCCCTTTCCCCCCTTATGGACCGAATTTCTAAAATTCCAGAAATTGTTTCTTAGTTATTTGTGTTAGCTATATTTTAAAGCAAAAATTTTACGGATATCTGTTTTTTTCTTTGAAATATGAAGGTTTTTGTGAAATCACATTTTGCCCCTACTCTCTCTTGGGGGGCGAATTTCGCAAAATCTCTTCTTAGGGGGTGCTTACACTGTATGTCCTATAATCTGACCGAGTTTCCAGTCAGTGGCTCCAGTGGATTTTGCTACCCCAACAGCCTAGTTAGGCTTAACTTATCCACAGTACATCTTAAGGACGTATCTGGGATGTCTATTCATCCAGAAGACATCTTGAAGGTATCCTGGGGAGGCGATGTGCTGTCTGGGTATGCGTTGATGAATCAGTGAGTGAGTGAGTGAGTGAGTGGAAGTACTCTCTGTATAGATTATACGTTTGTATTATACATGCATATTTAAGAATAAACTTAACTAAACCTTAATTATATTTAACATTTTTACATACATGTACCGTTGTGGGAACAAAATAAAACTAATTTAACTACAAAGAATAATAACAAATAAAACTGGTTGTTATCGATTAGGAATAAAATATGTTTACAGTTAGCATTGGAGGAAAAAAAAATAGAAAGTGCGTTATCCTATAAAAATGAAAACAAATTCCCTCTTACAAATATTTTATATTTGAATTTTTTCAATATTTGTACGTACATATTTAAATAGTTAAAAATAACCATTCCATTCTACCTTTGTGATTACTGTAAATTTATAATTCAACAGAAATAATATTCCACTATAATTCTTCTCAAAAAAATGTTAAGAGCAAATTAATCTTTTTACTAACTTATAAAATTATTTGAGTAATAAATATCTGCAAATTTTCTTGGTAAATCTAATCGATAAAAGTAAATTTCACAGTTAAGAATTTTAATATAAACAAAATTTAAACAAGTAAGCATAAGTAGACTCTTCTAACAAGTTACTCACAATATACCTGTTGATGAATTTCAGCTACACGTCATGAATTTCAGTCTACTTCATGAATTTCAGCTACACGTCATAAATATAATAAGTTCATGAGAAATGAATCTGACCGATTACTCGACGTGTAGCATATTGAAATAACCCTTCTAGTAAGCTATCCTCCGTCCTATTTGACATACTTGACTTATTCAAATTTTCTGATTAATTTTATTGGGGTTATTTTTGTATTTTAGTTTACATGCAAATCTATACTATTTATCTATGCAATGATCCTTATTAATGCAAGCTTATCTGAAACATTAGCCTGTTCTGGAAAACTATAAATTTCGAATAACTGACGATGTTTTCAGATGTGAACATTCATAGTCTCTCACAAATGTTCATGCTAGTATCATAAATGATATTTTGAAATTGGTCTGACATCTTTACATTGAAAATATTTATCATAATGGATGTTTATGCAAAATTTTTCACTCTTATGGAATATAGAGAAAATCATAAATTTTGTATAACCTATGAGATTTTAAAGTACAAAGTTTCTAGTTAGTAAAGTTAATTAAATTATCATAAATGTTATTTCAAAAGTGGTCTGACATCTTTGTGACAAAAATTCTTCCTTCCTTCCCCCCTTTTTTTATATGCAAATAACTTAACAAAAATATTGTATATATTTAAAATAAAATATGAAAATTGGATAAAATGCATAAAATTATTTATTAAGTCTTTTATTATTCTGGCAACGTTCGAAGATTACAAATTAATAATTATTTTTCTTTAAAAAAAAAAAAAAAAAAAAACGGAAGGACAAGAAAGGTAAATACAAGAATAAAGGAGAAGAAGAAGAACAAAAACCTGCTTTATGATTCAACGATTTCAGATTTACTTTATCATTGTGTATACCCACCTATCTGTACTTAATACAATTTTTAATTTACATTTCTTTTCAAAAATTGTCGAAAATTTTCATTTCTTCCAAAATCTACCTTTGATAAAAATTGAAATAACATCAGACAAAAATTATTATTTATTAAATATGTATATATATATATATATATATATACATAATTTGATTAATGATTTAAAAACAAGCATTCCACCCATGTACATGTTCATGGGTTCATATGTACATTTCTTTAAAAATCACATGGAGAAAAAAACAAAAAAAAAAACAATTTATGACATTAATTTTCGAACCATTATCTATTCATGTAGCAATCCACGGAATGTCACACTCATCACAAATTAAAACAAATATTTTAGAAAATTAAAAATTAGAAGTTTTTTGTTAATACTTTAGTATAATAACTTACCTTCTAAATCTATAACAAAACAATTCTAGTACTTAATTTAGTAAAATTATTATCATTATTATTATTATTATTTTCATTTAGTAACGGACGTGGTATTCTGCAACGATGTTATATATATAGAGAGATAGATAGATAGATAGAGATATACATTTATTTGTCCAGATGCTATATCACTTCAGTTTCGTGTATTCTTTTCTACTAATAGTGAACTGTTTTAGCTTTTAAGAGAAAAAAATGCATGGTATTTTTTAATGTTTTCGGTCACATTAGTTCTAACTACCTGTTCTGAAATATACACATAATTTCTGATTTTATTGTAAGCATTGATTTATAGCAAGAAAGGTCATCGTTGAATGCTTTTGAGAGAAAATAGAACCAACGTTCCCTTGGGAAATATTTCTTCTCTCTTTGTATAGAAGGTTATGAATTCGAACATTAATCAAAAGAGTGTCCCTTCCAAGATCAGAGACAATATTTATTGATGTGATGAAATACTGTGATGTTGTGGTAGAGTGGACAATAGATGCTTGTCAGGTTTGCGATCGTAACCATAATAAAGCACGGACATAATTTTGTTGTTCTTGACATTTATTTTTTCAAGAATATTATTCACAAATCCATAAAATTCCTAATGGATTTTTCATAAAAGAAAATTAGGATTGACCAATGTGTGACTTTGAGAGTGTTTTGCAAACAATAGAAGTATGGTTCTAAAATTTTATCTTTTCTTTTTAGAGAAAGGGTTATATCTTCAGATATTTAATAAAAGGTAATAAAAATGACTTAATAAAAAAAAACTTACAAAATCATAAAAAATGTGATAAAATACTGATCTGATAAAATACTGAAAAAGTTTAAATCAGCATACAGTAAATACGTAGAAGTATTTGGATTATAAGCAAAATAAAGAAAGATCACTATTTAAATTTTAAAACTTCTTCATATACCATAAAAATTATGCCAGCACAACTGGTTTCGAAAATGTTTTTTGCACTTGAAGAAGAAAGGCCTCGTCTTTTCGAAACCGGTTGTACTGGCTTAAATTTTATGGTGTGTGAAGAAGTTTTAAAATATAAATATTGATTGTACACCAGTTTTGAATTTAGTTTTAAAGATGACTATACATCGGTTTTTGTTATAAATTTTTACTTCATGAATAGTAAGAAATATTTGAAAAATACAGAAAAGAAAAAGTTAAAATGATTTAACTGATTTCTGACAAATTAATATTTAACAAGCATACATATTATGTACTGCTAAATGCATATAATTATTATTTTTAATAAATATATTAGAATTAATTCTCAAATATTTATTTAAATGGTTTGAGAGAAAGATGTAAAATATACTGCTTCAAAATGTTTATTTATCGTATAGAAATCTGGCTATTTACTTATTAATCGTGTAGAAAAATCTAATTAGTAAAGTGACTAATGTAAATTTTAATGCAACTAAAAGAAATATTTATCTTTCTGACGAAATACTATACAAATTTAGTAATAAATGGGGTAATTTAGTAGATTTTAGCAATAAATATGGAATGTTTTTATAGTAATACCAAAATAAAGGGTCGTCATATATATCTATTATTAATATATCTTATCTTCAAAATTAAGGTGTGCCATATTTCTGTTACTGATATTAATGATAATCAAAATTAAATTAATAATATTTGAGTTATTAGTATTATATATTACTAAAATATAGTCTTATCATATTTCCGCTGTTGATATAATTCATCATATTATGTGTATCACTGCAAAAACATAAACCATACAGAAAATTATATAAACTATTTTCCCTATAAAAAAAGTTATCCTTATCTATTTTAAAAACAAATAATATGGCCTCCAGCATATAGTAGATGCAGAAAGCGTATACTTTTTTGTAGAAAGTGTTGATATTTTCCCCAAATATCACATCGAAATGATTAGACATAAGAAAGGACAAACTTTCTTTTGGAAATGTTTTCATCTTTTTTCTTTAAGCGGTTGGTATATCTGGCATTTATCAAATGATGCCCTAATAAGACATAAGACAAAATTTATTTCCTTTGTTGTGGTTACGAAACTTCAATCGATAATAAATTTAAAAAAAAAAATTATTACCATACATTAATAAAACATTAGCATAATTTTGCTTTAGATCATGTTATAGATATTGATACAAAATATCTAGGAAATAAATTATTAAAAATTATGTAAAAAATATATTCGAACTCACGACTCGCTATTAACAATGAAACTAACACTAAACATATAATTGCATATCAGCATGATAACTTTATTTATTATCATGTCCAACATTTAGCTTGCTATAAACATAAGACATACAACTTTCCTACATATGAAACTTTCAATTCTTTTTTTACTAAGGTTTAGGATTTCACATTCATCTGTATTTTTTTCCTCCATCTATTTCATACCTGTCAACCCCGTTATGAAGAGCAAATTTTTTAGTATCTGCCTTTTTTTTCACACCAGTCATTTTTTAGAGTAATTTTATTCTTATTTATTCATAACTACATTTGGAGAGAATTACTTTAAAAATAAAGTTGTGTGCGAAGGGCGTTCTTTCAAGGGGTGTTAAGAATTTTACACTTATTAATGAGATGGTTGGCAGGTATGCTACTTGTAATGATAATTACAAAATCTGACAAAATATTAAGTGGTGTCTCAGACAGGACTACAATCTTTTTTTATAAAGTAGCGCTCTTCATTGATAACTATTTTAAATCTTAAAATAAATAATAAAATAAAACGATAAGATATTCCATCGAAATCAGCCATTTAATTTTACCGACATATTAATAATAATAATAATAAAGAAAGAAAGAAAGAAATTCCCCGTGGTTTGTCCACCTCTCCACACAATTTGTTTTACAAAACTAGAAACAATAGAAAAAGAAAGGAAATTGTATGCTATTTGCAAATGAACTCATTTACTTAAGTTCTTAATAAATATCTTTTATTAAATTATAATTTCAGAAATGAAATGGTCCAAACGAATTTCAAGGATTATTTCAAATCTTATGGTATTTTCGGCACTTTTCTGATTTCAATGGTTCGAGAGCGAAAAAAGCCCTAGAAATAGATATGTTTGCTGCTGGATTTCAGTGAGATGAGGAGAAATCTTTGGATATTAACACATTGCATGTGGATGAATTCCGTCGCGGATTTAAGCGTGTAGTTTTACCGTGAGGAACGCCAAAAGGCAGGTCATAATGTAAAAAAAAAAAAAAAAAAAAAAAAAAAAAAAAAAAAACGTAAAATATTTCGACAACATTGTGTTAAAGTATGTGAGGTTCGTTTAATTTAGAAAAAGGAATAAAAACGTACTTTTACGCGATTTTTACTCTTGTGCAGTCTGCAAAAAACCTAAAAATGTGTTTATCGCAAATGGTATTTTTTATCTGTAAAATTACATTTTGGCATCTGATTTTGAAAATTCAACATAATGGGTAAATAGAGGTTAACTAGCATGATATAGAAAGAAAAGAAGCTATATTGTACATTATAAATGTAGTCATCTTGGAATCTGGGAAACCTCTGGACGGCCCGTACCTACTATGGTTTAGGGTCTAGGTCTACCTAGGTTCATCTACTATGGTTTAGGTCTTATTATTTCTATAGTCTACGCCAAGTTTAACGGGTTTTATATCGTCCAAAAGGGCGAATAATGCCAGATTACCGCATGGCGACCAACTCCCATAGAAATGAGCTGTGACAGAAGGAATAAGGTTAAGACTTCTAATTATACACTTCTATCTCATAAATTGGACTTCGCAATTGTGATTTCACTTTTAAGAGTTTTTTTTGTACAGTGCTCAACCAGCACTCTCGCATTTCAAACAATGCGCTAACAGGAGCGCGCAGAGCACGCACCAGGGTGTTGGAATTTCGAATTAGGTGCAGATCTAATTCAAAATTCCAACACATCACATATTCATCCATAGTATCACCTATATTACGCGTAAAATAATGACTAAAGTCATATTATAGTTCAAAATACTCTAAAACTAAAATATCGATATTTTTCTGTGGATTTTACTATCTTGTAAATTATACAGCTATGCAATATAATGAAGTTGAATTTATTTTGATTGTCCTAAAATTTTTATTTTGGATTATTCTTTAATGTAAACGTTTTGAAATTTTAGTTCGTTTTGGTATTGCCCAGAAATACTTAAATTTATATTCTAATACAAGGTCCTCGTGACTGGATGTAAGAAACCCATTCTCATAACGCGTTCTTCGTCCGCAAAAAAGTAACTGAAGTTGCATAATTTTTTAGCATAAGAAGATTACAGTGATACCATTTTTTGCAAATTTTCGTATAAAATATAATAATAAACACATAAATTAACAAGTTGGTAAGGTTAATGATATTTTAATTTTCGCAAATATATACAAACATACATATCGACTTATTTCATCTTCTAAAATGTTTTAAAATTCGTGGTAAGTCTTTTTTTTTTTTTTTTTATCAGATTGCTGGATAAAAGTACGAAGATTTAGGTACGAATTATACTTTGCGAAGATCTCATAGGCACTAACAAAATCTCGTTTATCTTCTTTCACTTTAGTTGTATTTTTCACGCTGTTGAAGCTATTAGAGAAGCAACTCTGTGAGGATAGCAAAGTAGTGCTACAATTAAAACTCGCACTTTGCGGGTAAAACGTGAATCCGCTGTTTTAGGATTCGTTTTGAGTAATTTAGTTAGTTCCGATCCTAAGCTAAAATCGTAATTGACATTATGCTAATATTTTTAGAAACTGAATTGTATAAAAGAACGAAGATTGCTTTTGAGAGTTAGTTGGTCAGTTGGAGAGGAGTTAAAGTTAGTCGGAGTGAGAGTTGATGGAGCTAGCTGTTAGCGGCTTAGGATATAGTTAGATGTAAGTCAAGTAGATAGCAGTGTCAGGGAATCCTCCTGCTAATCGAAAGATTACTCGGCTTTAGAAGCTAATTTAAATAAAGGTAGTTGAGATCCTTTGCGAGTAATTAAGTAAAGGAAAGTAAAGTAAAGTATGGGGATATTTATTAATATCAAAGTATTTAAGAGGGCTGCCCATTTTAAGTAGTAAATTACTAGATGCCAAAGTCCAGCGTCCCCCCTCCTTATTTATGCTCAATTAAAGCTCAATTGATTTTACAAATCTGACTCTGTCATTTCTTCATAGTTTAAGTATTTCATTTACAGCTGCAGGTCAACCTAAAGTTAAATAAGTAAGTTGGCAGCATTCAACCTTCAGTCAAGTTAAAGTAAAATGAACATGGAGAAGTTTAATTCTCTACAACTCTAACTCAAATTAATCAATGGATATTTATTTCACACAATTCACGTGAATTTTGAAAGGGGTACTTACAATTGCGTATAAAATAAACTCTCATCATACCAATTCAGCTACGATGTATCAAACATCCTGAGTATCTTATAAAACTATTTGACATACCGGAAAATACTGGACCGGAAAAATGAAATCGGTTACGGCTGATTCACATACAACTTTCCCTACATTTAAAATCATTTTCATGGTTCACTGATATCGCGGAAGTAAACGCATTTGAATCTTTTGTATTGTTTACCTATTTTTCCCATGTTAATGAGTTTGACAAAGCGTCCAGGACACTCATTTTCTGAGTCATACGATAAACTACAATGGTGTATTTAAATTGATCTGAAATTAAATGCAATTCGTTGAGAATTTTTCCGAGTCAAATTTCGTAATCAAAGAAAAATTTGAGGAAAGTAAAATCATTTAAATTAATGAATAAACAAGTGAATGTTACCAAAATTAGAATGTAGAAATATTTAAGGAAATAATTTAACTTGAGGCAACATTCCATTTAATAATTTTAATTGTATATTTATACTTATATGAGTGTAGTTATAATCATACTATTTGCATCTTTTTACATAAATTATTTATCCATTTATATTTACTTGACGGTCCACGCCTACCTAGCTCTTGAAATTTATTTCAGTATTTTCAAATTCATTTCTTTTTTCCAATTCAAATCACTGAATAATAGTTTACAATATTTAAAACAAATGATATTTTTATGATGTTTTGAATTCCAAATGTCTCTCAGAAACTAAAAATAACATTATAGTTATTTAATTAAAATTTTTAAACCATATGTCTATTCCTTTATTTGTTTCATTAATTTCTTTTGACGTATAGTGTAGCCACGTTTCCTGAAACTAGCAGTGAGGACGAGTCCAAAAAGTTGGCGGGATTCCAAATTGAGCGACAGGTTGGGATTTGGAAAACATCCAGTAATTCGGCGTTCTGTGTGTTATCGCTTATTTTCACTGAATCAGATAACTGTCATTCCTATTTTAACACTGGACTCGTCGAGTCCGCACTTGCGCAGAGGCTTCCATGGTTTCATGAAATGTGGTCGAAAAAAAGTTTCTAGATATTTATTTTTTTATTATTGTTTTCTTATGAAGTATTAAAATTAAAAGTTTATTTTAATTTTCAAATTCATGAACGTATCTTCTAAAAACCATGTAAACCTTGGGTGACATTTTCTTTTCTTTATCTTAAAACATTGTTGCGATTGTGATGTAAGATTTTCCGTTAAAGCATCGTTAAATTACCCTTTTTTTTGTTATTTTATTTAGTTGAAATGCACTTATTTAAATTACGAATAAAATTTTACTCTCTTTATCTTAATAAATTGTTTTAGCTATGATATAATTTTCAGTGTTAGTTTCGGGAAATTTCGACTTTTATTATTAAGAAGGTAGGATATAATAGTATTACTATTCACGTTAATCCGATAAGACGAAATGTATAACATAACATCTCTATTGGATTGAAACAACTGATATTACGTTAAATATTTATGATTAAACATTTGTATCAAGTTAACAATTGTAGTGTAACGTCCCAATCTGTTTAAGTAAGTATTACTTTTCTCTTATAAGTTAAGGGTAAATTAACTAATCTACATTCCTTCACCAAATATTTATTTTGGAAGATTAAGATTCAATGTAATAACTGATATGGTCAATAGACTGATGCACTAGAACAATTCAACTTCTATTACAAATCTATAATAATTGTTATTTCGATTGCGTTCTTGGTAATTATTATTTATTTAAATGAAACATAATTTGCTTGTAATTTATTTTCTAACTAGATTTTCTATTAGTTTAGTGTATACTTCGTATATAAAATATCATCGGTATTTTGTATACGAACTGTATTCGTTTTTAATTTCTTATACATTACCCGACTACTGTAGGTAATGGAAGTATTGTATTCGGTCAAAATTTTGATACGGGATTTGCAACTGATTTTAAGGTTTCCTGAGCAAAAAAGTGGTTTTTGACAGGTATGTTTGTATGTAAGCGCGTGGAGAATATTTCGACTATCATATTTTTGAAACGAATAAAGAAGAACAACGAAACTATAGAATTAAATCAAGTCTAGAAAATAGAAGACTCTCTCTTCCAATTTTTGGTGAAAATTGGAAAATCAAAAGTGGGAGAGTTAATCTGTATTTAAAAAACAACTTTAACGGTATTTCTTCAAAATTGTTTAGGTTTCGCAAGTGCGCGCCTTTAAAAATTGATCTTCATTTTTTATTTTTTTATTTATTTATTTATTTTTTTTTTAAGATGTAGATACTGTTTTTGAAATATATATATTAATGTACTAGCTTTTTATAGAAACTACAAAGAATTTTCTTTTTCAAATGAAATTTTTTTATTTATATATATATATATATATATATATATTTTTTTTTTTTTTTTTTTTTTTTTTGCTAATTGGTTTGAAAGGACATCGTTTTTAAGAATTAGGTTTTTTGGATGTCTAAGATTAGTTGCACCTTCAGTTTTCAAGAAACAATGGCCCCACCATCTGATGAGAAGTTCTGATCTTAAGCTGATAGACGAAGAATGCTGGGTTCGAACCCAGGTCACACTCTCGTTGGCCTATATATTTAGAGTTTCCTATGGTTTCCTTCGAAATTAGAACAGATACATGCTATGACCTTTTAAAAAGACCCTTACTGAGCAATACACCCAGCTTTGGACACAAAGTCGTGTAGTCAATCAGCTTTAACTTTTTTGTAAAAAAAAAAGTCTAAAGGGTTTTATCATATTTTTTCAGTTTTTTTTTTTTTTTTTTCTAACAGTTTTGATAAATACATTATTTTATTTCTTGTTTGAAACAGGTACTATATAATAAGATGATTTAAAAAATTACATATTACTCATTCATTAAAATTAAAATGAAAAAAAAAAAAAAAAATGAAATTTCTAAAGCTATTTAATGATTGTGTTAAAGGCTAATATGCAAAAATTAAAATAATTGTATTTTAAATAATCTAAAATCCTGTTTACTGGTGCTTTGCAACTACAATATAATTTTAAATAATAAATTATTTGTATTGCTTTATTAAAACATTTGTGTTCAACAGACTTTCGTCAAAAGTTTCATATTATTATCCCCCTATTGATTAACAGTATTTAACTATTAATCAGACATGTCTTTTGATTTTATTCTTTCTTTTACTTTTCTTTCTTTATTGTACTTTATTATTATTATTATTATTATTGTTGTTTTTAACTTTAGTTTAAGTACCGCAGTTTTTTTTTTTTTTTTTTTTTTTTTAATTGACAAA
Source organism: Salticus scenicus (assembly GCA_963930645.1). Classification (NCBI taxonomy): domain Eukaryota; kingdom Metazoa; phylum Arthropoda; class Arachnida; order Araneae; family Salticidae; genus Salticus; species Salticus scenicus. The sequence goes on along the minus strand of OZ005650.1, from coordinate 344,343,719 downwards.
TATTTTTATTATTTCTTGCTTTGTGTTTATTTAGAAAAAAAAAAATTCGTTGCGTTTTAATTATGTAATAGAAAAATATTTTTAATTATGCATTTTTTCCAGCTTCTGCTTTATTTAACTACTTTCTATACATTTTTTTTTTATTTCTTCGTCCCTAATAAAGTATGTATATTATGTTTGTTTTAAATTTAAATGTTTATTATTAGTTAGATAAAAATGAAATTCTAAATAAGTATTTTTTTAAAGCACTTTTTTTCTCGGTATTTTCTAGGGCTTTTTATTAAAAAAAAAAAAAAAAAAAAAAAGAAAAAGAAAAACTTATGTATATATATATATTTCATGTTTGGCCAACTTTGTATACTTTGCACCCATCATGCCATTGCCAATAATGTAATAAACATTTTAAATGAAATAAGCATTTAGATTTATATTAATTTATGTATTTTACGCCAGAATATAAAGTAGCCTTTTTGAAAGACAACTTAAGTGTCCATCGAAACGAAAGCATTCATTAAAATTTGCCATTATGTAAATTAGTAATTATCGTACGCCCTTTACAAGCTTTTTTCAAATTTATGCTCTTCTGTTTTCCACTTAATAAGGATGTTTCAATTAATCATCAAGAATAGTTATACGCTGCTGAACAGATTAGAATTAATGGATAATTAGATTAGAATTAGCGGATAATGGAATTAATAGAATCAAAAATAGCTATAGTCTGTTAAACAGATTAGAATTAATGGATAAACCTTTGTTCCAACTCATTCAATAGAGCAACGACTCATTCATTTTGATTTAAACTAATGTAAGAATAAAAAATCACTCTTAAACAAAGAAGAAGAAATAATGAAAGAAATAGTGTAGTTTGGTATAATTACAGAACATTTAAGAATAAGTTTACCGTTATAAAAATTAAAAATATTTAACGAATATTTGTAGTTATTTCGGTTTCTTAAAAGCGAGCAGCTATTGGTACTTCTTCTCCGGGATATTGGCAATATATATTTAAAATAAGTAATGGCATCCGCTCTGAATATATAAAATTACGATTACACTATAGAATCCGTGAAATAATACTTAACCCTAGAACGGAGATAGGGGTCATTTTGACCTCCGAACATTTTTGCCTATTGATTACTTTTTTATTTCTAATACATGTGTATAATTTGGAGTATTTTAAACATGAAATAAAATTCAAACGAAATTATTTACATATTAAACATTTAGCTACACTTATATTGAAATAACAGAAACATTAGAAAACATTTTTCATTTATGTATTTAAAGAGTGAATCATTTTGTGAGTAAGTAGATGAAAAAAAAATATTATTTTATAACAAATAAGAATAATTCAACAAATAATAATTCTTGCTTTTGATCCAAAGTAGTAGCGCGTGATTTTTGCACCTGAATAAGAAAGGTTACGTCCTTTCGAAACCAGCAATGCTTCCCTTTATTTTATGGCGTGTGAAGAAGTTTTTATGTTTAAATAATTTTGAACTACATTTCTTTTATTCTTTTTTTTTTTAATTCCTTGAATGTATATGGGTTATAGTCCATATCTCAAATTTGGTAGCAGTCCGTTCATTCCCTTTTACCTGTATCATGCTGTTTATAGAGGAAATTTAATTATAAGTTTCTACTATAAAATAAGAAGGATTAATAATTAATAATAATTAATAACTATGTACTATAAAAATAAGAAAAAAAATATTCGATTTGTGAGAATTTTCTATTTCTAGTTTTTCTTTTGAAATATCCAAAACACTTTTAGTCATTGTATGTTTGTATGTTTTGCGGACATGTGCGTTACCAACAATTCCTAAATTGCATGGATCAAAAACGCAATTAAGAAGAAAAAAAAAAAAAAAAAAAAAAAAAAAAAACTTTATATGTAGTTTTATTTTTATATAAATTGGTACTGGTTGGTTTTTTGGCATATATTGTTCAACAAGTGCTGTTTGAATGGAGAAATTTCCAAACTTTATGGTAAGACTATATCTAAGCCTCTATATTACTTACAAACTTTGAATAAACACCATAAAATGCAATAAACTCGCAACAATTGTTTCGGGTCGAAAAACACACGACCCTTCATCAGGCGAATAAAGTAAGCACGAGTGCTGCAGTCAAAGCGGCAACGCAGTCTACGCGTTGCCGCTTTGACTGCAGCACTCGTGCTTACTTTATTCGCCTGATGAAGGGTCGTGTGTTTTTCGACCCGAAACAATTGTTGCGAGTTTATTGCATTTTATGGTGTTTATTCAAAGTTTGTAAGTAATATTTTTACAACGCCAGTTTATTGATGCTTCTTTATTAAATCTAAGCCTCTATAGTAATACGAGCGTTAAACTTGGTACATGAGCCTTACGTAAGAAAAGCTATGCTATTTAAATTTGCATTCTCATAGGTCGACATGTTGTGCAGCTATGTTACAAGTTTCTTCGTCTACAGAAAGTTTTATCTCAACTTCAGTGGCGTTTAAGTGCGCTAAATTTAATACGTGAGATGACTATTATGAAAAAATATTCTGATTTCTTTTGGGTGCATATCACTCGACCAGTGGTACTGCTATGTTATTTTCGTTTAGGGGAAGGATATATTTCAGTTTCTACGATATAAAATTGCACCAAACCTAATATAGCAAAAGGGTATTAAAAAATTGTTGACTGAATTTGATTGAATATGGGCTGACAGGTAACACAGGTATTACTCATGTTCTACAGTGTTCTAGATGGCTATATCTGAGCATGTATAAGAAAGTTTTGAGATGTTGTTGTTTTTATTACAAAATTATGATCAAAATGTTTATTTTCATTTTTTTATTTTTTATTTTTTATTGAAAAAGTGATACTTTAATAATTTTTCTTTCTCTCTCTTTTTTTTTTTTTTTTTTTTTTTTTTTTAACAAAAATATTGTTAAATACAAAAATAAATGCAAAGAATTTTGTGTATTAAAATGTTAAGTGCAAAATTTTTGCCTAAATACAAAAATGCTGTTATTTCATACAGAATAAAATGTTTGGATTCTCTATAAAACTGCTTGATTCCTGACGTATTATTGATTGATTTTGGCACTAATCTTTTGCAAGTTGTTCGAAACATATTATGTGTTTAACTGTATAAAAATTGCTGTAGCTCTTTTGCATAATCTTTTGCAATTAGAAATGCAAAACTCCTTCCATCTCAGTCAGAAGAGTAGGTTGCTTTATTTGTTCTTAATTTTTAGTTAATTTATAATCTTTTTAAGTATAAGAGAGGAGAATGCCAAGTAGAAGTTAAATTCTGTCGTATAAACAGAGTCCGTCCATTTTGAAATAATATGCCGAATAGAGTTGAAAATAAACCTTGCTGCAGACTTTGAAATAGGATATGTATATTTTATTTTATTTTACCGCCGTATTAAGCAATTGCTCGTAACAGGAAAATGCATGGAGCATTAATGTTACCTTCCTAGGAATTTCCCAGTACACTGAGACTCCTAAATTTAAATTACCAGGAAAACTCCCCATCACGTGATAGAGGCCCAAAGAATATGCATATACCGAGATTCAAGGAAATTGGTTTATAAATACATTTGTATAAGCGTTCTGAATTAACAAATGGTGACCATTTTGAAACAAGATAGCAGATCAAATTCACCGACTAACTCATTTAAGATAATTATAAGGTAAGTTCCGTGTCCAACTTTGGTTCAAATTGGTTCGTTACTTTCGAAGTTATGAAGACGAAACACATTCCATTATATATATAATTATAAACTAATTTATTGCAATGGATCAATTTCCAAACAAATCGTCCTGCAAAATAAGTAAATAAAAGAAGATAAATAAATAAATAAAATCTTGCCTATTTTTATCATTTTAACAAAGAGAAAAAAGAAAACTTTATCTTATATTCAGACTAAAACTTTTCATTCTTAAACGAAAAGAGCCAAAATAAGTGGAGCAGAAATGATTCTGTTTGGAATTTAAATGTTTTTATCGAATCCTTTTGTATAACTGACATTTCAAAATCAGACTAAGTTTTTTAATAAGTCACCGAAGCACGAAACGGGATTTCGTTTGAAAACTCGAATATTTTGAATATTTACAATACCTCAATTAATTTTATCCTGCAGTTTTGCGTAATTATATCATTAAATATAATTAAAGTATATATATAACAATAAATCTTCATTAGCATTGCTATCTGAAAAAAAAAATAATGCCTTTTCAATAATTTACAGTTTTTACGATGCTTGAGTGCATCACTTGAATTATTTTACTTAACAATTATACGTAAAATTATAATAATTTTAATTTATAATACTACATACTTAAAAGTTTGAAATAAGAACATTAAGAAGAATGAGTAAACCAAGCACGAATGTGTATTTTGGTAGGAAGTTCAATTACATAAAGCAAATACTTTTGAGCATTTTGTAATCAATATGTTATAATGACGCTAAGAAATTGCTATAATTTTATCAAAACATTAAAAAAAAAAAAAAAAAACTTTACGCCTTTAAAAGCAATTTTGAATTTGGGCGAGACTTGAATAAATGTTTTAAATGTGTGCTTACAAAACTATGTTTTTTTTTTTTTTTTTTTTTTTTTCCTTGTAATGTGTTTAAGTTAGTAATCAATTTTCAGTTGACAAATCCAATTTTCTAAACATTTTAAAATTTTCTTCAGAGGTAATCTAAATTCAGGTTAAATTCCATTGCAATATGTTTTTGAACAGTCTGTTAGATGGTTACTGTCTAAACTTACAGCAAAAGACAAATAAAGCACGTTGTTTAATTAAAAACAATAATAATATAACTAATAAGTAAAATAAAACCCTTTATCTAATTGTCGGGAAATTTTTTATTACAGAAAACTTTTAGTAGTAAATTTTTGAGAGATAATTTAAAAATCCAACAAAATATTTACGAAGATTTCATCTTAAAAAATATGGTTTAAAAAAGCAGTTTAAGAAAATACGATGTTATAATGGGCTCTTCCCACCTGACGTCAGAGGTCACATGATAGAGGAAAAACAAATAGCAGACGAAGTCTTGTTTATCTAGAGCGATTGCTGAAATAACATATTTTCTATTCTTATTTTTAACCAATCGTATTTAATCTGTGTTATTTTTTTATACATCATCATTTTTAAATCATTTTATATCATTATTCATCATCTTTTGTTTGCTGTATACATTTACAATCATCATTTAGTTTATATCTGTTATTGATGTTCATGGAGACATGTTTAAATACTCTGATTTTTGGTACTTAAATCAGTGACAGTGCAATATCGTGCTACGTAAATCCATTTAGACCAGTAACTAAGTTAATTAACTTGTTGTAACACCTTTATGCAATTAAGTTAACTGAAAACATTTTAAAATTTCAAATTATAATCCATAAACATTCCACAAGAAGCTACTATTTATTGCTAGATCAGTTAATGTTACAGTTACACTACAATATACAAAAATCGATTCTTATAGGTAAAAATAAATAAACACATAAAATGTTTTTTAAAAATTATTAAATTTACAAATACAATTATTCTGTTTACAAATGTACAATATTACTTTTATTTTATTTTATATTAAATATTAAAATTTTTGTTCTTAAGAACAATATTTAATTGAATTCGACTCTCAGAATTCGATTATTCGTTTTCCCCTATCACGTGATTGAGAAGATGACGGTGGGAAGAGCCCATTGTACTATTTCGCAGAGTATAAAAATATGATAATGCTAAATATTCTAATAGCATAAATGTTAACAATCTCAAAAACAACTAAATTAAAAATATTCTTAATTACTATCAGTCAAAAACACGGTAAATATTTATATAATATTGTATATTAAGCAAATAATCTAAATGCGTCTCGATTTAGATATACCGATTTAAACTTTAATTAAATGGAGTAACTATCGTATCATATCTGCAGAAGTATAATGAGTGATAATTGTTTACGTAAAGCTGTACCTTCATAATGATATTGAATACTGTGCTAATAAATGTGTATTATATTCCAGGCATAATTTCATTGTTACGTGAAATTTCTAAATATACCACGTGCCAAAATAAATAAATAAATAAATAATTAAATAATAATAATGCATTTTGTTTGAATTCCTTTTACATAGCTTACTGTTACTCATAGCATGATAAAGGTTTATCCAATTTTAACGGATTACCAAAGTTGTAAATTAAAAAAATTTAAGTAAACAAATTCATTATTACAAAATAAGGACAAAATGCAGGCATAAATAGGAATAAAAATAAGATATGTATTGTGAAAATTTAAGCTATAAATAAACAAATTAAAAAAAAAAAAATAAAGAAGAAAATTTATAATTACAAAATTACCTGTAGGAAAATTCATTGATAGACCATAGAAAAACACTTACCTACAGAAAGAGTAAAAAAAGGGATTATAAATAAAAACATTGAAGAAGATATTACAAAAAAAGAGTGAAATGCTAGAATGTTTAGTCAAATTTCACAATATAGTTATTTTTTTATTTATTTTTTTTAAATTAAATTTTAATAAAATTCAGTGTTAAATAAGTACTTATTTTTTATTCAAAACTTCAATGAAAAATTTAATTAATGTTCTATTATGATATATGTTTCATTGAAAACTTTATATATAATATACATATTTCTAAATACAGTATTCTCTTTTGTCTGTAACCTATTTGAGTTATTAGATATAAATTAAATTAAAAAATAACAGGGGAAACCTAAACCAACAATATTTAGTTTTAGCTTATTTCAATATTTTAAATATTAAGCAATAGTTTTATTAGAAAAATATTTGCCTACAGAAAAAAGGAAATATTATAAATAAATACATAGACAAGATATTATAAATAAATACATACACAAGAAAAATAAAATATTTTAAAAGAAATCTGCGTAAAATTTCACACACACACACAAAAAATAAATAAATAAATAAATAAATAAATAAATAAAATAAATAAATAAATAAATAAATATTTTTCTTTATGTAATTTTAAGAAAATTCAGCGTTTAAAAAGTAAATTTTTATTGAAAACATAAATACAATTTTTAATTAAAATGACTTTTTAACATATATTTAGTTTAAATATTATATATAACATACATATTTTCAAATGCAATATTCTCTTACTTCTGTAATTAATTTCAGTTTTCAAAAATTCTTAGATATACATTACATTTAGAAGAGAAAATAAAGAGGAAATATATCAGCATAAATAAAATAAATATTATTTTACCTTACTTCAGTCCTAATAAAAGAATAGTTTTATTTAATATATTTCAAAATATGTTTTATAAACATCAATGATATATATAGTTTAAATTTAAGCATTAATATTGGATTTCGTTTAAACATTTTAAAATTTTCAGCGCAAAATCGAATCATAGTTTCTAACAGTTGTTTATAATTTAATAAAATTTGCAAAACTTAACATCTAGGAGATTAGCTGAACGTAGAATTATCTGAATTTCGAGGATATGCTGTCTTAAAATTTAATAAAGAACCTTAGTGATAATTGAAAAGGCATATTTAATTTACAGTAAACCGGCTTACCATTATTTTGTATAATATTTTAAATTAATTGTTAAAAATAATTCTTTAAATGTGATTTTTTTTAAACAAAAATTTTAAGTATTGCATATATATATATTCAAATTACATTCTGAATTCTTTAATGTATTGAAACTTCATTTAATTATTTTAAATTAATTATTTTTTATTTTTTAATGTGAAAAAAAAAAAAAAAAAAAAAAAAAACCTTAAAAGACACTTTATGGAAAATAAATATACAATTTTCTGCTTATAACATTAAGATATAATTAAACAATATAAACAGAGATTAAAAAGGAATAAAATTTGTTTAATTTTTATGATTTAAATCGCAGATTTTGTTTACAGTTAAGTCTTATAATAATTAAACATAAAGATTGTTAAACTTTTTTTTTTTTTCTTGACGCTTCTTTAAAAGTAGAAAGTATAATTATAAAACTACGCATAAGCTGTTTTAATAGTTTTTTTAATAGCTGTTTTTTGGTAAAAGTTCAAAAACTACCTATGAAAAATTTTATGAGAAAGTATGCAGTATGCTAAGACGGTTTACATAAACATTCTCATTTTAAATGTTTTACATTATTCTTAGTTTTTACATTTAACTAAAATTTTTTTTTTTTTTTTTTTTTTTTTTAAATGTATTAATATTTGATTTACGTCAAAATAGGTAACGTAAAAAATGTTTTTATCTCAGTTTTGTATAAGTTGAAATTCACAACTATAGCATATAAATATATATTTTTTTAGTTATTATTCTTATTAATATTATATGTTATTTCAAAGTTATATTTTCTAAAACTACTTTGCACTATTTTTTTAACTCATGCAATTATAAGTTTATTAAATTGTACTCTCATAAAATGTCGATAAACTGACAGATAGTGTTTCTAATCATGGGTTTTGAATATACAATATTTTAATAGCGTACAAATTACATTAAAATTTTAAATATGTAAACTAAATGTAATGTTTAAAACGTGAATTCATTGAAATTTTAAAACAAATTATTTAAAAAGAAAAAAGAATTAAACAGAAACTGTCCTCTAAGAGCATTAATAATAATTAACAAATTATTAATAGATTGTAATTTTATTTTGTTGTAACTGTTTTTAGTTAATAAATTACTTTTAGTTTACCAAAACGTAAATATTTTATAAGTCAAGACTGGTTTTCAAGTCTGCTAAGAATTCGTCTTTCTATGGGTATATCTATATATCCAGTGTTTCCCTTTGACAGTTTCAAGAGGGTGCTGCTCCTTGCCTGCCCTTTATTTGAAAAGTAGCACCCTTTCTTGCCCCTCATCTAAAAATTTGCGCCCCTCCTGCCCTTTGCATATAAATGTAAATAAATCTATTTTGCATGACAATCAATATTCGTTCATACGTTAGTAACTTGCAAAATTACGGTGCAAAGTGAATAAAAAAAAAAAAAAAAAAAAAAAAAATAGTATCCGTACTTAAAACAGAATTCTGAAACTGTCTGGTTTTAAATGCTAAATGTGCCCTTAAGGATCCAAAACTGCTTTCAAAATTCTAAAATTTGCCCTTTTTTAGTAGCAACACCCTGCCTTTTTTTTTTTTTTTTAACCTAGGAAAAACTCTGCATATATATATTATTAGAATTAAAATTAAGATTAAGTCTGTAAAAGTTTACTCAGAAACTTATAAATGGAAAGGTATAACTAAATGGAAAAACCCGCAATTGAAAAGGAATACGTTGAATTCAAGTACCTTGAAAAGACGTCATAGGTGGCCAAACTGCTGAAATAATCATGCTTATAACTCAAGGTGGAGTGACATTTGAGAACAATGCTTTTGCAGATACGCCTACAAGAGTACATTCCAAAAAGTACAGTTTATCACCTAATTCTTGTTTTTCTTTGATCACATAATACATGAGCGGAGTAAAATATGATGTACTGCCATATTTATTGAAAATGAAATTTCATACTTTCAATATTATATATATTCCATAAAATATTAGTGTGTTTCAAGAAAATCAACATAGTAATACGTATTACAAATGCTTTTGTAATATAAATAAAAAGATATACGAGTTTAAGGATAAGGAAAAAACTAAATTTGCTTCTCGATCTTCAGTTAATTTGATAATTTAAACTTACTCTTTTATCTCATATATTTCTCTAGCCTCAACCAATATTTATGATGTTTGGATGAAATTATTAATAATTTTTGACAAGAACTTGGTATTTCAAAAACTACATTATGCTTGGATGAAACAAAACTTGGTATATATGTAACTACAATAATAATATGATGAAACACCATCAAGCCCCATCATTTTGTGCTTGTTATTGAGAAAAGCTTAAAATCAGGATAAATATTTCACTAATCTTATAATAGAGTTCTAACAGATGACGTCACGAGCAGACGATATATGTTTGCTGAGTTGACCCACTGACCCATTGTTTATCATTGCGGAATAGTGTTACAAATTTAATGTAACACAGTGTTGCAAATGTATTTGTAAAAGCATAAAAATATTCGACTACTACGCTTCCAGAGGCATAGAAAAATTATCGTTGTCCTTCAGCAAAATACGCTTGCTAAGAAAAAAGTCACGTGGTTGTTAGAACTCTATTGCAAATAGAGAGCCTTTACACAGAGAGAAACGTCAAGTGGGGGAAATTTAAGCTAGGATGCAGATTTTTTTTTTACTACCAGATTGGTGATTGTTAGAAAAGCTCGAATATCCGTAAATTGGATTTCAACAACAATACATTTATACATAAAGTATTTATATATAACAATAATCCTTAATTTAAGATATTGTTTCGAGTAGAATGTTTAAAATCCATTAACAACATTCTACTAAAATCTGGATGATAGGGGAAAAAAAAAAAAAAAAAAAAAAAAAAAAAAAAAAACTCGTCAAAGCAATTAGAGGCTTGATGCTTCTTTTTTTAAAGACTCTCTTGTTGTAACTGCTCTAGTACCATGTTTCGATTCAATTAAGTACCAAATCATCACAGAAGGTTTCACCCACTATCTTATTGTTATAGGTTTTGCTGTATTTTCGTTAAATTTTGCACTTAATGTTTATTAGTGTGGCAATTAGAATATATATCCATTTAAGAATGATTATTATGTGATGCAGTATTCACTTCAGTTGCTGTTAACCTATGTTAAATATTTTTTTCTTTATTGTAATTGTACAAGTATTCTTTGTTGAAATAAAAACGAAGATAATAATAATGATAGCAATTATAAAACGAAAAAATTTGCATTCAATTGCTACCGATAAAATTATTATATCTGAAAAAAAAAAAACCCAACCATTATCCATGAACACCTCAAACAACAATTAAACACGCAGCTGAAATTTTTAATTTTAAATGTAATCATGCATTCCATGCTTTTTTTTTTTTTAATATTGTTTATTACATACAAAACTCTATGCACATTTTTTCATTATCCACAACACAATAAATTTCACAACACTCTCTTGATAAACACGTTTATCTAAGGTATTTATAAACTACATTAACCTTGACAATTCTATTTAGATGATGGATTGAAACATGAAGTTTTGATTTTGTGCAAAGGACAAAACAATTATGCATTAATGAAATTAACATTGCTTACATAAAATTTCCCAACATATTGCTGCAGTATTAATATTCAGTATATACAAATAACAAGAAACGAATTTTCAACTCAAATATGAAATTTAATTAATAACTTGCAACTGGTCAGAAAATAATGTGAATGTTTCGACTAAAAAATTTTTAATGGAAATATAAAAAATTGACTAAGGATAATTTTTATTGATCGATAATTTTTATACTACTATATTACAGTACTAGTTCACTGGAAAATATGCTTACGCTTTAGTTTGGAAATTTTTCAGGGTATTATATAAAATTAAGAAATTATATTTCCAATTTTTTTTTTTTTTTTTACTGCGTTTATATAACAAGCATAAACCAAAGTAATTAATATGGCCAATTATAACATTGATCGATTAATTTTATTTTTTAATTCATACCTAATTAAAACGTATTTCGTAATTAGTCATTTTTTATTGTATTTTATAACATATTTCAATATGTATACAATATATATATATTAAAATTCTTTTTACAGGTAAAATTTCACGTATTATATAAAACTTTCATGTTTCTGTCTAAAACAATAATGGTTTCATACTACTTAAATCATTTTTTATGATTAAAATAAATCATATTGCATTAAAAAAGAATGCTTTTATAATATAAAATCACACATGTATTTTTCTCTTACTCTAGTTACAATGATTTATAATAGAAATAATAAATAATGTAGTGATGGAATTTTATTTATGGAAGAAATAAAAATCAGCAGCAATCATACATGCATTTCGGGCTGTAATTTCCGATTGTCTGTACTACTTTACTCATAACTAAATTCAAATTTATACTCATACATTACTGCACATAAGCATACATAAATGATATTTATAAAATCTAATTGCACAGACATAAATTGATTGAAAAAAAAATGACTCATAACAAAATAAAATTTTAATTTTCAAACGCAATTATAATTTGCTTTCATTTGCAATGGAATTTGCTTAAAACCTCGATGACTGCATGAAGACATCACTGCAGCTTCTCAACACAATCTCAGTCGAAGCATTCTAACACTCTGTAAACAGGAAGTCTACTTCGGAGTTAATTGCCCTTGATTTAACGTATCGTATGATATCCACCTGATTGTGAGAATTTGAGCAAAGTATTTTTTTTTTTTTTTTTCTAGCACTTAATGCAAAAACTGCATAAGCTTAAAAATATCACTCAACAAAACATAAAAGTATATTTGTTTTCATAATTCGATTTTATTCTTTTGATATTTATTCTAAACTTTTTAACACTTTCTAACAAGGTTTAAAAATGATAATGACTTCGGATTATCTGTCTCTCTGTCTGTCTGACGGTCCACGCATTAACTCCCGTAAATATTTATGGAATTTCTTGAAACTGATATATGTTATTCAAGTTCACTATCGGATGTTCCCTATTGAAAATGGAGTGAATACCTCTACTGGTTTGTGTACAAGGAACACCCGAAGTATTCCAAAGCAATGTGTTCTATGAGAAGTATTTATATAAACTAAATTTCAATTACTTTACTTTGCATAAAGCTTAATGAAATTGAAATATGTTATTCATATTCACAAAAAAATAAATGCTTTTTATACACATAGTATAATTAGCAATTGATTTACAGGGCCACACAAAACTAACCAGTTTCATTAAGAACTTAAAAAAAAAAAAAAAAAAAAAAATCTAGAATTGTACTTTCGTTTAAATTAAGCGTTTTTAACACTTTCTAACAATTTTTAAGTGTGAATATGATTTCAATTTGTGTATCTGTCTGTCTGATTGTCTATCTTTCTATCTGTCTGTTTCTCGCCCCCAGCGTCCGCAAATATTTTCAAAATTTTTAAAAAATGTTATATGTTAGTCAAGTTCACCATGGAATGTTCCCTATTTAAAATGTCATTAATAGGTCTTGTACAACTAGTTTGTGTACAGGGACAACCAAAAAAATGCCAATACATTGCGTTTTAGAACAGACATTTTTAAAAATCAGATTTAAATAACTTTCTACTGTAAAAATCATAAAGGAAATTTTATGTATTGTTAATAGTAAACATAATATTTTGTATGGAGTATGATATATAATTAATTTTCAGATATACAGGGCTACACTAAAATATTCAGGTACATTAAGGGCTGCAATTATAATCTAACGGCTGCATTTTCTTTTGTGTTAAGTTTTTTTAACACTTTCCAACAATGTCTAAGAGTGATTTTAAATTAAATTAGTCTATCTGCATAATTTTCAGTGTCGTTGTGTGTCTGTTGTGTTATAAAGTAGGCAAAGAATTTTGAAAATTATTTGATACAACAAATACGTAGAGTTGGAAAATGTTAATAATCAATACGTACTGCATGATTTTTCGTTCTTGTTTAAAAAATATATTCAGCTTTTTCTTTTCTTACGTAATGTAAAATCATTTCGATTTGCATTTTATTGTATTTTAATCTATATTATATTTATTGAGAAATGTATTAAACTTTTTTATTCCTAATGACGGTAAAAACATGTCTGAATATATTGTACTGAATTAGTCCTTACTTTTTACTTCCATTACCCTACTACCGTAGGTAATGGAAGTATTGTATTCGGTCTGAAAATTCGATATCGGGTTTTCACCTGATTTACACGTTTTAAGGTCCCCTGAGTCCAAAAAAGTGGTTTTTGGCAATTGGTCTGTGTGTATGTATGTGTGTGTGTGTGTGTGTGTATGTATGTGGAGAATTTTCTGGCTACTATAGCTCAGAAACTTATAAAGATAGAGCTACAAAAATTTTAGAATTGAAATACGTCTGGTGTACAGATGAAATTTCCAAATTTTGGTGAAAATTGAAAAGCCGGAAGTGGGACATCCGAAACCGGAAGTGGGACCGTAAGTCCGTATCTCAAAAACGGCTCAAACGATTTTCTTCAAACTTGCTATATAAACACTCTATTAGATGTCCTTTCGAATGATATAGTTGGTTAGTTCAGAAAAATTGATAGGCGTCCTGTATAAATAGCTCAATTTCAGGCCTCGCAAAGGCGTTCCTTTAAAAACGGCTGTACGGATTTTTTTCAAACTCGCCATTTTAACTCACTTTTAAATATGCTTTTGTATGTAATTATTGTTTTCCTGTCAATAATTGAGTTTAACCGGAAGTGGGACATCGGAAACCGGAAGTGGGACCGTAAGTTCGTATCTCAAAAACGGCTCTAACGATTTTCTTCAAATTTGCTATATAAACACTCTATTAGATGTCCTTTCGATTGATATAGTTGGTTAGTTCAGGAAAATTGATACGCGTCCTGTATAAATAGCTCAATTTCAGGTCTCCCAAGGGCGTTCCTTTAAAAACAGCTGTACGGATTTTTTTCAAACTCGCCATTTTAACTCACGTTTAAATATGCTTTTGTATGTATAATTATTGTTTTCCTGTCAATAATTGACTTTTTGTAAATGTTTTATCTCAAAAATGGTTCTAACGATTTTCTCTTTAGGTCACTTTTATGTTTTCTGATCACATTATCTCTCAAAAATGCATATAATACGTGTAATAGTGGGTAATGGAAGTCGTGCGGTTGTTTCACACCAGATTTTTTTTTAATTATAGTGCACATACACACATGTAAATACTTATTTACATCATAAGTATTTATAATATTATATATACTAGTATTTGGTTATTAAACACAGTTTATAATAAATGGTATAAAATGTGCCTGTTTAGTAATTGCATATTGCAAGTATTCAGTTATTCAACTGTAGAATTAAATTGAACAGAATTCTGATTAAAAAATGACAAATTAACAAACAATTAAAATAAATAGTTAAAACGAGTTCATGAGAAATATATATTATATATACTTCAGCAGAGCTCATGTTCAGCCAAATTTATGTTTTATTACTGCTTTTAAACAATGTAACTAATACTTAATCGTTTATTTTTAATGGCAATGAGAATACCGTAATCCTTAAAATATTTCACTATAAATAGGTAATAGCCTAAGAAGAAGTTTTTAAAACATTTAAATTTCGCGTAATTCACCGACGGCCATATGCTCGATTTTGCACATGCATAATGACTCTAAATTAACTAAAAAAAAAAAAAAAAAAAAAAAAATCTTCAAAGATGATTACTGACACGTGATGGAGTAACATCAAAACATAGACTTTTGAACATAAAAACCAAATCATTTTGGTAAACAGTTTTTTTTTCATCGTGCTTTTGAGTTTTAAATTATAGGTAATTCCAAGATGTGACAATTGACAGACAGATGATATTTTCTACAATTATTACCATATGGAAATCATTATCGTAGTTTTACGGTTCGATGTTTTTATTTTTTAATTAAAGAGGCTGTGAATACTGTAAAAAAAATACCGGTGGAAGAAGTTTTTAATTATTCCCTGTGTGTGACTGACGCTGCTAAAGAATCTACCATTAATATTAGAAAATATATAAAGGACCTAAAAAACGCATTTTTTTTTTTTTTAAGTTTTGATCTCTTTTTCGTCTTCTATATACTAATGGTACAGCAAAGCACCTTATTAAATCCATATTAAACACTAAGGTGAAGTGGCATGTGTAATTTTTATTGCCTGTTTTTTTTTTTTAAATCACTCTTAAGTAACAAAAAAAATAAATTTCAAATACCATTTTTTGTGTATTTCATGATGCAGTAAATAAAAGGTTAAAATATTAGAAAACACAGCGATAGAAAATTTCCTTTCTTAAATTTTGTTTCATTTCTTTTTTATATTAAAATATGCATAGTGTGTTATTAACCTACCATTTAAAGCATTATTTAAATAATAAACCATTTTATAAATAAACCATTAAAAAAATTTCACACGTGATTACGGTCAGTGACTGGCAAAAAGTGTTCTAATCATTTAAAGTAAAAATAAATTTATGCCCGTAAAGTTTTTTTTACTTTCTTTTTTTTACTTCTATATGTAATATAGAGAAAGTACTGGATTCGTGAAATTTTTCGAACTCCGGTTTTCGATGGATTTACACGTTTTAGGATGTCCTGAACGCGATTTGATAGTTTTAGAAAATGTCTGTCTGTGTGTGTATAACGAATTTTGTGGACGTTCATGAGCCAATGAACGAAATTTAACCAAACTTGGTATTTAGTTGGACGCTGACATAAACTGGTGCTGATTAGATTTGGGGATGTACATAATGAGTGTTATTTTTAACTTGTGATTGTAAAATTACTATGAATTATTAATAATAGTAGTAGTTAACTAGGGGGGGGGATGTGCATGTGGGGGGATTGCTTCCGAGTAAATTTTCAAGATGGGTATCTTTCGAAAGGTCTCGTCAATACCTTTAAAACGAATGGTTGAACTCTAGGTCTGTAATAATTAAAAAAAAAAGTTATCGATTTTTTTTTTTTTTTTTTTTTTTTTTTTTTAAATATTGAGAATAAAATGGACTTCTTTTTTTTAATATTTAGTGTTACACTACTTCTCTGATATGGAAATCGTCAACATTATCACGGAAGATACTTTTTTTTTAAATAATAATTTTAATAAAATATTTTTACTGAGTGAATTTGTATAGGAAAATACAGAAGAAAGTCATGTGGTGGCCACAACATACTAGTTCTCAAAGAAGGAGACTTTTAATAAATGATCAATATTCTAAATTTTACAGCAGTTTATTTTAAATACGGGTATTGGACTTTTCACTAGAAGAAGCGAACTGGCCGCATAATTTAGCGGCCAACAGAGTCAAAATAAATATAATGGGAAACTTTTTATCTTAATTTAAAAATCTATTACAAAGAATCGCAAGTAAAATAAACAAGTATATGTGCATAACAATTTCGTATGGTCCTTATAATTACACGCTTTTATTTAAATTGATATGTTGTTTATTTAAAAACCGAATAAACTACTACGTCAGAAACGCCAAAGAAAAATATTGGAAATGGTGTTTCTAACGTAGTAGTTTATTCGGGTTTTAACCCTTTGAGTACTGAATTATTTGAAGATTTTTATACCCAAGGGACGGATTTAATTTGTCGCTTTATGAAATGATTTTGAATTTTTGACAGCAAGGTCCGCCTGTGGGCGTTATTTTCTCATGTTACACTATTTCAGAACAAAAATTTCTGTATTTACATTTATATTACAAATGGATATGCATTATAATTTTAACCTTAATAATCAAAGTATTTGTATCCATAGTATATTTCATTGTAAAATTGTGAATATTTTATATATTTAAGAAAAAAAATAGCATACAAATTGCAAAAGAAACGCCCACTTGTGGAGTTACAGATTTTCAAATGGTTTGAATCTACGTCAGCGGTTGCGAAACTGTTAATATGTAAAAGTAATACATTTTATTTGGAATATACTTATACTGAGGATATAAGTATGGTTGTAAGATATCATGAAAAACGCCAGGAAAGTGTTTGCGATCAACGCCTACTGGCGGGGGTGCCGCAAACATTAACGCCTACTTCTTAAATTCAGATGAGGAGTCAGACTCGTCCACCATAACTTCGCCCAAGTAAGCAGATAACGAGTCTCAATCGTCAAATGTACCCAAAGGGTTAATATTCCAACGCCAAGTCTCCTGTTATTATATATTGTTTATTTATTTATCAGTTAGACTGTGCTTTCCTAGTGCCCGATTTTTACCCATGTTTATGCAAATAATTCATCCTTGCAAGATTAAATTAATAAACACTGGTTGACATGGTATTTAAAACAATCATATTTACATCATAATATTAATGCGTTAGAAGTCCACACATTTCTTGGTTCTTTTGCTATCTATATTTTTAATTCTTCGTGACGTAGCTAAATTTATTATCATTACTTTCCGTGATGTATGAAAATTTCGCATGGCAAGGTAAAATATAAAAAAGAAAAAAAAATGTTTTTATTTATTTAATATTAATTTTTTTTTTTTATTCAAGAATTGTTTTGCGGATGAATTAATTCAAAAAAATTATTTTGTTATTCAAGCTTTGTTTCTTATGAAGGAAATAACTATATTAATACATATATAAAATACTCGATTAAATTTTAAAAAGAGATTTTCTCTATAAATTAAGTGATGCATGTTGTATGTTTAAGTTTTCATTTGTTATTTGAATCGATGAACGAATCCCCAAAATCATGTAAACCATAGACATTTTTTTTTTTTTCCCTCAACAAACATTTATAACCGTGACGTTAGTATCGAGCATTATCGAACACAGGAAAATTGAGACTTTTTGTTAAAAAGATGCGTGTGGGTCAAATCTAAGAGAATACTTATACATATCTAAGATACTCAATCACATTTTAAAATGATATTTTCTCTATAAATGAAATGATGAATTTTGTATGTTTATTTTTTCATTTATTATTTGAATCAATGAACGAAACTCCCAAAATATGTAAACCAACCTCAACACATATTTACAACTATGATGTTAGTTTCGAGTATTAAACACAGGAAAGTTGATATTTTATTATTAAGAAGATATGTGTGGGTTAAACCTAAGAAGTGAGTTTTTTTCTTCACAAAATTTCTTTAATCCACTTGAACTGAAATTTTTTTATACATATATAAATTCAATGAAAACACATGCATGCTAATACTGAAGTAGTAACAGAGTTAGGAAGAACACTGGGGGTCGCGGGCCCCCAACTCTAGTTAAAAAATTTCATCTTCAATTTTAATCTTCTATCCCCAGATTGAGCTAAAATTTTGTATAACTCCAATGACTATGCATGATGAAGCAGTAACAGAATCAGGGAAGGCTTAAGACTTCTGGGCGCTGAACTCTTGTTAATTTCGAACTCTTGTTTCATTTCGAATTTTATCCCACTAAAATTTTGCATAACTCCAGTGCCAAGCTCAAGGAATAATGGACTAAAGCAGAGCCTCAGCGCCCCAACTCCAGCTCAAAATGTGTGTTTCGAATAGTCTCGAACCTAATTATCTACTGAAGTTTGGCATTTATGTATATTATTCCCATCCGCGAAATTGGGGATTTTAGTACATTTTGAAGTAAAACTTTTATTTTTAACTTATGTGATATTTTTCGCTACCATTAGATTTATATGGAAGTTTTTACAATAAAATAAACGTATAAAATTAGAGTAAAAAATTATTTTTTGAGAAAATGGTGGGACACTCTTTAAAAAGAGACAGGTGCATACGAACTACGGTATAGTGTCAAACTAAACAACAACAACAACAACAACAACAACAAAAACTTTATTTTATTTTTCCCATCAAGCTTAAAAAGTTTGGAAATTAAAGCAAGTTTATTCCATAACATCATTCCACGTCAAACTGGCTAACTCTCTACACCTCGGCATCTCTGTAATTAAAAAATTTGGTGCAGTGTTAGAAACACATTCTCATCTCATTATGCAACTCGGCTTATAAATAGTTATAAATACCTTAAAAAAATACATAAAAAAAGAAATTTTAAATTTAAATTTTTCAGAAAAAAATTGCTATGTATATGTTGCATTCTCTTTAAAGGATGAAAATGCAGAAGAGAAAAAAAAATAACTTGATCTCTACAAATCAAGGAGATTTGGATCTTCAAAGATGTCAACCTATCCTCATATTTTGCTTTTTTGAAGGCCAGTAATTCATAATTTATAGGGGAAAAAAGTGACAATGTATTGTTTTTTGACATATTGATAAATAGAATAAAGGTACAAAATATCTTAAAATTCTAAATCCTAAAAGTTCAATTTCTTTTATGGGGAATGGTTCTAAATTATTTTAATAAGTTTACAATTTGTTCACAATTAAATGAAATACTGTATATTGGTACTACTATTATTATTACTTGTAATGCTGCATTTAAGGATACGAAAATGATATGTTTGTGAAATCGCATAAATTTATTATTTTACATTTGGATTAACATATTTCAAACAAGATTTTTTCAGTTTTAATCAATAATAATAATTGATTTATAAAAGCCGCTTTATAATTAAAAAAAAAAAAAAAAAAGCCTTTAGTAAGACTTTAAAAAAACATTAGTAAGAAGCAATGACAGTTGCAAAGTTAGTTGAAATTGTACCTCTTATGTGATAATTTAATCTTACTTTCAGGAAAAAAAAAATAGCCCAAAAGCACGTTTTTGGTGAAAGTTATTTTTTCACACCATAAATTTTAAATCAGCACAACCGGTTTCGAAAGGACGTAGCCTTTCTTCATCAGGTGCAAACACGTGCAACTGCCTTGGAGGCAAAAGCAAGACTGAAAACAGGACAAAATCAAGAGGGGGAGGAGCAACACAAACAACCAATAGGAAGCAACATGCAGGGCAGGACCAATCAGAGAGGAACACAAGTACATACACACCACAAAAAGAGGAGGGAGAAAAGGAGAAAACAATATTTTTTTTTTTTTTTTTTTTTTTTTAAATATATAAATTTCAATAAAATTAAACTAATAAGTAAATTTAAAAAAATTTATCCATTAATTATTATTATTATTTTTTTTTATTATTTAATTAGAATTATTTTATTTTATTGAATTAAACAAATTTTTCCAGGCTGTAGACAGCAAAGTGGAATCAGATTTCTCATTGACTGATTCCACTTTGCTGTCTACAGCCTGGAAAAATTTGTTTAATTCAATAAAATAAAATAATTCTAATTAAATAATAAAAAAAAATAATAATAATAATTAATGGATAAATTTTTTTAAATTTACTTATTAGTTTAATTTTATTGAAATTTATATATTTAAAAAAAAAAAAAAAAAAAAAATATTGTTTTCTCCTTTTCTCCCTCCTCTTTTTGTGGTGTGTATGTACTTGTGTTCCTCTCTGATTGGTCCTGCCCTGCATGTTGCTTCCTATTGGTTGTTTGTGTTGCTCCTCCCCCTCTTGATTTTGTCCTGTTTTCAGTCTTGCTTTTGCCTCCAAGGCAGTTGCACGTGTTTGCACCTGATGAAGAAAGGCTACGTCCTTTCGAAACCGGTTGTGCTGATTTAAAATTTATGGTGTGTGAAGAAGTTTTAATTTCTTGCTATTATCTGTACACCAGTTTTTTTGAATTTATTTTTAGTTATTTTTTCTCCTATACAGAAATCCTTTTAATCTTTTGCGATTCAATTTAGAAAAAAAGAAAGTTAAATACGCCTACTCGTAAGAAATTAGAGCACTTTGAAACTACACTGTATTTTAAGGGCGGGTTTAACGTGTTTTTTGCATTTTATTTCCTTTATGCCAACTTTGAAGGACAATGGGTTCAAATGAAAATAGCCTTAACCATTCAACTTGCACTATACTTATCTCTTTAAACTAATTATTTATCTTTTTCAGGAGTTGCATTATGTTTTTTTTCTTTTTTATCACAAATGAACATTGTAACATGAAAAGATGTGATTCATATAAAAATTAAATAACTATACATAATGTCGTACGAACAACTTACCTACCTGAGTGTTAAACATTGGATGTTGAATTTTTAAGTTTTCACTTTCATATATCATTTACTTGCTTTACATTCGAATAAATCTGTTATTTGAAAGTGAATGTTATCAATGTTAAATTAACAAAAATTTTTAAATATTTGGATTCTTAATATGAATACGTTGTATGTGTGTGTTTGTGCGAAAACCTAAGTTTTCATATTCTTATTCAGAGAGTAAATCTATATAAATAAAGAGAAGTGTCTGTGTGTCTGTGTGTGTGTCTGTGTCTGTATCTGCGCTCTGGCGCTCACAGAGCTTCCAACTTTGGCATATAGGTACCTGGGGCCCTGCAGGTGTGCCCCTCATCGAGATTTTTTCGAATTTCGAATTTGAATTTTTTAAATTAATGTTTTTTCGAATTTAAATATTGGCTTCAATGTTTCCTTTTTCAGAAATTTGTTTCGTTTCAAAAGTCTGCGTATCTTAGCAACGGCTATTAAACTACTTATTTATTTAAATTCATTTGAGGAAGAAATCTTTTTTATTATATTTATTGAAATCAAATAGTTATACACATACAGTAGAAAAATTAAATATATTAAATTTTTAGATTTTGGGATATAGGTACCTGGGACCCTGCAGGAGTGCACCTCATCGAGATTTTTTCAAATTTCGAATTTGAATTTTTTAAATTAATGTTTTTCCGATTTTAAATATTGGCTTCTTTGTTTAATTTTCATAGATTTATTCTTTTGCTTCAATCGTCTGCGTATCTTAGCAACGGCTATTACGCAACTTATTTTTATTTAATACATTCATTTGAAGGCGATTTTTTTTTTTTTTTAAATTTGTTATATTTATTGAAAATAAAATCGTAATGCAGTAGAAAAAATTAAGTAAAATTAGTTTTAAATTTAAGAATGTATTTATAACAGATATGTTTAATTTTTTATAGTAGAACAACTTCTTATTTTTCATTTTTTAATTAATTCCTTTAAAAGAAAAAACTTTTATTCAATAATTATTTTTTTATTTACAGTATTTATCGGGAAAAGTGGTAGCATATTAGTAAAAAGGATTAAAATGATTAAAATTTATTTGTTTATATATATATATATATATATATATATATATATATATATATATATACATATTAATCTACTTTTTATTTTATTACATTGGTCAGAATCAAATCGTAATATAGTGTAAATAGCATGGGCTATAAAATACATGGTTCAAAATTAAAATATTTAATAGATGCTGAGATACAGTCATCTTTAAAATCGCAGTTCTTAAATAGTAGCAGATCCCCCCTGTCGTCGAAAAATATCCAGACTGAAGTGCCCGGGAAAGATCTTTCTGCAGGCATGGGAAACCTTGACCTGATGCAGTGCGGGCGGGAAAAGAACTGCCGTAGACAGCGGGTACCCGAAGCAAGGTTTGGAGTAATTTCAGTTTCTTTTTTATTAAGTTTTTTTTTTTTCTTAAGTTTTTGTCTGTAATGTGGTGTAAAAAAATAAATATTAATTCAATTCTTTCGAAAATTCATTTAAATATAGTGACCAGCGAAGCGGGCGTAGCCTGCTAGTAAATAAATAAATATCACATATATTTTTGGATTGATTATAAGTAAAAACATAAGATAATGATTTTATGTAGTGATCGTTCTGAACTAAATTTACTTTAACACGAATGTTAATACCAATTTTTGCCATAAAATAAACGTGTAAATTAAAGAAAAAATCTTTTGTTTAACACATTTTCGTCGCGGTATTTTTCTATTTTAAACAATAAACCCCACCTTTCGGCGTTAATTTAAAACGATACATTCTTTAACATTAGATTTTTTTTAATATTTGTGAATAGATTAAATTATAGTTTAACTTTTGAAATCTATGCGATAGATGCCTTTGGAAGCAAATATGCCGGAGGCACATAAAATATTTAAAACGAATATATGAAATCCCTTTTTAAAATAAAATATTTTTTTAAAAGAAACGTTTAAAAGGCGGAGATCGTTTTTCTTAAAAAATGTTCTTCTACATAACCGAAGCTGTCATATTTTACTCTTTCTTGCTACCAGACATTTTTACCAAAATCCTTCTTTAAATTTTGCAGCAGTTTTTTTTTTTTTTATTATTATTATTTAAATAAAATATAAAATTCTACTCAATTGTAGTAATAGTTAAAAAGCGTAAATTTGGCAGCTATGCTTGGCCCGCAAGCAATGTGTTAAGGGTAATGGTGAAAAGTGTCCAGAAAAAAAGGGCCGTTTGTATGCCCCCTGCTCACGAAGACGTAAGCAGCAACATGCGCATCGACGAAAAAAACATTAAAACTTAAAACGAAATACATAAAATTGTGCCATATATATACGCACACATAAATAGTGAGAATCGTAATACAGATAAATCTAACATAAATTGCTAAAATTATATCAACAGAGTAAACGTAATAATTTATGCAATTCCTGAAAAAAAATTTTATGAAATTTAAACCACAC
The DNA here is from genome assembly GCA_963930645.1 of Salticus scenicus. Lineage (NCBI taxonomy): Eukaryota > Metazoa > Arthropoda > Arachnida > Araneae > Salticidae > Salticus > Salticus scenicus. Next base: position 344,319,665 of record OZ005650.1, on the reverse strand, counting down.
TGAATTTATAATATAAAAATATTCACATAGAAGCGTAATTTATATTAATGTCATAAAGCGTTGGAATAATATTATACTTGACAAATTTAAGGAAACAAGGGACGATGGAAATTGTCAAAATCGATGCAATTAAAAATATATATTTGTATTTAGTATATAGTCTACCGTTTTTCATGGGAGATTTAATACCGGAAATTGTTTACAACATTTTTAATCGTCGAAAATATATGTGACTTAGTCTTTAAAAAAAAAATAATAGTAATAAATTAATAATAATAATAATAATAATAATAATGGTAATACATCTGATTACAAAATAAGAAAAGTTGGCAGCTATGAATTAGTAATTATAAAATTTATGAGGCTACATAATATTTTTAAAATTATACTACGATTCAGTTCCTGAAACGTTATTTAAAAGCTTTTACAAAATTTTTAACTTCGAGTTTATTTTTCATGAATTCCAAATTTTGTGAATAACCAGTTTCTTATAATGCTCCATTCGAATTTGTTTTCATCCAATCCTTAAAAAAAAAAAAAAAAAAAAATGTTTGGATGATAGCCAGTTTATTTGTCACAAAACACGATATTTATTTTGAAATCAAGAAATCATTGCCGTTATTACAAAACTCTCAAATTCAATCACAAGACAAAAATTCATGAAAACGTCAATTTTTACTCATTTTTCGTTTCATTCGGTTGATTTAGTAAAAATGATATAAAAAGTTAACAAAAAACAAAAAGAAAAAAAAAGGCATAATAAAGGGAAAAAAAAATAGTAAAGGAAAAAAAAAAAAAAAAAAAAAAACTGGAGATTTAAATTAACATTGAAATCGCATGGAACAGTTTGAAATTAGGGCTACTATTTCTTTTTTTATTTTGTACTATTTTTTCCCATAAACCAGGTCTTCCCATCTCTAAAATTACTTTTTATCCTTTAAAATAGGCTCTAGGAAAAGTGGTACACAATGACAGATTTCATGGTAGTATATGATTTAAGAAGCCACAGAATGTAATATAAAAATATTTAATTTCAAGGTAAAATTGTACCACAATCGACTACATTTAATTAAAAAAAATAATAATAATAGTATATGACTGAAATACACTATAAAAAAAATAATATTAACATTAATATTAACATTATTCCTTTAATTCAGATAGTTTTCTTGAAATACATTACAAAAAAAAAAAAAAGAAAAAAGAAAAAGAAAGAAAGAAATTTCTATGATAAAATATTAAATAAATACACGAAAAAAAAAAAAGCATTATCATACATACTATAGCTGTCAATATTTAAGTAGCGTTTATTATGTACATTTTTTAATAGAAACAATGTTAATGATCTACTATTTATTACTTGCAAGTTTATTATTAAAAAATGCTGTTATGAAATTTCCCGCCAAAATCATTGCATATGACAGCTATGATTCTTCTAAAATATTAAAAAGTAACATCTTTTATCCTTTAAAAATAATCATGCACAGAAAACGGGGTTGCTAATTCCATAAAGGTAATAAACATCTAAATCTTTGAAACAGATTATGTCCCAACGTAGATTATTAATATTATTTTTTTAATAGAGTATTTCAGTCATATACTATCTTTTTTTTTTTTTTTTTTTTTTTTTTTTTAATTAAATGTAGTTGATTGTGGCACCATGTTAAAATAATAGAGGCTGGTTTCCTTCGAAATTGGGGAGAAAGAAAAGGTAGAAAGAATTCCCTGAATGACAAGGAAAATGTTTCTTACGGGGAAAGTTTATGAAAGATATTTATTGTTCTAAATACTTCAGTTTATAAAAAAGTAAAATGAATCTTAGAATAAAGTTCTGCTAAATTAGAAACGAGTATGTCATAGAAATTTTCTTTCCATTATTACTTTCTCTTACACATATATGCATGGTAAAGAATATATTGCTTTTTGTCAAATTTTCGAAATTGAGGATTTGTTATATTTACACGTTTTCAGATTCCCTATTTCCGATAATCATGCTTTTAGCAGTTGGTCTGTGTGTATGTTATTAGTATATTTCAAGAAGAAAGAGTAGAAGAAAGTCCAAACTCGGTGTTCTACTTGTGTATAATATAGGGATTAAGCACTAATTGGGGCTATACTTGGAAATTTCTGGGATAGTACTTTATTTTGTGTTATTCATATAAGACTAAATTTAAGTACGCAGTGTGATGTGCTTATAGTTTATAGACGCTACACAGGGCTACTCAAAATTGAACTAAACCTACTTTTCTATTGAATATAATTGATGGAAGTGCTTTGCTACATCTCACTATGTCCTCGAACACTGCTCAGAAAGAAAAATGAAGTTTTCATACCTATACCGTGAAAATGTAAGTACACAGTGTGATGTGCTTATAGTTTATAGACGCTACACAGGGCTACTCAAAATTGAACTAAACCTACTTTTCTATTGAATATAATTGATGGAAGTGCTTTGCTACATCTTACTATGTCCTCGAACACTGCTCAGAAAGAAAAATGAAGTTTTCATACCTATACCGTGAAAATGTAAGTACACAGTGTGATGTGCTTATAGTTTATAGACGCTACACAGGGCTACTCAAAATTGAACTAAACCTACTTTTCTATTGAATATAATTGATGGAAGTGCTTTGCTACATCTTACTATGTCCTCGAACACTGCTCAGAAAGAAAAATGAAGTTTTCATACCTATACCGTGAAAATGTATGTTTTAAAGTTCTATTTTCAACTTTTTTTTTTGTATAATATCGTGTTTGGAGGTGTCATAATTACGAAAGTCCAATTTTTAGCGGTTGCTCTGTATGTATATCCTTATTAGCATAACTTACAAGCAAATAACTGCCGGAAATTCAAATTTGGTATTTTGAAGTACTTGGTATTTTGTTGCCACTTGATGTTATAAGATCTTCAATAAACACACACGAGAACCCCCCCCCCCCACACACACATACGCATGTATATATATATATATATATATATATATATATATTATATATATTATAAATGTGAATGTCTGTGAATTTATTTGACTGAGTTTCACGCCAAAACTGCTCGACGGATTTCGATGAAATTTGTAATGGAGATAGTTACTAACTAACTTACAAAGTTGGCTGCCGCTTATTCCGAAAAAAAACTTTGTTTTGTGATTTTTATGCATAAAATAGCAATTTTGTAAGCTAATAATAGGAAAAAATTAGCCATTTAAATTTTATCCATAATTTAATTGTTGCCAAAAGAAAAAAGAAAAAAAATACGAGTTTCTTTTTTTTTTTTTTCCAACAAGAAAATAAATACATTTACCTAAACGTGAACAATAAAAAATAAATAAATTATGCATCTCACAAAAATTGGCGTCATTTTTAATTTAAAATTTCTTTTACACATTGATAAATTGCTAATATAGTTTACGATGCTAATATATGTTGTACTAAAATCAGTTTTATTTATAGATTCTCCTGGGTGATTTTTTAAATTGTTACGTTGAAGTACACCGAACATTTTTCGCCAAGAGGTTTAATTTAGCAACAGCGATTTTAATCTAGGCAGTTCAAGAAAAATATAAAATTTATAAAATATTGCAAAACGAAAAAAATAAACTGAAATACTAGTCACATAAATGATCTATTTTTATCTGAGTAGATAATTTTATAGAAAAAAAAGTGCAATTTTAAAAATAGAAAATTTATTTTATCAAGCACTATTTTAAAGCTAAAAACCATTAATAAAATAAACAGAATATGAAAGGTTGGGTTCTTATATGTTAACGAAAAGGTGTCCGATAAAACGCTTTGTATTTTTATGCAAGAAATTATACAAAAAAGAAAAATCGCTAATATGGCGACAAAAATTTAAAAGCCGCCAAGGGAGAGATATAATAAAGTTGTGTAGCACAATAATGTTTATTTATTTATTTATTTTTTTATATACCAATCACTACGCTAATTTAACATACTAATAAATGAGCTGCTATATGACTGCACTTGCACGCTGTCGGGCAGAAATATTTGATTAATTCAAATTAATATTTAAATAACGAAATAAAGATATGTTTAATAGAAAGCATAGTCTTGGCGACAAACTTGGCGAATGGGCGACCAAATTTGGTGAAAAATGGTAGTTTAGGGTTCCCGATGTTTCGAAGCTCTCCGACACTCGGGAACATAGACCTTGAGCTTACCAAGGGATTCTCGATGGAGTCATCTCCAAGCCCCATCGCCAAAAGTTATAAGTAGGTGTGAGTTGATTTTTGCGAAAGAGTACGCAGTCACTGCGATCCGGAGTTATTCAGAGACCTATTCTGAGTCATTGCACTTTAGGGATTGAGCTCTAAGCGACTGGACATTTTTCGTGAGTGAGCGAAAATGTTTGCTCTGGTGTAGTTGATGTTATTTGTTTTACTCCTGTGGAACAAGTGACTATTTTTTGGACTGTCCCAGAACATTCATCTAATAATGACTTATACTGTACGAGTAACAGCTTCAACTGTCACCAGAATATTCCAAGAATTAACACCAGCTATTGGACTGTTTTCGAAATATATTTGTTTTAATAATAGTTTTGTTGTACAGATTCGAGAAGTTCAAAAAATGTTATATATTGACAAGGAGGTCCCATACTAAAGCTGTGACGAAAATAGTCGCCAATCGAAATATATTCAGTTACAAAGAAATCATTTAAATATAGTGCCCAGCGAAGCGGGCAAAGCCTGCTAGTATATATATATATATATATCTTGAAAAACATTGAGCACTAAAACGAACAACTTTACTGGATAAAACACGTATTTGACATCGGTTTCAACGTTCTCTACACAAAGAGCGGAAAAGTCTTATTTATTTAAAGATCTTTTCCAATTTACCCGTTATACAATGTGATTATGTGCGTAACGCTCTCTGTCAAAAGAAAAAAAAACCTCCTACACATATCAGAGAAGGAACTTGATAAATGATTTTTTCATCTACAGATGGTAGAAACTTATTGGCTTTTATTATTTTCACATTACTAACAAGGAAAGTTTGTTTAACGCTGAAAGAGGCGAAATTGCATGATCTAAGATTTGTGGTAATTGGTAACTAACTGTTAGAGAATTTTAACAAAAGAAGATTTCGACTTTATGGCTGAAGCACGCAAATATTTTAAGAAATTCTACTACAGCACTTTGTATTATTATTTTTTTTTTCAGTGCAATTATTTCCCGAAAGGAGTAATAATAATAATAATAATAATAATATATATATACATACTTTTTAAATACATATGATGCAATATTTATATTATACATAATAACATGTTTATATATTACATACTTATATTATAAAATAATACTTTTATACACGCAAGAAAATGCTAATTCACACTGTTAGAGAGAAAATAACAATAATATTAAAAAAACTGGGTTATTTAAAAGAGGTTTCAGAATTGAAGTCTATAACTGATTTTAAAATAATTCATATTTATTAACCACTCGAAATGATTATGAACTTCTTAAGATCAGATATTAAACAGCTAAAAAATAAAAATTTTGCAAGCTACTATTAAGCGTACGAACACGCAAAAAGGCACTAATTTATTCCAAAATGAACTACATACAAATTTATATGTAATTCTGTAGTAGTTCCTGAGATACAGTAGAAACCAAATTTATGTAGCGCATACAGACAGACAGACATTTTTTGTTTTTTGTTTTTTAATGATCAAATCGTATACTGGATTTCTCAAAACATATAAAACCATCGAGAACAGGAAGTATAAAATTTTTACGAGCTCAATCCTTTCTTTTATTGAATATAGAAGCAAGTAAAAGTTCTTTAAACATTTTTTTTTTTTTTTTATTATAAGCAATTTTGTATTTAAATATTTATAATTAATAATGAAATGCAGCAGATAATTAGTTTTTAAAATCTTCAAAAAAAAAAAAAAAAAAAAAAAAAAAAAAAACGAAAAAACGAAAAAAGAAAGAAAGAAATGAAAAAGAAAAATTCCTCTGCACACCTGCAATTTCAAATTTTATCAATGTATCGTATTATTAACTATTCAACATATTGAATGAAACAAGAAAAAATATTACAAAAAAATCTCACCTACGGAGCATTGAATGTACTTCGTTCAAGACGCGTACATCCTCTTTAGAATGGATGATTCCCGTTTCTATGGTAACTGTTTCTAGCAACCACCTGTGCGTCCTGTCATGGGGGACAAAGAGATCTGAGAAGCATGGCAATGTGAAAATACTTCTTCCGTAGATATGTTGGATTGATTACTTCTTTTGTAACATATAGTTTGAATTTTTTTAGAGAGATCTTTTAATTTTTTTGCACTGTAATTGACAGTGTAAAAATGTTTCGATATTAAAAAAAAAATCGATAGATATTTTTTCATCCTAAATGGAATTAATGTTGAGTATTTTACGCATGGGGTTAATAAACATTCTTAAAGTTTTTATATTATAAGCATTTTTTTGGTATTTAAATATATATATTCTATTGTTTTTATTAGATAATAAGTCTTTCTATTCAATTCAGCATAAACAAAATGTTCATTATTTAAAAAAAAAAAAACATTTTCACTTCATGTGACGTCATCCCTGCTTTTTTTCAAATAGATGTTTTAACATAGCATAGTTACGCATGCATCTTGTATGATTATATATATATATATATGATTAGTTATTATTATTGAATTATTATTATTATTGGATCTGATAAGTTATTATTACTGGAATATATTTTCACGGAATCCTAATACGACAAATATTAACATATAACTTGTATTAAAATGCAACTAATTAAAGATTATATAAAGTTTCAGTTTGAAATGTTTGATAAAGATTGCTAAATTTCAAGGAGTAGTGTCGATGAAATTTCACTGAGTAATTAGGAATAAACTTTTTAATTTAATAATAGTTTTAAACTTCATGAATGTACTTGATACTATATTGAAAGGGTAGGTTTTAATATGTAAATAATTTTATTGAAACATATTTCTAACGCATAGCAGAATTACAAAAACAATTTAAAATTACATGCTTAAGGAAATGTATTTTGATTATTATATAACGAAAATTGCATATTATAACTATAGTGACCATATGTCCTCGAAATTCCAGGACAGTCCATATTTTGAAACCGTTTTTCTAAATTCTGAAAAATGATGGAATGGAAATTATTTATTACCATTTATGATTGATTTATTACCATTAAATTATGATTATTACCATTTAAGTTCTCATTTATTTAGCATAAGCTATACCTCTCTAATTGGGTAATTGTAATAGTTATTAATGCTAATATATTATGAAGGTAATCTAATGTTGTCACTATATTTATAACGCAATTCATGAAAGTTCAATCACTCAAAAATATTTACATTAAACAAATATATTTTATTTTTTTTTAATTCTTGTGCAAAAATAGTTTTAGAATTCGAATAAAGTCAATGACATGTGAAACATGACAGTAAAACTTTAGAATCGTAAAATGACAGTAGTGGTTGTTTGTATAAACTAATAGTCTATCTTCGCCGCACCGAATAAAAATATGTGTAACCTTTTTTTTTTTTTTTTTTTTTTTCGCCTTCGATAACTATTTATTTATTTATTTATTATTTATTTGTTTTTCATATTCATGAGATTGTTATTGTAGCATTATATCACAGGTAAAAAATCAAGAAATTAAATTCAAATTTTTTATTAAAAATTTTTATTTCGAATATTTTTTTTTTTTTTTTAATATTTATATTTATTGTCCATAGGAATTTTTTAATATTTTTTAATTTAATTCAATTTATTTTTATTCTGTGTCATTATTTCTGCACAAAAAAAAAAAAAAAAAAAAAATATATATATATATATATATACGACATGTATTTGAAAATATCTATGTACTTGTGTGTGGATTTTTATTTACTTTATTTTATTTTATGTATTATAATTATATATATATATATATTGTGTGTGAGCAATGTAGAATAAGAACTTACGCAAAGAATTTAACGAACTTTTATATTCACCTAAAACCCATATTGGATCATACTGATTGACAAGTTACACGGCTATGTCTCACTTTTTTTCTTTTGCATATATTTATATCTCAGCCTCTCTTTATCATGCAGAATATTTCTTAACATCTTGTGTAGTGTGATATCTTTATAAAGTGGCAATAATAAATTTTAAATTATCAACAGCATGTACTGCTATATATTTTTTTTGTACTGCTATAATTGTACTGCTATAATTGTACATGTACTGCTATAATTTTTTTTTATAGTAAACATTAATGTCATTCACCACATTCCGTTTATTAAAGTTTGACTAAATCTATTCCAAATACTGAAAATAATACGACTTTTCTACTAAAACATGTTAGTATGAGATAGCAAATGTTTTACGATGGTTATACTGCTTACTATTTTTTTCACGCAGGCAAAATAAAACTGCGTGGACTGAACTCCTGCAACACAAATCAAACAATTGGCACACATAAATATCAGTCAATTTTATAATTCAGTCGTTTATCAGCCTTTTAAAATTTTATGAGAGCGTTATAATATTTTCTGATCTCTTTTATTTTTTAACTTAACTTCCAATAAAATAATGCCTTACTCAAGACATAAAAAACACAAATCAATTGAACGAGGTCTATAAATGTCAGTAGGTGGTATGTTTCAAGATAAGCGAGTTTAATGTAGTGTTATCATGATCCATGGCGGATATATAATTTTATAGTCTCGTGATATACATTGACGATAATCTCTAAAATCACGCACATCCTGTTTTGATGCGATTTCTCTCGAGTACTCGATGAATGACCAATCAACTCTTTTTAGCGGTCATCTACTTCCAACACAGGAAGAATTCTGTCATTTTGGTTATGCACACCGATTCTTCATTTCGGTTCGTTGGTCAGTTCAATTCCTGTGAGATTATTTTTGTCATCTATAGTAGCACTGGAGATTCTTTAAGTGGATGGTGAACGTTATAAATCTTTTTTTTTTTTTTTTTTTTTTCATAAATCCCTATTTTGAACTATAAAAATTTGCATAGGTATGTATTAAAACATAACAATATTTTATACATTAAAATATCACAGAAACTATTTAAACTTTAAAAAGAAAACTCACAATTTTGTTTTTTCATTTAATTATTTGTTCAAAAATTTAAAATTCTTTTTTCTAACTAATTTGTAATTTTAACCTCAATTACACATTAATATAGTTAAACAATGAATTCTAAACATATTTGAGAATTACTTTGTGAATTCATTAATAAAGTTATATATATAAAGTACCATATAATCGTATGTAAAGTTATATATACAAAGTATCACTGATAAATTTATATTAAGTTATTATTAAAATTATATATGTATATATATACAGTCATTTGCAAAAGTTTAATATCAGTAGCCGATTTTAGTATTTCAACACATTATATCATTTGCGCAAATTATTGCGTCATCTCATCTACTGATGGCATCAGACGCATTCTACTGCTATAAATAAAGGTGCCCGGCAATTTTATCGTTATTCATTTATTGGATTTTGTCGTAGACAGTGCTGTTGAGTAATTATTGCAATGGGTTAAAAAAAAAAAAAAAAAACCTTCACTTACTGTTACAAAAAAGGCCAGAAATATCGACCCAGCATAACATTGGATTTTCTGAATGCCAAATAAGTTCGAGGGTAAATATGAGCAAGGCAGCTGTGCATCAAGCTATTAGTAAATTTAAAATTTTGGGAAAATTTGTGCACCTTAAGAATGCCTTAGAAAAACGAGTGCATGTGATGATTATGTGATAAGGATGGTCGTACGAGACCTAAGTACCTCCTGCAGTACAATTAGACATTCTCTAACGGCAAAAAGCACTGACGTCAGTTTGAATACTATTTCAAGACGTTTGGCCAAATATTTTAGTTTATCATCTCATAAATCTGCAAAAAAACCTCGACTTACTCCAAATCTGAAAAAGAAACGACTCTTAAGGTACACAAATTTTCCAGAAATTTTAAATTTACTAATAACTTGATGCACAGCTGTCTTGCTCACATTTACCCTCGAACCTACATGACGTTCAGAAAATCTAGTAATATGCAGGGTCAATATTTCTGACCTTTTTGTAACAGTAAGTGAAGGTTTTTACCCATTACAATAACTACACAACAGCACTGTCTACGACAAAATCCATGAGACAACCGGTGATAAAGGTGCCCTTTATTTAAAGCAGTAGAATCCGTCTGATGCAATCAGCACATGAGATGACGCAATAATCTGCGCAAATGATTCAATGTGTTAAAATACTGAAAATCGCCTACTGGTCTTAAACTTTTGCGAATGACTATATATATATATATGAACAAATAAATAAATAACGTGTTAATGCATTTATTAAACGAAACGCAGATTTTAGAATAAATAGTTGACTATACGAATGTAAGTTTGAGGGGACAAATTAAGAATTAGTTGGCACATTTAAAAAATGAAAAAAAATCATTTTAATTTTAACATTTAATATTTTTTTGAAAAATCTTAATATAATAAATATTGTTACAGTTTAAAACATGTGTATATATATTTTTGTCAATTTAAAAGAGATATTTGCATAAAAAGATGGATAGCATGCACTTTCCCCCTAAATTAAATAATACTATATACTCAAAATTTTAATAGATTTTAAATCCAAGAAACTAAAGTGAAAATATAATTGTACGTTAATCAAAATCCTTTTTCGTAATAATTGTGACTATGTTAATTATGAATAATTAATAAAAAAAAAATGTCTGATATATTTAGAGATAGGCGTTTATATCTTAGATATTAATAGAAACGATGTTGCCAAATAAAAAGCGTAATCACTCTTTTTTAACAGCATCTTTTCAAATTTATCAGTTGTATTAAACGCTACTTTTCCCCATTGCTTTGTAAATTATAAATAGTCATAATTTTTTCATCAACCAATTTTAATAGTGCGCATACATATTTAAAATATAGTTTTCATGATAATAATAAAACAATATTTATTGTATTTTCTACCTAGTATATTCGACTTTGCACACAAATAGAGAGAGAGAGAGAGAGAGGGGGGGGGGTAGAAAGGTAGAGAGAGAGAAAAGGGTGAAGAAGAAAGCAGAAGAAAAAAGATTTTTATTCTAGTGGTACATGTTTTTTTTTTAACTATAAAAGTTAAAATTTAAAATAAATCAGAATTAAAGTTTTATTAATGTTATATAGAATATTGAAATAACTAAAATTAAACTTTCTCCATTTTTAAAATAAATTATTATTATTATTATCA